>CM028383.1:106228165-106435268 GCA_013146195.2 Codonopsis lanceolata | reverse complement strand
GATAGTAGTCACCGGCCGGTCGCAGATGGTCAAGTACCGGTAGAGCTCCTTTTCTTCCTCAAGCCGAATAGAGACCTCACCGCTTCATCGGTAGAGGTTGAGGAGCCTGGTCGGTTCAAAGGTTTTACGGCTTCCTTCGCTGGCTCGGGGAGCAGTGCGAGAGTGCTAAGATATTGGTCGGATGGCAGGAGGTAGAGGATGGCTTGGCTAGTAGATGGAGGAGAGGAATGGCTAGATTGGCTCCGGTGCCTTCTTCCTGCCTTCCTTCATCTCCTTCTCGATCCATTTGGCCTCGCTCTTCACTGGGAGGTGCCACCTGCCTTGTCTTCTTGGCTTCCTTCGCTATTTTGGACCTTAGCCAGCTTTCTCATCACTGCCTGGCCTTTAGATGGAGGTCCGTGGCCACTGATTGTCAAGCAGGCCTTTTGAAGGTCCCGCTCGCTACATGTGCTTCCATATTGAAGCGGTGACCAAGATAGGTGCAGCTTGGCCACTTTTCAAGAGAGACCCAGACCTTTTCTGATCCGGCGCTTGTTCTCGTATTCGGTATTTAATGAAAACGAGGTCGTGAGTCGCTCTTCCTTGGCCACCGTGATACAACTCATCTTCTTTCAAAGAAGAGTTGATGTTACATCATCCCTCAAAAGGGCATTGATCAGCCTCGACGAAGGCTGCTGCGGTAATGTTTCTTAGCTTTCCACCCACCGCTTTAGCTCGTCGAAAATGAGCCCCCAGCTGAGACGTATTTAAGAAATACAAAGATCGTCGTTGATCTGTTGGCCAAAACATGTCATGTGCTCCACTTCTTGAATAGGAGCCCCTTGCCTGGGGTGGCTGGTGCAATAGACATCGAACTTCGAGCACTGTGGGCTCCCTGAGAGTGTCTACTCCCTCATGGCTTCCTGTGCATGTAAAGCCTCACCATGGTTGCCGAAAGAGCTCCTCCGTAATGCACGCCAATGATGGTGGAAATAGATTTGGCGGTGACACGGACGGCTCGAATCCACCCACGAAGAGCAATGTTCATGAGCTCCATTCGTTGATAAAATTCTTCTCGCCAGAAGATCAGTAGTTTTTGTCGTTGAGGCGTAGAGGGGCGTAATCCCGAGGCGCCCATATCCTCGCAAGCTTTGACGCCAGCCTATAGAGTTGATTGACGGTCAATCACATGCCCTAATGTATAGCTTCGGGTCCAAAGCGACAATAATGTCAGAGATGGATAGATGGGATATCCCGAAGGTTTATATTTGAACTTGAGGAATGACATTTTCGTGGTCAAAAGCCTCCCACTCGCCGCGCTTGATTTTGAAGGTTCTTGCCCTGAAAGAAAAGCAACATAAAATTAGGGTTTCATCTAGACATCTAAACAAGTAGGAATTTCAAAGTTTTCCAAAATAATTGAAATTTTCAAGCAAAACTTGAAACCCTAGAATGTTTAGAGAAACCACACTCGAGAAATGCATAACGTAAGTTTTCATAAGAATGAACAATGAATAAACAAAAAGACTGTTAGTATTCAAGTTTGTAAGAAAAACAATGGCGAATCATCGATAAACTCGAAATGACCGCTTGAATTCCAAAAGGATTTTAGGTTAAGAATGAAATGCGTAACAAGACATAGAAAATTACGAGTGGAGTAGAGAGAGAGAAGCGCACTATTGTTGAAGATGAGAAGAAGAAACAAGAAGAAGAACTTGAATTTGCGTAAAGTAGTTAATGTAGAGAGAGAGAGAGAGAGAGAGAAAGGTTTCTGTTCAAAGGGTTTCGTAAAGTTTGGAAATGACGGTTCGAGGACTATTTAAAGCGAGAAAATATCAGTTTTGAAAAGCGGAACTTAAGATATTTTCTTAAGTACCAAATTTCGTCCTTGACCCTTTTATTGCTTTAGAAACCTCTTTAGAAGTAAATAGACTAAGTAAGAGAATACTAACCTTAAGTCTTCCGTAAAGGAGAACTTACATCTTCCGATTAGACTAATACCGGGTCTACCTATGAAAGAAACATTAAGAAATTTTTAAAATTAAGCAAGAGGGATCAATCATACCAAGATTTCTCCTTAAATAAGCAAACCTCGTGGCATCCAAGGGTTTGTGAGAATGTCCGCCAATTGATGCTCGCTTGGAACATATTCCGCATCGATGTTACCTTTTTCCACATGATCTTTGAGAAAATGATAACGAATATCAATGTGCTTTGTCTTTGAATGCATTATCGGATTTTTGGAGATCGAGATACTGATGTGTTGTCACATGATTGGGCGCTACCTTGATGTTAGTCCACTAGTGTTGCTTCATCCATAGCAGTTGAGAGCAACAATGCTTGCAAAGAATATATTCGCTCTCGTGGTTGAGTTTGCCACTGATCCTGTTTCTTGCAAGACCATGAGACGAGTCTCCGTTTCAAGAAATTGACAAGTCCCATCGGTGCTTTTTCCGCTCACTTTGCAAGTCGCATAATCGTGATCCGAGTATCCAACTAGATTGAAGTTGTTGGATTTTGAATGCATGCCTAGATTTGTTGTTTTTGAAACATATCTGATGATACGCTTAGAAGCAAATGTGACTCCTTTGATCAAATCTAGCAGCACAAACACAAACAAAGAAACATAATGTCGTCTAGCAAGAAGGTAAAGAAGTGAACCTATGATTCCTCGATACTTGGTCATGTTCTTCTTTGTTTTCCTTTTCATCTTTGTCAAGATGGCGTAGACATTGGAGTTTCAAACTTTTGGCTGAATCAAGACCAAACTTCTGATTAGTTCCTTTTCATATTTGGTTTAATATGATGAAGTCTCAAGTCCTGTATCTGCAAATCTAGAAAATAGGTAAGTTCACCCATCATGCTCATCTCGAACTTGCTTTTTGCATCAATCTTTTTGCACGCTTTGGTTAGTTGATCCAAAGATGATGTCCATAGATTAATTTGCTGTAGAGAATGGCCTCAGGCTTGAGGATGAATAAAGTAGTGTCGATTCTTCCTCACGAATCCTTGTTCAATTAAGAACTTGGATAGTACCGTTTTCCAGGAGCTGCTTCAGCCGTAGAGCTTTCTTGAGTCGGTAGATGGTCCGCTTTGTCCGAGATGACAAACTCGAGGCTGTTCCACGATACGCTTCTTGAAGATCACCATTCGAAAGGCACTCTTAACATCCATCCGATACACTTTGAAGTCCATGAACGAGGCATAAGCTAGAAAGATTTCGATTGCTTCTAGTCTAGCAACAGAGCAAAAGTTTCATCAAAGTCAATTCCTTCTTCCCGCTTCCAGAGCCCCCGCAACCAATCTAGCTTTGTTTCTGGTGACATTTCCATCTTCATCTCTTTTATTTCGAATACCCACTTGGTGCCGATGACCTGGATGATCGCCGGTCTTGAACTAAGCTCCACACCTTACATCTTTCAAACCGGTTCAGCTTCTTCTTGCATAGCTTCAATCCAGCTTATGATCTTCGATAGCTTCATCAATCTTCTTTGGTTCGAAGTTCGATACAAATGCATAAGCAAACAAAGTTTCTTCGAACCTTATTTCTCGCATTTAACTCCTCAGATTGAGATCACCAATGATTTGAGAAATGGGATGATCTCTTGCTTCAATAACGCTTGAGGAAGATCACTTCGTGGATTCTTCCCTTAAGAATTCTGAGTTGGTTGAGAAGGAGATTCACCAAAACTGTTCAAGAAATAGAGTCTTCAAACTTTCATTTTTCGTGAACAAGAAGGATGAGAGATCCAGAAAGGTGCTTGGGGTAAAACAAGAGATGGGTTCAGGTCAACAGATGAGTTGTTATCTGTGATCGGTAGAGGTCTCTTCTACCTGAAGGTTACCGGTATCATGGGATCCGCAGTCGCTTCGATAAGGATTGAAGTAGATGTCGTATTTGTACTGCCTCATCATTATCGAATCATTAGCAACGCTCGAGCCATTCTAGGCTCTAACAAGTCATATTCATCAAAAGAAACATGCACGATTCTAAGATTTTTAAGTTAGATTTACCGAAAATGCGAAATGTTAATGGAATACCCCTTAAAAATTCCTTCGTCTGATTTTGCATCAAATTTTCCTCTATACTCTTTTCCATTATAAAGAATAAAACATTTACAACGAAGATTTTAAGAAATCCAATGTTTGGGATCTTCTCTCCATATTTCATATGGAGTTTTATTATGAAACTTGTTTACTGGATCTATTTGGTAAAGCAAGCAAATTGGATCGCCGCCCTGTAAATACTTCAGTTTAGCTTCACAAGATTGTTCTAGCCGCTTCAATCGTTGTTCTTCTTCCGCTCAGCCTACACCATTTTGTTGAGGAGTACCGGGCAGAGAAGTGGCCGATCCCATGGTCATCGCAAGATTTTCTACACCATTGTTTTTGAATTAGCCGTTGTCCGATCTTATGTCACAAATGTCTTCAAGCTTTTGAGTTTGAAGTCTTCTAAAAAGTGCAAAGGACTAGATCATACGTTTCATCTTTAGATGTCATAGTTTCAATCCAAGTGAATCTAGAGTAGTCATCAACTACTACAAGTGTGTACTTGTCTCCGAAATGGGTCCGTTGTAATAGGTCCAAAGAGATCCATATGCGTTGAAGAGGTCTGCTTGTTGATAAAACAGACTTTCTTTTGAAGGAAGACTTGGAGTTTTCCTAGTTGACAAGCTTTACAACTTGTCATGATCGGCAGACAGTAGACCTCGACAAGCCCATTTTTGGAGAGCTTGAGAGGTGCTTAGTTGTGATCGAGACGCTTGTGCCATAGCACCGTTGTCACGAACATTGTTGGCTACTAGACACGTGTTTGAGAATCTCCCTAGAAGATTTAAGTCCACTACACAGACGTTTCCTTGTCTATTGCGGTGGTATTGTTAGACACGATTCACTTGTCTTTGATGAGGCCTTGGTTTGAATTGAATTGGCATAGAAGTCTCTTTGTCGCTTGAGATTGTGATATGCTCGAGAAGATTGTGCTTTAAACCACTTACTAGAGAAACTTTGTTGATGGAGAGACTTCCTCTAGTGAGGCAGCTATCAATTGTCTTTCCTCTTGCATTGTCTCCGAAAATAACTTAGTGGGTCCTTTTGCTTCACTATATCGTAAGAAGACTTGTTCGATCAAGTATGTGCCTTGAGCGACCCTTGTCTAGGTACCGAGATGTCTTTGTTTTCGATTCTATAGCCATGAAGCATTCACGTAAAAGAGTTAAAGCAAAACAAGGTACCCGCTTTATTTGGGTCCCCAGGATTAGCAACCTTTTGCAACCCATACACCTTGACAGAGAGAACTAGGTCTCTCGGATCTTGGGGAGTGAACCTTAGCAAGCGATATGCGGTGCCGAGATGGCCTAAGCAATGGCAAGAATGACATAAATGGAAAGTCCATAGAGAACTGATTAGAGTCTTCAACCGAAGAGTGCTTATGATTATTCCTTTTCTTGACATCCATTTTTCAGGTTCGGTTGCTTGTTGACGGTAGACTTAATTGGTTTCTTTCTCGAATCTTCCTAGGTAGGTTACCAACGTACTTAGCTTTAGCTTTTCTGTTGAAAACCTTTTCGAGAGGATTCGGTAGAATACCTTTAAGTTTACCTTCAACAGTAGCCTTTGCTTTTTGTTCATTATAGACAAACTTGATAGTTACCGGTAGAGGTTTAGTAGGTCTACCGTCCGAGACTTTGCCTTGGCATAGTTTGCCGTCCTTTAGACTTCACTTTCTACCGTTACCTTCTCAGTTTCTCATTTGAATCATTCCATTTTGGCTTTTCCTTTCGAGCTTTAGGGTAAACGTAAGGAACACTTGAATAACCAAGGCCTTGTTTCCCTATATTTCCAAATGTCTGCTTAGAGAAAGATATATCATTAGCGCTTTGAGGATTCACCTTTCTCTTTGATCGAAGAGATTGCTCGGAAGAGACACATCTGAATATCCTATGCCTGCTTTTATCATTGCTAGATTTTTGGCTTGAAAGGATTTCTTCAAATGCATCCTTGAGCTATTCCAGAGTCAATTGTCTTTGCAAGGCAATTTTCTCTAGGTCAAGTCCTTTGATGTGCTCGGTCGGGCGATCAATTTTGTCATGAAGAAATTTGTTTTCTTCCTTCGCTTGATACTCTTTTGTTGACAGCCTATTGAGAGTTTGAATCTCACCGCCATCAAAGATTTCTCCTGTAAGTTTCTACGCTTCTTGGCCGCTTTAACATAGGCTACTCTAAAGGAATTAAATTCTTCAAGCATATCCCGATTATCCTTGAGAAGTTCTTCCTCATCGAAACTATCACCGTTGGTTTCATTTTTGTCCAAGGACTTGGTGAAACTACAACTTCATTTTCGAGTCATAGGTAGGACATGAATCATGAGCTATTAAGCATATGTTAGCTTGCTCACAATCCTCTTCCTCCTCTTCTCGAATCGGCCTCAAACCATGTAGCAACTTGTTTGTCTTCTATGTCTTCACCAACATACCCTTTTGTTTTTGAAATTTTCTAAAAGGGTTTTCTGGATATGCTTCAAATTTTGGCTTAGGACATTTTGAGGCAAATGACCTGTTTTTACAAGGTTATAACACACAAGCTCTTCCTTAGATGAGCTTTCACCAATCTTCCCGAAAGGTTGTTGGTGAGTGTTCTTCCTTCCATATTTTGCAAATTTTTGAAAACGTTTAACAAACATAGCAAATTGTTCATCGATAAAAAAATCATTTTCAGCGAAGAAGTAGAAGGTTTGTTTTCAACAATGATTTCTTCTTGGACCATGGTCGGCAAAGACACGCTTCGAACTGCTTGTCTTGCTCTAGAGCTTGATTAACTTCAAGTTCATAAACCTTTAAACTTGCGTAGAGACTACGAAGAGTCATCTCGTTTAAGTTCTTAGATTCTTTCATAGCCGTGGTCTTCACATGCCATAAGCTACCTAGAGAGCCTAGAAACCTCATGTTCATTTCCTTTTGTCATACGTTTTACCAAGAGAAAAGCAACTATTTATTACCTCACTGAATCGATCGTATGCTTGTCTCAAGGTTTCCTTAGGATCCTTTTTGAAAGAATCAAACTGCTGGATGTATGTATATTTTACTTTGTCTGTGTCTTGGTCTCCTTCCAAGTATTCTACAAGAGCTTCCCACATCTCTTTCGCGGTTGTACATCGAATCACTTGTCTTTGTAGGTGCTTGTGTCTAGAGGCGGTGATTATATTGATTGCTTTCTTTGTCAAGTTCTACCGACTTTCTATCGTCCCTGTCCATTCTCGATTCTTCTTTTGGAACCTGCGGGGTTCCCGCGATGGAGGCTAGAAGATTTGCCTTCATTGGTACATGTTGACTGCTGTGACACATTTCCATAACATTGTCAATAGAGTTCATGAATCTCATTACTTTATCCTTCCATACATCAAAATGACCTTCGTCCAATATTGGGACGTGGTTAGCATTAGATGTAGGCAGATATAGTGTGTTTGTGCCATTATGTCGTATCTCTCAAGAGTTTAATCTTGGAAAAACTTGTTTTCTGAAGAAGAGTAAGGCTCTGATACCAATTGTGGGTCCCAATGAGCACAATAATAAGCTAGAAGGGGGGGGGGTTGAATAGCTTATTAACACTTTAAAACTTTTAAGTAAGTTCCTTGAAAGTTACTTGCAATCTATGAAAAGAATCAAGTAGCGGAAGACCTTCAAGAAAATTGTTCCGTGCCGCCGATAAGGACTACTGTAGACCTTTACTTTTGAGATTACTTAAGTTATCTCGAAATGGATAATATAAACAATGAAACTAAGCGGTTCAAATAAATAGAGACGGTAGGAAATAACACAAGTATTTTGGGATGGTTCACACTATAATGAGTGCTACGCCCACCACAAGGCGATCAACCTTGGATTTAAATTGTGCACTATGTTTTCCACTTAGATCAATTACAAAGAATATCCCTAATGGATCGTGTACAAAATATTGACTTGTGTTTGGGTCTAGGGAATTAAATATCTGTAAATACAAGATATTTAATTCGTGCAGAAGTATAGTTAATGGAAGTTAACAACAAGAAGAATAAAGCAATAAATGTTGATGAGCGACTTCTTGTTGTTGACGAGGACTTCTAGATCATTGGATCTATTGAATGCACCGAACCGAAAGACTTGGAGTTGTGAAGATTCGAGCAATTCTTTAAGTGTTCGATTGATTGACATGCTTGTCTTTGTTCCAGTCTTCAATGGCGATTTATAAGAGTGCATCTCAAAAGAATCCGTTGAGAGAGGGCGAAGACTTCAACGACTCTTTTCATAAATGCATTAAATGCATGGGCTGTCGAGAATTTCGTCTTCACGGAGATATCTAGAGCGAGATAATCATTTACGAGATCTTCAAAAAGGTGGGCGATTTGGTGTCAGATCTAAGAGATGAAGCAGAAAGTAGGGGACACCGCTTTCACATCGCTTTTACATCAGACGAAAAGTATTCCTCGCTTTTGAAAGTTGCTTATCGGCGGCTTGACATGTCGGGGAATGACTTGGATTAATTCAAATAATATATGGAATTAAGTTTGAATTAATCCAGGCTAGCTTCTATGAGAGGACACGTAGAAGTAGATCATTGGACACGAGGTCTACCGATCTTAAGCTTTGAGTCTTCCTAGAAGCCGAGAAGGGTCTTCCGCCGAACCCGAAAAGTCCTACAAAAACTATACAAGGCAAAGTTCTATACAGGTTGCCACGCTAATCGATACGCTGTACCGATTAGCCAGCAAGTATAAAACTAATGTAATGTACTGATCAGATATAAATTTAACATAAGAATCAACACCCCAGCTCCCCTTTAGATTTATAGGTGATACTCGCTGCGACGAGGGCCTTTGGGTGTGTGTGCCAATGATTCAAACAATTTTTCTTATGGTTCTTGTCCTTAACATTTATTGTCTAACTTTTATATCTCTTTCCTTGATCATCGGTAGCATATTTGTTTCTGCTTGTTTTATTTATTATAGCCTTTGTCATTTATGAGAATATTTCGTTAACTCTTTCGAGTTTGTTTGATTTTTTGGTACGTTGTGGCCTTCCTCGTGTGCCGAGGGTAGGTCTTTGGGGCCTATCTTCGTGTATCGAAGATAGGTCTTTTGGGGTCTATCTTCGTGTACCGAAGATGGGTCTTTTGGGGCCTATCTTCGTGTACCGAAGATAGGTCTTTTGGGGCCTCTCCCCGCTTTCGAGGTTGAGGGGCGCTTTTTGTTTTTACAAGTGTGGCCTTCCTCGCGTACCGAGGATAGGTCTTTTCTTAACAATACGAAATAACATTGAAACCTTTCATTTCACTATTCGAAGATGTTACAAGTCATATCATTGATAATATTTTTTAAGGTGGTCGGCATGCCAAGGGTTTTTTAGTGGGGTTCCGTCCGGCTCTGCTAACCGATAAGTCCCTTCTCGAACAATGTTTGTTACTCTGAACGGTCCTTCCCAGTTTGGGGAGAGTTTGTTTCTCCCGAGTTTTTTGCCCGTCGCTTCTATCTTTCTCAGGACCCAATCTCCCACCGAGAAACTCCTTGGCCTGACCTTCTTATCGTGATTGATTTTTGTGAGCTTCTTGTAGTTGATCATCCGCAGTCGGGCCTCAATCCTTTTTTCTTCAACGTTGTCGAGGTCCAAAGATCTTGACAGCTCGTTGTGATTTTGGTCGAAGTAGGTGACTCGGGCCGTGGGGAGGGCTAGCTCCACTGGTGCCATGGCCTCTGATCCATAAGTAAGTGCGAAAGGGGTTTCGCCCGTTGAACCGTGGACGGTGGTCCTGATCCCCCATAAAACAATTGGTAGTTGCTCGAGCCAATTCCCTTTCTTCTCGTCTAAGTCCCTTTTCAACGCATGTAAAATTTTCTTGTTCCCCGCTTCAGCTTGACCGTTGCCTTGAGGATGAGCCACCGAGGACATTCTATGTTTGACGTTTAGTCTTTCGCAGCTCGCCGTGAACTTCTTGGAGAACTGGGTGCCGTGGTCGGAGACTATCATCCGAGGAAGACCGAACCGACAGAAGATTTATTCATACACGAATTTTACTGCTTGGTCCTCGGTTATGCTGGCCAACGGCTTGGCTTCCACCCACTTGGTGAAGTAGTCCACGGCTACTATGATATATTCACACCCATGTTTAGCTTTAGGGAAGGGACCGATGAGGTCTATTCCCCACATATCGAACGGCCATGTTACGATTACCGGTGTCTGTGGTATGGATGGGAGCCTAGGAATGTCTGCAAATCTTTGGCATTTGTCACACTTCCTCACGTATTCTGTTGCATCCCTTCTCATGCTGGGCCAGTAGTATCCGTGAAAGTTTATCTTGTCTGCCAAAGTCCTTGCCCCCGGGTGTCCCCCGCATTCGCCTTCGTGTACCTCGGCCAGGAGGTCCTGCACTGTTTCTGGTCTCACACACCGAAGAATAGGCTTCGTATTAGATCTTTTATACAGCATTCCCCCAATGACCGAGTAGCGGCATGCTCGATTCCTCATCATCTGTGCTTTGTCTTTGTCCTCGGGCAGGGTTCCCTTCTCAATATAATCTTTGATTTCATCAATCCAACATCCTGGGGCCTCCTCCATTACCATTATTGTTTCTTTGTTGATTGCGGGGTCTTTAAGAAATATCAGCTCGATCTCTGCGGGGATTTCCTCGTTTTCAGAAGAGGCAATCTTCGACAGGTAATCTGCTTGGGCATTGTCTTCCCTTGCAATCTGCTCCAACTCCCAGTATTTGAATTCCTTAAGTAGCCCCTGGGCCAGTTGTTGGTACTTGGCCAATGTTGGATGACTTGCCCCATACTCGCCCAATACTTGTTTGACCACTAACTGGGAGTCGTTGTATATCACGATGTTCTCAGCCCCTAGCTTTTGTGCCAATTCAATTCATGTTGTCAATGCCTCATACTCGGCCTGGTTATTTGAGGCTTTGAAGCCAAACTCCAGGGCCAGGCCCAACTCTCCCCCTTCTGGAGTAATCATCGAAATTCCTGCCCCACTTTTGCTGGTCCCCGAGGATCCATCCACAAATAAAGTCCAATGCTCGGGCGGTCTGGGCCTTGTTTGTTTGTCTTCGGCCTTCTCCTCGGCCGTACTTGGTTTTTCCACACTTTTCTCTGGCCCACCCTTGGCTGCTCGTTTCGTGAATGAGGTTTCGACAATGAAGTCTACCAAAACTTGTGCCTGGATAGCTCTCCTTGCCTCGTACTCGATTCCGTACCCCGATAGTTCAACCGACCACTTTAGCATCCTCCCTGCCATGTCTGGCTTATACAGGATCTGCCTCAGGGGAAAGTCGGTGTAAACCACTATCGGGTGAGCTTGGAAGTATGCCTTCAATTTTCGAGCAGCGATCACCAAGGCGAGCACCAATTTCTCGACCTCCAAATATCTTTCCTCAACCTTGGTCAAGGCATGAGACACATAGTATACCGGTCTTTGCAGCTTGTCTTCCTCTGTGATCAACACTGCAGCCACTGCTGAGTCAGATGCAGCCAAGTATACATATAATTTTTCCTCGGGGACGGGAATGTTGAGTAGGGGTGGCCGACCAAGGTATTCTTTGAGCTCGTTAAAGGCCCTTACACAATCATCCGTCCATTGAAACTTTTTGCCTCCCTTCAACGTTTTAAAAAATGGCAGACTCTTCTCTGCCGACTTAGCTATGAAGCGGCTGAGGGCTGTGATTCGGCCGTTGAGTTTCTGGACGTGTTTGATACATTCGGGGGGATCCATCGTCGCCAGAGCCTTTATCTTCTCAGGGTTGGCTTCGATCCCTCTCTCATTAACCATGTACCCGAGAAATTTCCCGGCGACTACTCCGAAGGCACATTTCGCGGGGTTCAGCTTCATCTTGTGTTTTCTCAAGTTCGCGAAAGTTTCTTTCAGGTCCTCGACGTGGTTAGCCTGCTTCGTCTTGATTACCATGTCATCAATGTATGCCTCCACGTTTCTACCCAATTGATCACCGAAGACCTTATTCACCATCCTCTGGTACATGGCTCCTGCGTTCTTCAACCCAAAGGGCATCATGGTATAGTTATACAATCCTCATGCAGCTCTGAACGCCGTGTGTATCTGATCGGCCAGCCACATCCTTACTTGGTGATATCCTGAGTAGGCGTTGACGAAGCTCAAGATCTTGTGCCCGGCTATAGAGTCTACGAGCTGGTCGATCCTCGGCAGGGGATACCAGTCCTTAGGGCAGGCCTTGTTCAAGTCGGTGAAATCCACGCACATTCTCCATTTTCCACTTGATTTTTTTACCATGACTACATTGGCTATCCACATCGCATACAAGACCTCTTTGATTATCTTCGCCTTGAGCAGCTTGGATATCTCCTCTTTAATTGCCTCCTGCTTTTGGGGAGATAAAATCCTCGCCTTTTGTTGGATTGGGATAGAGTCGGGATCAATGCTAAGTTTATGTCCAGCCACGTCCTGGCTGATTCCTTCCATGTCCTCGACTCTCCAAGCAAAGACGTCTAAACTTTCCTTCAGGAGTTTGATGATTGTTGCTCGCTCATAATCGGGTATTTCCCTCCCGACCTTGACCTTTTGTTCTGGAAAGTCGAGGTTAATGACTATCTCCTCTAAATCTTCATTCGGCTTAATCTCCAATCGGTCCCTGGTGTCTAAGATTTCAACCACCACTATCTTTTTGGCGGCTCTTTTTTAATTTGTTGGGGAGTTGGGTGTTGTTGTATCCGTGCTTTCTTTTGGCGGCGAGCTGGCGTTCCCAGCTCGCGTTGATTGCTATGCTTGGGGGGTTTCGGTTGGTGCGGGGTCGACGATGGGGACGATCTCTCCTCCGTCCTCTCTAGCCCTCTTCGTTGGCCTATTATCTTGTGTTACTTCGACCCCAGGCTGGGCTACAGTCACCTTCTATTTGTTCTTCTTCTCCTTGTAAATATACTCGAGGGTACTGGCTGGGTCATTGAGCACTATCCCCGTTCCGTTGCTCGTGGGGTACTTTAGCGAGGAGACCATCTGAAATTTCGTTTGGGCTGGGGAACCCAAGATCGCATTGTAGGGAGAAGGGAGGTCGATCACCGAAAGTCCACGTCTTCCGTTCGAGGCATTGCACTTTCTTCCCCTAACACGACTTTAAGGGTGATTGACCCTTTTACTGCAACCTGGTGGCCGGTGAATCCTTCTAACTGTACCGAGCTTGGTTTGAGGTGGGCGTCCCCCAACTTCAGACCGAGCAAGCATTTGTAATATAGGATGTCCCTCGATGCCCCCGTGTCCACTAAGACCCTCTTCACATCGCTATTGTGGATTCCGACCCGCAAAGTTAGCGGCTGCTGCCTCGCTATTTCACTGATGGCCAGTTCGCTCGGCATAAACGTGATGCCCCCCTCCTCGTCCTTTCGCGGCATAGCGTTCACTACGTGCTTCAAGTTGTAGATCATGTTCTTCAATCGGGTACCGCTCGGAGTGGCTTCTCTGATAGTATCAATCACATTCCCGGGCCTCGCATTGTCTGGCTTTGGGTTCTGATTTTGCTGTTGCTCTCTTCCCCGTTCCCCTTGGTTTTTTCTTTGCTCAAATCGCTTGAGCTCTCCTCTGTCTATCAGCTTTTGGATCTCCCGTTTCAAATTAATGCATTCTTCGGTCGTATGCCCAATGTCTTTATGATAGTGTGTTTCTAAACGCTCATCCTCTTCATCCCCTGATCGCTTTTATCCTTATCGACTGCTTCATTTATGATTGCGCGTACATGCCATTCTTTTCTGCCTCATTTGTATGCACATCTTTATGGATTCCTCTGAGATATATGGTATCCGATCGACCATGGCCATGAATCGGTCCATGTACATTTGGTTCAACTCGTTGTGACGCTACTGGATGCCACATAAATCCGTCTGCTTCATCGGTTGCTGTCCTGTCGAGGAAGACTATGTCACAAACATTTGTCTGAATTCATCCTAGGTTCCCAGCGAATCTGGTAGTAGGCCAGTGTACCACTTCAAAGCCTTTCCCTGCAAGGTTCCCGCGAAGATCTTGTCCCAGGCTTCTTCGTCTTCGGGGGCTATAGCATTCATCTTGACCTCAAAACTAGCGATGTGATCGACTGCGCTAGTGAGCCCCTGATAAGAGTCGAAGTTTGGCAACTTCTTGTCGGGCAACGGGGCCTTCCTCATTCTTTCTTTAAATGGCCCATTCTTGGACGGGGGGAGCATCATCGGCTTCCCTTTCTCAATGGCTTCTAGCCTTCCTCGGAGATATTTCACGTCTTGCTCGACTTCCATAGGTGGGGCCGGGGTTTCTTTTTGGACTTCAGTGGTCGCGTTCCGACCACTTTTACGTTCGATTGTTGGGGATGAGTGCAATGTTCGCACGTTCTGCTCTTAATTGCCTCTGTCCTTGGCCTAGATTCTCCCTCTTCGCTCCTTTCTCTTGTTCGAGAGGGCGGGCACCTTGACTCGTCGGGAAAAGTTAGCCGACTATGAATGCTTGGTTTCTGCACATGTTCGACCATCCTCTTTCCCAGCCTCGACTTTGCGCTCGGGCGAGGAGTGGCATTTTGCTTTTCTTTACCTTTCGGAGAGGCTTCCTTACTAGCTTGGGCCGGTTCCCGAGCGACTATCATGTTAGAAGTGGGCCCCACTTTTTTGTTTAACTCGAACATTCTCCACTCTGCCTCTTGGATCCCTTGGAGGTAAGTCTTTTGGCGTTCCGAATACTTTAATTCCTCCAGGTATCGTTCATGCTCGTTCGTTGGTGTTCCCTTATGGGTTTTGGAACCCATGAGGTCTATCTCTTCATCCTCCTCCTCTCCCTCAGCGAAGGAGGTATCAGCTTGATTAAGGTCGGCTCCCAAGTTACGGGCTACATCCGTGACCCCTCTTCCCCTAAGGGTTTTCGAGCTAGGGGTCGTCAAGTCTATTTCAGTGAGTCTATTTGTTACTAGAGGGGGTTGCATGGCTAAGGGGACGGCCTCATTTGTTCCTGGTTGGCTTTGTTTCGTGGGTGCGTTTTTCTCCATGGTTTCACAGTCAGGGCTAAGAAACGGTAAGGTAAGGAAAAGTTTTCGTTCCCAGCAACGGAACCACTTGATCCCGCCAAATAATGGGTGACTATATTTGGAAGGATATGTGGAGCTGATCTGGATGACAAGTTGCTATGGTGAGAGTTGGCGTTCGGATATCTGACTGGATTAAGTGTGAATGCCCCGACCCTTGTGATTTCCTGGAGTTGCAACCTGAGAAACAAGAGAAACACCGTTAAGGGAGCTGGGAGGTTATCCCAGCTAAAGCCCTCCGACGTGAGAGTCAGTGATGGGATAACAAAGGTGAGCACAGGCGTTCCCTGAGATCACCGTGAATATTTATGTGTGTTTGTGCTAGGTAATCGCTAAGTATGAACAGTGTCGTACCTTAGGAGGGTGGCTATGCCCTCTATTTATACTCCTCTCCAAGCTTGGCTTGCAAGACAGTGTAGGACAGCAAGATGGAGACCAAATCTGTTGGTCGGCCAAGTTGGCTAATTCTCATTGGTTCTCACTTTTGTCAGATATATCAGAGTATCAGGAAAGAAGTCAACCGTAAGTGGTGCGGCGGGTGCAGAGCACGTTGGTGTCTCTCCAATTAAGCTGGGCCACCTGGTGTGTTTTGTACTTTGATGACGTCTCCTCGTTCAGGTCGGTCTTGCCACAGGATCGATCAAGAGCTCTCCTGGTGGCTTGGTCGGTCGGGTTCGCATCCTCGTTTATTATGACGGTCGGTCTTAATCAAGGTTGGGCCAGTCCCGGTCGGCCTAGCAATGCTCAACTTGTTCGGAATGAATTTTCTCGGACTGACCTTGGTCGGCCTGATCGTGCTCCGTTTGCTCGAACTAAGGGTGATCCTCGGCTTGACCAGGTCGTTCTGGCTGCCACGTGTCGTCCACGTGGGAGGCGGATTATTGAGTCCTTTCACTCTTATTAGTCATCGACCAAGAAACAAGGCTGATTCCATGGAACATAATGACATTCTAGCTTTTTAAACGGCAATTATTCAATGGTCCATACAACCAAAACTAGCCTAAGAATGAAAAGAGGCCATGGCATCAAAATTGTGGAATGGGGTCTGGGGAAGTATTAACCCAACAAGCTATGCATGAGGTCAAGGCACAAGGAGTTTGGAAATCTGCTACCCTGATTGGAATCTAAAGAAAAATGCTACCAACATTTATTGGGCTCGAAACATGAAAACCCAAAGATAGCAGAAATATATTTCCAACAACTTCTCCCTAGAGAGAGAGAGAGAGAGAGAGAGAGAGAGAAAGAACTTACTCTAAATGGATCTCCCCTCAAAGATTGCACAAACATTGAGGACCCCGACCTTTTGCCCTGCATAATAACAGCAAAAGAGACAACTCAATGAAAAAAAAATATTGGTATGAGTAATAACAACAATAGTAGAATGCACAATACAATCCTAGGGTAAAAGCAACAAGAAGATTAAATTGGACTAGTAGAATGCATAATAACTACTCTTAGTTTCTAAAACTCCCAGATTTTCTTCACTGTTATTTTTCCCTTATAATTTTTGTATTTAGTATGAGTAGTCCGTGTCCAAATCTTAGTTCTCACGACATTACTTAATGGATGCAATTTCACAAGTCGTCCATTTTCATAATCATATAAATCGTTCTTGTTTGTCACAAATGGAAATGGTATTTATTTTCTCAATGATGTTAAATTAGAGAAGTTCCAGTAATTGATTCACTGAATTTTCCTCAGTTTGGATGGTGTGCACCTATTAATAATCAGTCTGTCTACAAAAAAGTAATAACTGTTGTAGGATATTCCAATTTAGCACAAAATTTGAAGGTCGTCCAAGGTGCTATTTAGTAAAGCAGAAAACTTAATCAGGAAATAAAAAATAAATAAACAAAAACTTTAGCAGCTGCCTGTCCTATGAGAAATGTCGATTTTAGAAGATTGTCTTATTCCTAGTAATATTTTGTCATACATATTTGATGTAAGTTCAGTTGAACGCCTACATTTCTGATTATCATATTCTTTGGAAGCAAGCATTTAGATTTTGCATAAATTTATGGAGTTAAGTGGTTATGATTCTAGCATATAATGGTGGGGGAGTTGGGGTGGGCTGAGGTAGGGATGGGGGTTTAGAGAGAGAAGGAAAGGATGAGGTGCGTAATAAAACCTTCATTTTAAGGTTACAATAATCTGGTAGTTCATCTATGAGTGGAAGAGTAAATTACTTTGGTTCCATCAATGAGGTGAATAAACAATACTCATAATTGCAGATTGATGGCAACCTATCTATAACCCAAACCTGAGGTGTAGCGCCCCTGAATATGGCCAACAGGGGAGGGGAGAGGAATCAAAATTGGGATTTATCCATGTGCTTCATAATTTTGGGATTATAGGTTGTTTCATCTTATAGCTATATTTTCTTATAGAATCGGCATCTTATATCGAACATGAGGGCAAAGAACTATGGGTTTTTCACAGATTAAAGAACATTCGAATTCCTTATTTCTTCTCCCTTTGTTTTATTTTCATCTTCCCTATCACGTCATATTGCCTTCTATAGTTCTTCACTACGTTTTTATCTCTCCTTTTCTTGATTCAACATCAATCAGAAGCAAGACTACTTAATGTTCAACACCAGAGAGTTGGTTGTCCTGCCTAGATAGTGTCTGGCAGCAAAAGAAAAATGTTTAACTTAGATCGTTTTTCTGAATTCATAAAAGTTGACATGGGCCATTTCACACAAGTAACTAATCACCAACAAAATGACAATTTGGAGTGCTAGGCTACAGGGAAGGTGTCACCACAAGCCTAGCATAATTTGTAACTTTGATAAAATAGACATTCTTTCCAACTTGCAGACAGATAACTCTAATCTACTGATCACTCCAATCAAAGGGATCAACCCACAACTAATGTCACTCGTTTCCTTAACATTGCATTGCAATATAGGCAATCAGAGTATACAAATAAGCAATGATACATACCATAACAAAGGCGTTTGATGCTGACGTTAAGTTTATTCCAACTCCTCCAGCCTTTAATGACATTAGTAACACCTGTATCGAAACCAAACAAAAGTGAAGCCAATAGTGCATGTGTACACAATTTAACACCCCTCACTCTCTTCAACCCTCCAAAGATTCCCAACCCATAGGTAGAGTGACAAACTAGGATGTTGCTTTCTTTTGAAAGCTGCTTTATGACCTTTTCACGCTGCTGTTGGTTTAAAGTCCCATCAAGACGAAGAAATGGAATGACATTCCTAGACAAATGCAAGGTCATGGAAAGTATCAGACCCCACCACATTTTTAAAAACTGGAAAAACTATTTAACATTATCTACTTATAATTGAAACTGTACAAGGATAATGAAACCCTTCGCACAAGGTAAGGCATTAATGTGTGATTGGTTGGTATTAAACAAGCTTAGGATTAACTAAATACAACATTAGGTTTAATCAAGCTAACACTACACTAACATAACTTAATTAGGTCTAATACTAACATAGTCAAGTGATTGAACAAGGTTTAGGGCTAATCAAATTAGTTTTAGGAAGTTTAAAGCAAGAAAACAAGTCAACAAAAATGGCTAGGAATGCGGTCGCCTTGCCTTTCTGTGACACGAGCGCGTCAAGGGAAAAAGGTTAAAAACCTAACTCCGGACAACAATGCAGTCGCTTCAACCTTAATAACGTGACCGCTTTGATACCAACGCGGTCGCTTTGACCACACTAGCACGGTCGCCTAAATTAAAGAATGTCACTATAATTTTAAGCCTGAGAACACGGTCGCTTAACGAATGGAGCGCGACCGCGTCTCCCCTTTTGTTCCAGAATTTCCAAAGCATACCAAAATTAAAACCAAAGACACCCAAACCAATTCCAATCAAATTTTAATCAATACCAAATTCCCAATGTCACACCCCAAACCTGGCCTAACTGGTCCAGTCCGGGATGCGAACCCAACCAACCTACCAACCTACCAATAAATTAACAAAATGGAAATAACAAGAAAATAAAATGTTTTACTTTTAGTACACAACTAGATATAAATGGAGTCATAACAGACTCAACTTGTTTTACAAATATCCCTACCAATAACCACATGACTTAAAGTAGTTACAAATCAAAGGAAGACTACATGTCCTCCTACAGAACACAAAAGAGATACGAATAAAAGTAGAAGCTACCCCAAAAGATTTCAACCCCTAGCGCTCCGAAGACACCAATGTCGCTCAACGTCTTGCTTGACTTGGATCTAAGGAAAACAAATAGGACGGGGTCAGTCAAAACTTAGTTGGTTTCAGGCGTACTTATATATGTTATGTGCGTATGTAACATAATATCGTGTCATGAGAGTTAGAGATGCATACACAATGACATCATAAATTTCATAGTTCATATGAGAGTATTCACATATCGGCTATCGCATGATAATTCACGTAAGTCAAGTATTTCACAAGGGTAGTATACTGGATTGAGATACATCTCAAATCAACTACAAACCCCAAACACCGCTTGTTGTCTCCAGCACGAACATATTTGCAACTAACAAGTTGTCCTGGGAATTCAATCTTGAGGCCATATCCATAACAATCGTGATCTACAAAGCTACTACCCCAAAATGCAAGGTAGCCTTAAAAACCTTAGTCATGGCCATGACTAAGGGGGTTGAGCCCAATCAAACTTCGCTGCTAACTGGTATTACACTCCACCTTGTGTTCCTGGTAGAGGGTCGTTTGACGCTCAACAAAAGCCCAATGATTCTCAATTCATGATTAATAGCACCACTGGTCCTTTGACTATGAGCCAATCTTACCATTAATCCCTTAACAATTTTTTTTACCAATTTGGTCGTATGGCTTTAAAATTTTCACGTGGTCAGTCTTTTGATAGATGTCATTAGTGAAATGTCATTAAGTTGCCTATGCGCCTCTCACATGCGTTTGGACTTTAAATAAGGGCTAAAATTGCAACTTCTAAAACATAAACTATATCATAATTTACAATCAAGCCCCTAGAGTTTGGAAAAAGACAACAAGCCTACTTCCCCCAAATCAATTCCTCATTCATAAAATAAAATTTCAGCAAAAATGTAAAATAAAATACATAAACTAAGATTCCACCCATAAGAAAAAATAAACAATAATTAAATTGTGATTGTTTTTTTTATTATATGTAAATAAGTGGGGGATTGTTATATGTTTTTGTATTCACATATAAAAAATACTTTTCTCCCGCATTGAGTTTGTGTATCAACCTTTCTCTTTCATGAATAAGGTCTTGTTGTTTCCTCTTCATTTCTTCCTTGTGTCTCCTTTATCCAACATGGGATTGATAGTAAAACTCTTGGAGTTAAAACTTGTTATATCACCATATAAAGTTTGAAGAGTTCCTCAAGCTCACTTGTGCTTTCCCTTATTATGGGAGAATACCAAGTATGGCTTAGAGTTTTTAGTCCTATATATAGATTATAATTATAATTATTATATTATATTATATTATATTATATTATATGTATTTATATATAAAAGAAAGAATGAATGATGTATTTAATTAATCTCTTATTTAGTTGAGTATTCAGGCGGGTGTGAGGCTTTGGATAGTCGCTCGGCTTGGAGAATAGATGTGCGATGCTTAGACAATTCATTTTTTTGAGTAAGACCTCTTCCGAATGGTTGGCACTATTTCAGTCTGAGTCGTGTCTTTCCAAGGCAACAACTCAATCCTATAAATAGCCTTCGCTCCATTCGAAGTTGGATACTGAAACAATTCTCCTAAGTCTTCTTTCTTCTTAAAAATTATGTTTTTCGAGTTAACAGTCATCACAGTTTAGACCATTGTTCCATTAATATTCAAAGGAGTGTAACCTTTGAATTGAGTTAACAGTCACATTAATATTCAAAGGAGTGTAACCTTTGAATTGAGTTAACAATTCTCCTGAGTCTTCTTTCTTCTTAAAAATTATGTTTTTCGAGTTAACAGTCACAATTTAGACCATTGTTCCATTAATATTCAAAGGAGCATAACCTTTGAATTAAGTGAGTAGGTTTTGTATCCTGGAGGTGAAATTTGTTGAGACCATTACACCTAGTATGGGATGAATTAAATAGTAGGTTTTTCACGCACTCAAGGAGCGATTAGCTTCTCTCCGCCGTTTTCTTGCTTCTGACCCTATGGAAGTTGTGCCCCCCATGCCGCCAGATCCACCTCCTATCATCTCTAAACCTCCTCCTCCTTCGTTTGCTGCTGTTCTTAGTGCCCCCTCTACCACGCCACCCACATCCTTTGTCATCCCTCCCTCTACTTACAAGGGTGAACCGGCCCTCAAACTCTCTCCTGACATTATCGCAACCCTTGCTAAACCTTTTAGCCAAGCCTTGATAGGTAAGTTCTCTCACGGTCGTCCCTCTATGGAAGCAACACGCTAATACTTCCATACTATAGGTTTAAAGGCTACTTTTACAATAGGCCACTTGGATGCCAAGCACGTTTTGATTCAAGTCCACCATGATGAAGACTATCAACGCTTATGGATCAAGGATCAGTGGTACCTTGGCAATGACCCAATGAGAGTCTTTAAATGGTAGCCTAATTTCGGACATCCCGGCTCGCTCCTATATTATCGCATATTATTTCGGACAACCAAAGTGCCTTCACAAAAGGTCGATCCATCCAAGATAATATTCTTCTTGCCCAAGAAATGATGAGCTATCTTGACAAAAAGGTGCTTGGCTCGAATGTGATTATTAAGCTTGATATGGCTAAGGCGTTTAATAGAGTCTCCTGGATATTTCTTACCCAGGTCCTAAGAAAATTTGGATTCCATGAAGTATTTATTGATCTTATTTTGAGGCTCATTTCTGACAACTGGTTCTCTGTCTTGATCAATTGTGATTTGGTGGGATTCTTCTCTTCTTCTCGTGGCCTTCGTCAAGGGGACCCTCTGTCTCCTAGCCTCTTTATCATTGCTGCTGAGGTTCTTGGTAGAAGCCTTAATTGCCTTCATCATCAGATTCCTTCTACTATTTTCTCTACTTCTAGTGGGTGTCCTGTGGTTTCCCACCTTGCTTTTGCTGATGTTGTTATTATCTTTTGCAATGGAAGTAAAAACTCTATCCTTCTTCACAAGGATATCATCAGAAATTATGAAGCAATCTCGGGGCAACTTGTTAATAATTCTAAAAGCTCTTTCTTTCTTGGTCCCTCAACAGATGTCAATCGATCGGGCTTCCCTCATCAATGCAATTTTGGGTTTCAGCATGGGTTCTCTCCCTATTATTTACCTTTGTTGTCCTCTTTATCTTGGCCAGAAAAAGAAATCTAATTTTGACCCTTTGGTGCTAAAAATTCAGAATCGAATTAATTCCTGGATGGGCTCTCTTCTGGATGCCACTAGTCGAATCACTCTCATAAAGTATGTGCTCACTTCAATCTCTAGTTATCTTCTAGCTGCTATTGACCCTCCCATCTCAGTCACTTCCTTGATTGATTGTATGTTGTCCAACTTTTTCTGGGGTCAAATTGAGGGTAAGAAAAAGAGTCACTGGATTTCTTGGAATACTTGTTGTTATCCTACTAATGAAGGTGGATTAAGAATCATCTCTATGGCATACCTTTCTCAAGCTTACGGTCTAAATATGTGGTGGAGATTCCGCACTGCCACCAACATTTGGACAAACTTTCTGCATGCCCGTTACTGCCTGCGTAAACATCCTTGTTGTGTTACTTCAAAGGGCTCCCATGTTTGGAAGAGGTTGTTAAAAGCTAGAGAGACTGCTGAATCTAAAATTTTCTGGATAATTGGTAGAGGTGATTGCTCGTCGTGGCATGATAACTAGATTCCCCACTGCCCAGTTTCTAAACCACCTGGCTGTGACACT
Organism: Codonopsis lanceolata; assembly: GCA_013146195.2. NCBI lineage: Eukaryota > Viridiplantae > Streptophyta > Magnoliopsida > Asterales > Campanulaceae > Codonopsis > Codonopsis lanceolata. Next base: position 106,412,417 of record CM028383.1, on the reverse strand, counting down.
ACTTCTGTCCGTGAAATCCTTATCGGCATTTCCCTTCACAACTCATCCACTGGAGCTGCTCTTCCGTCTCAATTGGTCTCCAAAATTAAGGAGAATTTCATTTCGCTTAATGACTCTCCCGACAGTGCATGCTGGACTGCCACCTCTCAAGGGCATTTCTCTCTTTCTTCAGCTTCTTCCTTGGTCAAGAACTCCCGTCCTTTGCTGCTCTCTTCCAAGTTTGTTTGGAACAAACATCTTCCCTATAAAATTAGCATTTTTATATGGAGGCTCTTCTTGCAAAAACTCCCTATAGATGAAGGCCTTTGGGGCAAAGGCTTCTCCTTAGCCTCTAAATGTCACTGCTGCGATAACGGGCATATGGAGTCTTTCAACCATGTTTTCATAACTAGCAGATTAGCCTTCCAAGTTTGGAAATACTATCATGATACATTTGATATACCTTTCCAGCCTTGTTCTATTCAGCAGAGGTGTTTCTCTTGGTGGCTGCATCGTAAATCTATGGTTCATTCCTTGATTCCTTCGTTTATTTTGTGGCATATTTGGAAATCCCGCAACCGGGCTACCTTTCAGGCTCTCCGTACTCATGTTCATGTGCTTATTCATACTATAAATGCTGATCTGAAATATACACTTCAGGCTGCCAATTATTTCATCTCAAACCTTTCTAATTCCGCTTGCATTTCTTTTGGGCAACGTAAGATAGTCACTATTAAGTCTGTTGTCTGGTCTAAGCCTGCTAGTGGTTGCTTCAAATTGAATACTGATGGTGCTAGCCGCGGTAATCTAGGTTACAGTGGCGGCGGTGGAATTATCCGTGACTCTACGGGTAGATGTATCTATGCCTTCTCCTCTTATTATGGTGATTGCACTAATATGGTGGCTAAGATTAGAGCTCTTCACTTTGGCCTTCTGTGGTTCCAAGACCATGACTTTGGGGAAGTTACAGTTGAGACTGACTTTAAGGTTATTTTTGAGTGCATTACCAAAGGTCACAGTTTTCCCTGGATTCACTCTTATCTATTTTGAGATATTCTTCGTCTCCGGGCTTCGGGTAATTTCATTTTTAGACACTGCTTCAGGGAAGCTAACTCCGTGGCTGATAGTCTTGCAAATTTAGCTTGTGACTCCCTCTCTCAGGCGGAGTTTCACCATTCTAATGATCTCCCTCGTCATATCTGTGGTCTCCTTAGTCTTGATGCTAGCAGCATGCCTTATGTTCGTATTACTTAATTTCAACTTGTTTTGTAATTTCTTTTTCGAGGTAAGGCCCCTCTGTCCTCCCGTTGATAAGGGCAAGGCTGGTTGTCCCCCTCAAGTTTGTACTGTTCCTTTATTCAATAAAATCATGCAGTGCCACCCCTGTTTCATAAAAAAAAAAAAAAGTAATCCCATTACCAAAGTTGAAGGTTTCAATCTATTGTGGAATGAAGATTTTATTGGCTCTATAGACTTCCCAAGGAAAGGTGATGAAATTTAATGAAGGAAGTAGTAGAAAAAGACAAGATCTTGACCTTCAAACCCTAGCTTCTTCAATGGAAACCCCTCCCTTAAAGCTTCTCTCTCTCACGATAGATGTGGTGTGTTTTTTTTTTTTTTGAGTTTGAGACTTTAAAAGAATCTATCTCTGCATGCTGGGAATATTAAGAGGAAGAAATCCTTCTCACAAGGTAAAGCATTAATGTGTGATTGGTTGGTACTAAACAAGCTTAGGATTAACTAATTACAACATTAGGTTTAATCAAGCTAACCCTACACTAACACAACTTAATTAGGTCTAATACTAACATAGTCAAGTGATTGAACAAGATTTAGGGCTAATCAAACTAGTTTTAGGAAGTTCAAAGCAAGAAAACAAGTCAACAAAAAATGGCTGGGAACACGGTCGCCTTGCCCTTTTATGACTCGAGTGCATCAAAGGAAAAAGTTTAAAAACCGAAGTTCGGACAACAACGCGGTCGCTTCAACCCTAATAACGTGACCACATTGATACCAACGCGGTCGCCTTGACCACTGATCGATGTATTTTATACGTCAATTTTATATACTTCTATGACTTAAATTATGCTATTTCACGAGGCTTTTGACTACTAATATATGTTTTCGGTGAGTTTTGTAAGTTTCAGGGTTATTTGTGAAAATAAACAAAACTCCAGGGTTTTAAGCGCAAATTGCAAGAAGGGCCAAAAAGGAAAAAATGAAGAAAGAATGAAGTCTGTCAACACTGGACACCTTGCGGACGCAAGGTGCCTCAGACCTTGCGACCGCAAGGTAGGCAGTACAGGTCACAAAAGCTCAAGTCAAGAATTCCAAAGGCCGGACATACTGGAGACCTTGCGGACGCAAGGTACCCAGCACCTTGCGACCGCAAGGTGGTCAGAATGCTTGATTTTCGGATTTTCACAAAGTCATTCGATTGGATTACAACTCCCGAGTATATATAGAAGTCTGATGCCGAGCCAAAGGGAGAGGACGGCCGAAAGCTCTCTTTAGGTAGAATTTAGGTAGTTTTTAGATTGTATAACATAGTTAAATTTTGTAATTTCAAGTATTGAAGATCAAATCATGTATCTGATCATCTCCATGTGCTGTTCATTGTCTATGATGAACTAATTCATCCATAATCTAGGAGGTGGGAGGTAACTTGTATCAAACTTATGTTTTGATTCTTATATATGTTTATTCAATGCTTGTTGATTGTGTTGTTTATCAATCCCTATATTATTTTGCTTTGAACAAATGAATGTAATCGCAAATAATAAAGGCTTAGAGGTGCGGATAACTGCATGACCAAGTGCATATGTCGTACACTGGCTCACCAACACAATAAATTGGACCTATCGATGCACGAGAGTGATAAGTTAGGACCAGGTTCTTACATGATCTAGGTGACAGATAGATCATAAATCTAGGTGACACTAGATTGACAGCCTCGTGCTTAGGATATAGAATGGATGAATTTTATGGGATGGACGTTGAACCAATTGTTCAACAGACTATATCTATTTTTAGTGAACGAACCCAAGACATTGAATGATATTATTATGAATTGAACATAAAAGAGATACAAGTGAAACCCGGAATCCTAGATTGCCACCCACCATAAGATCTTCATATCTGTTATTACTGTCTAATTAGTTAAACATCTATAAATAGTAGTTTAGAGTAGAATTAAACATAAAAACCCCCTTTAGATTAATAATTTGCTATCGATAAATTGCACTGTTCGTGATCACTTGTCTCTGTGGGTTCGACCCTTGCTTCCAATACTATTCTATAATAGTCTTGTTCACTTGCAAGGAAAAAGATTAAATAAAACATCGATCAACCACACCAACACAATCGCCTAAATTACAAAAAGTCACTCTAATTTTAAGCCTTAGAAAGTGGTCCCTGAACTAATGGAGACGAGACCGTGTCTCCCCTGTTGTTCCAAAATTTCTAAAGTTTACCAAAGTTAAAAACAAAGACACCCAAACCAATTCCAATCAAATTTAAATAATTATCAGAGCCCCAATGTCACGCCCCTAACCTGCCTTAATCGGTCCTAGTCTGGGATACGAACTCAACCAACCTACCAACAAATTAAGAAAATGGAAATAACAGTAAAATAAAACGTTTACCTATAAGTACACAACTGGATATAAATGGAGTCATAACATACTCAACTTGTTTTACAAGTATCCCCACCAATAACCACATGTTTTAAAATAGTTACAAATCAAAGGAAGAATACATGTCCTCCTACATAACACAAAAGAGATTCTTATCAAAGCAGAAGCTACCCCAAAAGACTTCAACCCCTAGCGCTCCGAAGACACCGTTGTCGCTCAACGTCTCGCTTGACTTGGATCTAAGGAAAACAAATAGGGTGGGGTGAGTCGAAACTCAATAGGGTTCATGTGTACATATATATGTTATCTGTGTATGCAACATAATATCGTGTCATGAGAGTTAGAGATGCATACATAATGACATCATAAATTTCACACTTCATATGACAGTACTCACATATCGCATGATAATTCACATAAGTCAAGTATTTCACAAGTGTATTATACTGGATTGAGATACATCTCAAATCAACTGCGAACCCCAAACACCGCTTGTTGTCTCGAACACGAACACATTTGGTACTCACAATTTGTCCCAGGAATTCAATTATGAGGCAATGTGCCTACAACCCTGACAATCGTGATCTATAAAGCTACTACCCCAAAATGCAAGGTAGCCTTAAAAACCTTAGTCGTGGCTGTGACTAAGGGGGTTGAGCCCAATCAAACTTCACTGCTAATCAGCACTGCACTCCGCCTCATGTTCCTGTTAGAGGGTCATTTGACGCTCAACAAAATTACACAGTGGTGCTCCCAATCACAAGGTTGTTCTCAAACCCAATCTCAATTGTTAAAGTTCACAAAAGCCCAATGATTCTCAATTCATGATTATTCCCAAGTTCTCAAGTTCACCATTCTCAATTTAGGATACAATGACTTATAAAGTAGTCATTGTTACCGAATAACACGTTATCCACAATTTCCATGTTGTTCGATTAAAATTCACAAGTAGGTTATTCACAATTTCCAAGTATCATCCTAAGGTTATTCTAACACAGTTCTTGGCATTAACACTACATACTAGTTCCTGAAACATACATGTTATTCATATTATTCCCAAGTAGATTAACAATAATTCACACAAAACATCAATTTCACATGTACACAAATTTCATCATAATACATTACATAGCTTTGATAAATTACTTCTAACAATCATAAACTCATGAGTGAAACATCTAAGAGTAAGAATCTCCTTACCTAAAAATTGAAGAACTGTAGGATGTTGTTGCATGTTGAAGAAAATTGGCTTAAGTTGAAGCTCTAAGTGAAGGGAGTAACTTTGATGAATGTTGCAAACACAATTAATGAAGAATGAAGCCTCAAATCCAAGCACCAAGCAAGAAAACTGAAGTCTCTCAAATTTTATCTTCAATAGGTGTGGTTGTGTATGTTTTTGGTCTAAGTTTGTGATCTCTCTTAGTCCAACTCGGTTTAAAATTCGTTTTTATAGTTGTTGACTATTTATAAAATGAACAAAAAGGGTTTAATGAAAAATGGTCAATGCGGTCGCTTCAACCTCTCAATGCGACCGCATCCGTCTACAATGTGGTCGCTTCCTTAAGCCTAATACGATCACATCAAGTACTGGGACGTCCACAAAATTAAAGGCTTTGGATACAATCGCACTGAACAATGTGACCACTTCCTCAACAATACAATTGCTCTCTAGGGTAGAATGTGACCGCACAAGATACTGGGAGTTTAACAAAAATCAAACCCTATGATGCGGTCGCTTCCCCAGGGTGGATGCGACCGCATTGGCCCTTGTTTCCAAAAAATTGCCAACGCTGAACCAAAATGTGGAGTCAGTGTGAGTGCCCCGATTTTCGACCTTTCCCCCGCTGCGTGAAAAAGCGGGTGGTTTCGAAACTTTAAAGCATGTGGAATACGATTGGCCTCAATTGTGGACTCAAAATGTGATCGACATAGTCGTCATCTTTATTTTAAAGAAAACAAAGAAAAACCAAAGATAACCAGATTTCTAAAGGGTTCGGAGGCTAAGTTACGAGGTGGGAAGGGGTTAGGCACCCAACTCGCCCTTTTGGTCTCAAAATATATTTTTTTCGCAAAATATGCTTTTTTATATTTATTTAACAATTGAAATAAAATATTTAAATATAGATATGTATATATACAAGGAAATTATTACAAACTTACAATAGCCTCCTTCCTAGAGTTACAAATACATTTATAAAAATTTGGTCATAATGATGGCTCTTTTTAGTGTTATTTTCTATAGAATTTCGGACAGCACAACTACTTATTTTACGTACATTGGACTAGTCTAAATAGCACATTTTATAAATAAAAACTTTAATAAACCTACCTCTTGAAGCGTGGGGTTTTATCCCGTACCAAGCTCTTTCTGGTAGGTTCTAGGGTGGGCTCGCTCTGCCCTTCAGGGAGATGGAGTCTTTTTTCTGCTGCTTTGCTATTGCGGAGATTTAGGCAGAGTGACTGCTTTTTTTTTTTCGCCATAGAATCCGGGCGACACAGCTACTTGCTTTTACTGTATTTTATTGTCTGAAACCGAGCAGTGTAACGACAGGGTGTGTGTTTATGTGTGTTGTGCGTGTGCATGTTTATGTGTGTGCATGTTGTGTGTGTGTGTGAGGGCTGCCGATAATATTAAGAGAGAGAGAGAGAGAGAGAGAGAGAGAGAGAGAGTTTTTGTGAGTGAGGGAGTATATGTGTGTGGGGCTGTTGGGTGAGGGGGATGGTCGGAGAGTGAGAGAGTATAGTGTGTTAGAGATTGAGAGAGGTAGAGGGTGGGCCGGCTGGAGAGGGATTTGTGTGTGAGGGAATGAGGGAGTATATATAGGAGGGAAAAGTGGGGAGCAAGAAAAGGGAGGGTGACCGGCTGCCCCTTTCCTTTTTTTTCTTTTTTTGTTTTCATTTGTTTTTGTTTTGTTTTAATTTGTTTTCTTTTTGATTTCCTCGTACCTTTGTTCCTGGAACATGCAAGAGATAATAATTTGTCCACTTTGCAATATTTATTTGGACAATATAAAATAGGGGTACAAATTTAGGGTGTCTACAGAGCCCCTCAACAACGGAATTTATGAGTAAACGAGAGTTTATAAGTAAACGAACGTCATTGATAAGATAGACTACCAAATTCTAGATATGCAATGCTGGGGAAGATATATATATATATATATATATATATATATATATATATATATATATATATATATATATATATATATATATATATATATATATATATATAATTTTAACATATCGTTTTAACATATCAGCGATGCAGATCTTTTTATGTTGCAATGGTTGGACCTATCGAGTTAGGCTTCCTACGTATCCCTATTAGGAATCAGACCAAATGTAGTTCATCTCTTTGTCTATGCTCCTAGGGATTTAACCTAGTAAACACGATGGTGGGCATCTATGCTCCCAGGGATTTAACCTAGTAAACACGATGGTGGATATCTATGCTCCTTGGGATTTAACCTAGTAAACACGATGGTGGACATCTATGCTCCTAGGGATTTCACCTAGTAAACACGATGGTGGACATCTATGCTCCTAGGGATTTAACCTAGTAAACACGATGGTGGAAGTCTATGCTCCTAGGGATGGACCTAGTAAACACGATTTTGGAAGTCTATGTTCCTAGGGATGGACCTAGTAAACACGATTTTGGAAGTCTATGTTCCTAGGGATGGATCTAGTAAACACGATGGTGGACGATCTATGTTCCTAGGGATGGACCTAGTAAACATGATTTTGGAAGTCTATGTTCCTAGGGGTGGACCTAGTAAACATGATTTTGGAAGATCTATGTTCCTAGGGGTGGACCTAGTAAACACGATTTTGGAAGTCTATGTTCCTAGGGATGGACCTAGTAAACACAATTTTGGAAGTCTATGTTCCTAGGGATGGACCTAGTAAACACGAATTTGGAAGTCTATGTTCCTAGGTATGGACCTAGTAAACATGATGGTGGACGATCTATGTTCCTAGGGATGGACCTAGTAAACACGATAGTTGTATCTTCTAAAATTTCGTCGACGATGTTCTAATATATGCGCCTTCATTGGCAGGATTTTTTTATGTGTGCCCTCGTTGGCAAAATTGATGATGCGCCCTCATCGGCGAGATTGATGATGCGCCCTCTTCGGCAATATTGATGATGCGCCATCGTCGGTGAGATTGATTTATGCGCCATCGTCAGCAAGATTTTTTTTATGTGCCCTCGCTGGTAATATTTATTGATGCGCCCTCGTCGGCGAGATTGATGATATGCCCTCTTCGGCATTCTTGATTTATGTGCCATCGTCGGCAGGATTTTTTTGATGTGCTCTTGTCTGCAATATTTGATGATGCACCCTCGTCAGCAATATTGATGATGCGACTGAGGATCTTTGAGAAGAGGTCCTTGGCGAGATGCTGCACGGATGTACATCCCATGTGGGATAACGAAGTTGCTAGCAGTGCTTCGACTTGCCTTAGGCGAGAACTAGTATGATTGAACTGCATGGTGTTGGCGATGCTTTTGTTCAACTTCGGCAAGCTTTGACGGAGATTGGTGTCCAAGCTCCTTGGAGGGTGCAGATGGAAGATATGCATTTTGCATGGGGGGCGATGTGGCAAATACTTGACAAGATAAGATAATGCAATGACAAGATGCAAGCTAAGGTAACATGCATATGGAAAAACTCTTTTTTTTTTTTTTGGAAAAAAAATGAATCTATGACATGGACGTGTGCCCATTGTTTTCTTAAACGTGCTAAGACAAGATGGGTTAGGGGATGCAGATGTGATGAGAGAGATTAAGCTGCGGCTTTTGGCTTTGGAGGGTTATGAGTATAGGAATTGATGGTGATATTTGAGATGCGGGTGGGTGAAGTTTAGGATTAATTTTCAGTCTTTTAACTAGTGCATCATTCAAGAAAGGAATTCATTCTGAAGATCAGTAAATCCTACTAATCGATGTCTCGGAGGGACCACTTTTTTATTTGTTTTTTCTTTTCTTTTTTCTTCTTTCTTTTTTTTCTTTGCTCTAATTTTTGCCTAGGCCGCCCTTTCGAGTTTTTAACCTAGCGAGTCTTTACCTCATAGGGAGCCAGTCTTTTAATGCATGCAAAGATAAGTTACTTCTTCTTGAGGGATCACGCCTTTGTAACTTCTTCGTTTCTTTAGGTAGAGATAGAAAGGACAACTGTTTCTGGAGATGATGAGCTTTTATGTATGCAATGAGTTTTGCGGGAGAATCCCCGGGATGACTCGATGACCATATTTTATAAAATGAGATGGGAAAGTTCCTGAAGAGATTAACTGGAGACAACCCCAGAAAGACTCGATTTGGAGAGACTTTTGAGGAAGACAGAAATGAATACGCTCAAAGAAAAAAGAAGAAGAGTCATGATCTAGAGTTTATCACCGAGTATTACAAGTTTTATGGACCCTACTTAACATTTATCTTTTAATGATTTTATATATTTTAAGCAAGAAGTTATGTCTTGGACCCAGATCACGTTATAACCGATTGAAACAAAACTATAGATGGCAACTGTGTTAGAGGCATAATGTTTATGTTTTCGGGGATAGGTTGGTTTTAGGGTTGAGGATTTGATTGGCCTTTGGTTCAAAGGCATTTTGGGCTGTGGATTTGGTTTTTTCTCAGAAAGGTGATCAGAAGCGATCATTGGCTGGCCTTCTAGGTTGTGGGTTTGGATTAGAATTTGGTTTCTGGGCCTTGTTGTAGGTATGGTTGGGAAATTGGCTTTTGGCTTTGGTTGTGGGTTATGGGGTTGTCCAAGAGTGATTGGTCTCTTTTATTGTTTTTTTTACGAGAGAGAGATTTGGAGGAAATCGCTCACGAGAGGCTTTTTTCCTTTTTTTTTTTAATTCTTCTCCTTTTTTTATGCATATGTCCACTTTCTTTTTGTTTTTAGAATTTTCAACCTTGCTCTTTCTTTCTTTTTTTCCTCTCTTTTTTTTGTTGACCTCCCGAAGCAATTTGAATGAGTGCTTGAAGAGATATCTGTCTTCTCTCTTTTGAGATAGAAGAAGGTTGTCACTCTTGGTAAATATATATAAGGGTGGAGCAGCCCCAGTTTTGGGAAACTAGACCTTAGAGATGGTTGGGCTTTGGTATATGGTGTATTTGTTTAGGTATTTGGAAGGGGTTTGGTTTATGGTTGGAATCCCCTAGTGGCTACTAACAGTTTGGTTGCAATGGGTTGAAGATGACCTTTCACCAAGACAGAAGGTTGCTTTATCGAACTAACATTTTTAATGGTTTGTGGGTCCATATTTTGAAATGACTCATTATCAACTCGTGTAGTTTTATCATGTTTTTACATGAATCGATTCGTCATTTTTTTAGCAGACACTTCGGCAATAGGTGGTGCTAAAGGACCAAGAAAAAGACTGGACAAGCTAATATAGAAGAAGCAAGAATTTACTAGACTCAAATATAGATAAATACCTTTGAAAACCCCGATTTGAGGACTTGGTTGGATTTTTTAAATAACGGAGACCAAATGGATTAGTGAGCATACTCTGCAAGGATGGGCTTTAGCCATCAATATGGGCAAAAGAGACACCCCTAGGTGGTTTGAAAGCCCAAGTCCTGAATTGTTGCTTATGATCCTTGAGTCACCTGACTTTTTTGGATTTCCCGGCTTTCCAGACTTTTCTACTTTCTTTCCTGGCTCCCTATCGGTCTTTTTTTTTTGTTTTATTTTTTCTGAAATGGTAGACCTTGACATCTCGAAGTAGGACTTATTGAAATTTGTTTTTGAGTATAATGATGAAGAGATTTCCTGTCTTTATATGTTTTGGGAAACAAAAAGAAAACACATAGAAAACACCTCTTTTATAAAAAAAAAAAAGTAAATCAAAGTATTTGACAGAACCCGAAGGCTACCTACGTTCCTCATTTCGAGGCTTAGGTCATCGTAGTTTAACTTTATCAGAAAATTTTCATTGTATTAATCTTCTTTTTTTTTTCAATTTGAAAGAATATAGATTTTTTCCTTTTTGTTTAGAGTGAACGAAATTATTTTAATTTATATATATTTTTTAAAATGATCACTTTTTTTGCAAAAAGAAATTATTTTTTTAAAGGAAAAGAGAACTAAGTATTACACATGATTTTTTTTATTAGAAAACTCCTTTTTTTTTTTTTTTTGCGATCTTTGAAATGGGATGTAACAATTACGTACCTCTTGACAATCCTCTCAGGAGTGCAAATGATAGAAAATCAATTTTTTTTATTTTTCATCCCCTGCAAAATTGTTAGTGGTACCAAAGAAAAACAACAAAGATCCCAATATGTATAAAAACAAAACTGAATTAAAGGAAAGAAAACTTTTTTTTGATTTAGATATAAAGCAGTAAATGACCCGTCTTTCAGTTCATTGTGGATTTTCTCGGCTAATTAGTTTGAATCGTCGAAAGGACGGCGCGAGTGAGCGTGACGGCCATTCAGATCAATAAATAGAAAAAAAAGCGGTGAATCTATCTATTCCTATTAATTATGTTTGGACCTAATCCCCAAAATAAAATGACAGAAATAAAGAATATTTACATATTTTACTTGGTATAATAAATAAAGCAGAGCAAAAATAAAATAAAGCGATAATATGCCTCCGTCTCTTTTTTTTTGTTATCCTGCCCGAGATTCTATTTTTTTTTATTCGCAGTGGTACCCGGAACGAAGCTACTATAAGATTTCACGGTTATACGGATAAATATATATACAGATATATAAAAAGGCAATATTCAAATTGTTAAATAAATATAAGCATATTTAGCCAAAAACAAAAGAAAGACTTTTTTTTTAATGAAATTGAGTCTAGCCCTCCGTTTTTATTTATTTAAAATAAAAACAGTATCCCCAGCAGAGTCGCCACTGTGAGTGCCCCGATATTCAACTTTTCCCCCGCTGTGTGAAAAAGCGGGTGGTTTCGAAACTTTAAAGCACGTGGAATACGCTCGACTTTAACTGTGGACTCAAAATGTAATCAACAGAGTCACCATCTTTATTTTAAGGAAAACAAATAAAAACCAAAGATAACCAGATTTGTAAAAGGTTTGGAGGCTAAGTTACGAGGTGGGAAGGTGTTAGACACCCAACTCGCCCTTTGGATCTCAAAATAGTTTTTTGGCTAAATATGTTTTTTATATTTATTTAATAGTTGAAATAAAACATTTAAAATATAGATCTGTATATATATAAGGAAATTATTACAAACTTACAACAGCCTCCTTCCTGGAGTTACAAATACATTTATAAAAATTTGGCCATAATAATGGCTCTTTTTAGTGCTATTTTCTATAAAATTTCGGGTAGCACAACTGATTAGTTTGCTTACATTGGACTGGTCTAAATAGTACTTTTTATAAATAAAAACTTTAATAAACCTACCTCTTGAAGCGTGAGGATTTTATCACGTACCAAGCTCGTTCTGGTATGTTCTAGGGTGCGTTTGCTTTGTTTTTCAAGGACAGAGGGTCTTTTTTTTTTCTGTTGCTTTGTTGTTGCGGGGATTCGTACAGAGTGACTACTTCTTTTTGTTGTTTTCGCCTCAGAATTCAGGCGGCCAAATGCTTGCTTTTACTGTATTTTTTTGTCTGAAACCGGGTAGCGTAATGGCAGGGTGTGTGTTTGTGTGTATTGTGCATGTTTATGTGTGTGCGTGGTGTGTGTGTGTGAGGGTTCTGAAAATATTGAGAGAGAGAGTTTGTGAGTGAGGGAGTATATGTGTGTGGGGCTGTTGGGTGAGGGGGACGGCTGGAGAGTGAGAGAGTATAGTGTGTGAGAGATTGAGAGAGCGTAGAGGGTGGGCCGGCTGGAGAGGGATTTGTGTGTGAGGGAATTAGGGAATGAGGGAGTATATATAGGAGGGAAAAGTGGGGAGCAAGAAAAGGGAGGGTGACCGGCTGTGTTAGTCCCAAAGGGCACAATAGTAAGCTAGAAGGAGGGGTTGAATAGCTTATTAAACACTTAAAACATTTCGTAATAGTTCCTAGAACAAGCCCTTTCAATCTATTAAAAAGATTGAAGTAGCGAAAGACTTGTAAGGAGGATAGACTAAGTCTGCTCGTGAAGCACTACCGATAGACTTAGCTGATTACTTAAGTTTGCTGCTCAAGGGAATAAGTAAATACAATGAAGACAGTATAAAACAGTAAGTAAGGAACACATGTATTTTGAGATGGTTTGCACTATAAAGAGTGCTACATCCACCACCAAGGCAGTCAACATTGGATTTAAATGTGCACTATATTTTCCACTAGCTGTATTACAAAAATATCTAATGGATCGTGTACAAAATATTTGACTTGTGTTTGGGGGTGGGGAATTGAATATCTGTAAAAGCAGAATATTCAATGTGCAGAAGAATAGTAAAGAGTACAACAATAAGAAGTAAATGATTAAGAGCTGATGCAGATCTTCTTGTTGTTATTGAGGACTTTGTTGATCAGTTAATGATCTCTTGAATGCACTGAGTATAAAGACTTGATGTTGTTGAATTGATTTAGAGCAATGTATTCTTCAGTCTTTAATTGCATTATTTATAGCTGCGCATCCTTGAGACCGTTGGGGAAGATGAAGTGAGAAACAACTCTATTAGGTTAATTACATTAAATGCTTGGAGCTGTTCTATTGACTTCATCTTCAACTGAGACTTAATCAGGGTATGGAGAGGAGTAGGTGTAGCAACTGGCAAGTGGGTGACAAACAAAGTTTGCAGACCTACAGTAGTTGGTACAGTTTGTTTGTGTTAGACTGTGCACCTGCTATGCCACATTCAGGAGGCGAAAGTCTTCTTTCTTTCGGAAAAGCTGAAGGGGCGTTTCTTGGAAGTTAGGAGCTAATTTGAAGATGGTTTAATTCAAATTCAAACTTAAATAAAGTTGGATTAAATAATCCACTTAAGCTTGATATACAGATGAGCTAGGCACGTCATGCTATCCGAGTGCAGTCAAGGTCTGCTGCTGGAGGTTGCTAGAGAAGTCTGCTGGTGAAGCCTTCAGCCGAAGTCTTCTGCTGAAACCTGTGAAGTCTAAAAAATATTCTAAGGCAAAGTTCTATACACAGTTGTCACGCTAACTGGTACACAGCCCATTTAGCCACTAAGTATAGAACCTAATGTAATGAATGAACAAATGCAAATCAAGATACATATGAGAAACAACAGGCTGCCCCTTTCCCCTTTTCCTTTTTTTTTCATTTTCATTTTTTCTTTTATTTTTTATTTTCATTTGTTTTTGTTTTGTTTTGTTTTCTTTTTGATTTCTTCATACCTTTGCATCTGGAACATGCAAGAAATAATAATTAGTCCATTTTACAATATTTATTTGGACAATATAAAATAAGGGTACGAATTTGAGGTGTCTACACTCAGATTAGGTCCCAAAAATACGAATGCCACTACAAAGTTAGCAAAACTCAACCAAGCTAAACCAAGGCTCCTTAACACAACATTTGTGACCAATTCCCAACTCTCAATATACCAAATATTCAACAAGCTACACAATATATCTCATATTTGAAATTAAACTTCAAATTATCCAAGTTTACACTTTTTTAATAACTCAAACATTTCAATATAAGTAACAACACATAAAAATTATATCGCAAATGAAATTGAAAATGCTTGAGTGTTACACCCACAAATGTCATAAAATCAAGTTAGGACTTGTTAACACATTTACACATATTAAAAACTTAAGATTAACATTAACACATATATAAAATTCCCGGTTGTTACATCAAGCCTATTTGGTTCACCTTGAAGCAAGTTCTACAAACACCCTTACTACATATTAATCACACCAAGTACAGTTGGGATGCCTTTTGCTCACCTACTACACTCTGAGGCATGTAGTACAACAAACATTTCATAACATTATTTCGATCCATGTTCATAGTGACTGGACAAAGTTTTATGGTGGTTGTCAGGATATCTACCATAACCTCATTAACCAAGCTTGCTGCCACACCCCAAATATAGACAATTAGCAAAAAAAAAAAATTTGATGTCCATCATGAAATCAGATTATATTATCAACATAAATCTGCCAAGCCAGGACTGACCAAAGCAAGAAGTTGGACCTCTTTTCTGTCTATTTGCTGACTTTGGTTCTTATTTTATAAGATTGCTCTTTACGAATTATACGCATTACATCCCCTTCATTTTCTGTTCTATCACATGCTTTGCACGTGCATACCATTTAATTTATTAGTTTCACTATGGTTTTCTATCATGTCAGCTATCCTTTGTGTGTATAAAAGGTTGTGAGGGGTTTTACTTGAAATGTCACCCTTTATGTGTGAAAGCCCATTTAGGGTTATTGTTATTCTCTACCGCCGTAGCTTTGAAACACCTGATTCTAAAGTTCTTCGCCAACATCTCGATGGTCAGTCAACACCCTCTTTTTCACTCTCTTCCTCCCTCTCCCTCATGCTTGTTGTCAGTTTCTATAATTTTCTATTTTCCTATTAAGAATTTATAAATAATATTAATCTCTTGATCTTGAAATCTTTTTATCTAGAAATCATGTTTTCAATTTTTGTATCAAATATAAAATAATTTAATTTTTCGTCTGCATATCAAGATTCAGAGGATGCTCAAGTTGATGCTTTTTTGTAATCTCGTATGATTGCACTAGACTCATTCTACTAGATCCAATATAGATACAACTAGATCGTTCAAGATCTACAATATATAGAACTAGATAAGTTCTAGATATGGTTTATTTGTCTTCCCCTTTTCTATGTATGTAGATACAAGTAGAGGTATTCAATTTGATACTACTTTGCGATCCCCTACGATTGTGCTAGAATCATCCTAGCTACTAGATTTGACCGGATCCGTTCTGGATATGGTTTATTTGTCTTGTTTTTTTCTTTATATGTTGATAAGTATTTTTACTTGAAGTTGTTAATGCTCCATTGTTGTCTACGGTTTAAATTTATTTATTAGTTGTTCATTTATATATTGGTAGCAAGATCTTACTACACAAATGGTTTGTTGTCATCCCGTGAAAAAAACTAGAGTTGCTTCCCGTGGTTTTCAAAAAAATAAAGTAAAAAATCTTTGACAAACCTCAAATTTCCTTAATAAGTATATTGTAACATTCTCATATGTTGACTTCCATATTATTTTACAACTATTTTTCAGATATTTGATTGGTGCATCTGCGTTCTCAAAAGTAATAATCCCAAAAATTTCCTCACATACATAACTAATACAATTTTATTTTGGTATGTTTAGGTACAAGTACACCACATAATTGTAACACCTGGGAATTTCTAATACATGTTATTGATAACCCTTTGCGTTTAGTGTGTGTTAAGTATGTGTTTAACTTCGATTTCAATCTAGTACTTAAGCTAAAATGTTAAGTTGATATTGTCACAAGCTTTGAAATGAGTGATGTTTTAAGTGTTATTTTCACTTAATATTGTGATGTTGAGACTTTAGAATCAGTTGGAGTTGGAATTAGAAACCTTCTTGTTTAACCTTGGTGTGTTTTGGATGTGTTGTGAAACACCAGAATGTGCGGCAGGGTCTTGAGTGGTAAAGCGGCCTCGTTTAGGGCTAGCGAAACCAGAGTAGTCCCAAAACTTTAGGTGATCGCATCTTAGAGGTCAAAGAGACAGCATTGGTGGTCGATTTCTAAACATAGTATTGACGTTCTCGCGTTAAGAAGGACAAGGCGACCACGTCGCTCAGCCTCTTTTATTGATTGATTTGCTCACAATAATATGTTATTTATGTTTGTGTAAGATGAAAACAAGAATTTTTAATTGTATTCGACTTTTGGTTAAGCAAAAATACCTCAATATTAATTTTATTTAGTACTTTAATAAGGGGCGAATAAAATCTGAATCTAATCCGAATCTGAAAATTTAGGATATGGATCGAGCTTTGAAATATCCAAAAAATAATCTGATCTGATCCAAGTCAGATAATTTCTTAACAAATCAGATATGTACTTGGCTGATCTGATCCGAGTCTGATCCATTGACACGCCTAATTTGAGCTAACCAATAGTGCTTTGACACTAAGAGGGGGAGTGTGGATGTGTGAAGGACACCTCTTCCTTTTTTTCTCAGGAAAATATAGGCTTGTTGAACTTTCCAAACTTCAATCTTCAACTATCAAACATGAGAGAGAGAGAGAGAGAGAGAGAGAGAGAGAGAAAACAATGGAAAAGGGTTTTTGAAAGGAAAAACTAGGATTTGAGCATTCAAACTTCATCTTTGATATTGTGGCCTCCATTAAAGTTGTTTGTCTTATTAAGGGGCATACAAGGAGGTGATAATATTCTTATTCTATTGGTGGATTGATATCTCATGTTGGTAAGGGAATTCTTACTTATGAATGTTCATTGTTGGATTTGTTGCATGAATTAATAGATGAATTGAAGTTGTTAAGTGAGAAAGCATGACATAAGATGTGTTTAGTGATTCTATATTGATGTTTACTTGTTATTTGGTTGATGTGTTTTGTGGAAACCTTGAGCTTGTGTGGTTAAGTTAGTGTTTCTAAGTGGTAGAATTGTTTTTATGAAATCTCCAAATTTAGTTAAAAGTTGGTTTGTGAATATTGGCTTGTATTGATGAGAATGTGTAAGTGCACATATTAGAACATCATGAATTGAGTTTTATGGTTGAAGGTAACAATGAACTTACTTTATAGTTCATTTTATGATAAGAGTGTGGTAATTGGTAAACATGAACATGAAAGTGAATAAGCAAGTTCGAGTGATAGTATGGCTTAAGCACCCGAAGGGTTGTTATATATGAATCAGAGAATGAATAAGTGAAAATAGAAACGTATAGGGTAGGCATCAAAACTACCTTTAGCTTGATCACAGGGCAGAAAGCAGTAAAGGTAGCAGCATAGTTTTGATTTGGCTTAAACCCCTCGGTTACATCCATAATGGAGGTAAAGGTTACCCCTTATGGGTAATAGCTTAGTCTTCACGACTTGCTTGGGGTTGTAGGGACCTAGCCTCGTGAATAAATTCTCCCCAGGATTGTGTATTTGAAATGAAAGCGTGACTAAGATAGTGCAAGTGGTGTAAGGGGAAGCAGATGAATGGAGATGTATCTCAATCTTGAATACTTAAGTGTTTGAACATCCATGTATATGTGAGACTTGACTACTTGATACATTGGAAGATGTTAAGTATGCTTTATGAAACTTTATGGTATGGCTTATTGTTGCATACATGCATAACATGGATAAGTACACATGAACCTTACTGATTTTCGACTCACCCCTTCCTTGTTATCTTCTTTGATATTGTAAACGTTTCATAGTCTCCTTGAGACTTTGTGTGTAAAGTGTGAAGTTCTTTTGAGTTAGTTCTTGTGAAAGTGTTGATTACATGGGTGAAGTGTGAGTTAACAAGCGATAGTTTTATGTCCTGAATTAGGTCCTAGGTAGGGAAGATTTGGGGTGTGACATAATTCACGTAGATAACCACTTTAATTAACATCACCAGGATGGACATACAAATGCAAGCTGCATTGACATCGAGTAGATTTATACAATATCTGATTGCCACTATTAAGAATGGTATCATATTTATACAAACAAAAGTCTATTAATTGTTTCATTTTTTTCATCCTTAAAATTTCATTTTTCATTTGTATCAGGTAATTGTATCTACAAACAAAGAGAATCTCTTAAAAAAAAGTCAATAATCGTTGTTCATGTCATTTCACTAAAGGTATGTTCATAAAACCTTGGTAATGTAATATAACAAAACATAATTTATTTAAGGGCTGATTCTATTTCAAGGTCTGTAATTTACTGATGATGTAATTTTTGCATATATGTGTGTGTGTGTGTGTGTGTGTGTGTGTGTGTGTTTTCAGGCATTTAATGGTGTTGGGGTGGTCCCATTGATATTACTAGCATCTTATGTTTTGCCAACATAAGGAAAAAGACAAGTGTAAAACACCCAACCCACATCCGTTAATTAGAGGTGGGCTTGTGTACGCCTTATAATTGACCACTCATTACTACTAGACGCCAACATTATTCATAAAATGTTGGCTTGACTTGTGGTAGGCCTAGCTGACACCTAGGTGCTTAGTAGGCCATGCTTCGTGGACAAGATTTTCGGACTCGATCAGGACGTTACATTGGTAGATTGGAATCTTTTATTGGGCTTCCATAGAGGAAAATAGTTTATCATGTAGCTCTTTTACCTTTCATGTTTTCTTGTAATAATATATTTAATCAATTATGTTTGTATCATGAGTCGTGTTTGATAATAAATATTAAAACCAAAATGGAATTATGGTCCTATCTTCAAGCGAGTAGCCCTTCATGATCCTCCATACCTTATACCTTGATGATCTTCTGAAGGTAACATTTTGTGAGCTAGTTATGTTAAGCGTTATTCATAAACCAAGTAGGATTATGCCTCCTTAGCTCAAATATTATATACTCCCTTTGTCTCAAAATTACTGTCTTGCTTTCCTTTTTCGTTCGTCTTAAAATACTTTTTACCCTTACTTTTTCTTCATACTTTAATTATGGGCCACATGCATATGGATTTTAAAATAAACTATACATTATACTAATATTAATAATCAAGTCAATTGCTTTTAGATTAATTATCTTATATTCATTTTATGAAAGTCATAGAGAGATGGTATATATTAAAAAAAACGTTTATTAATATATTCTAATTATTGATTTTAGGATCTTACTATGTAATTTCTACTTTTATATTGTCTAATGGAACCACCTAGAAAATGAAAAGTCAAATGAATGAAAATCAATAGAAATCAAAAGTTGGATAGGTGGCACATGTTAAGGCCTTCTCACCAACTTTAATACATATGTATGGATTTCTCTTTGTTATTTCTTCCACTATCCCTATCATCTCCCTTGATTGTTCTTTGTTTAGTATCTAAACTAAACAAAGCAAAGAACGAAGACAAATGATATTACAAGCTCGAGCTTGTGATATTCCACAAGCTCGAGCTCGTAATATTATACCCCAAGAAGACAATAGATAGGGATTGTGAGGGAAAGAACAATCAAGGGAAATATCATTTAATAATCATCTATGATATTATGAACTTAAACTTTGTATTTCTACGACCTTTAGTGTTAGTGTCATCAGATCAAATTAACTTAGATCTTTACACCATCATATCATATTTGTCATTTTTTAAGTAATGTCACGCACATTCCAAATCATTAATAACTTAATCATCCTACAACTCTTACAACAAAGCTTGTAGCAATATGACAAGCTCGAGCTCGTTATATCATTTGCATTTTAAAATATAGAATCAAGAAAGTTGAAGAAGTTTAGGGATCAAAATTAGGAATCTTTGTCTAAAGTCAATCGAAAATAATATAATTAAGAAAATAAATATATATTTTTGTGGTCAGAATATTGTGACCAAAAGGAATTGACTTGACCTATTGGGAAACTGATCATCCCCCAACTCACATAAGTATATACTCCATTCGTTCCGGGCAAATAGTCCACCATACTATTTTGAGATGTTTCATTTTAAAAGTACTTTCAAAAAAGTTATGTTTATCATATCCATAACATTTTAACTTTACCCTTCATATTTGATATTAACATATTGGTCATACTAAAGCATTTTCGTAATTATGACCAATTTAATTTTAGTGATATATCCTTTAATAATTAGACTTTTCGAACATGGGCTCTTTGGGTGGAACAAAGGGAGTATAATAGATGGGAAAGTATAGAAGAAAAAAAAACAATTCCTAAATTCTTTGTCTAGTATTCAAACTAAACAAAGAAAAAGTAAAGAAAGAAGGCAAATGATATTACATTTGAGCTCGAGCTTGTGATATTCCACAAGCTCAAGCTCGTAATATCATACCTCATTTCAAAATTCTACACCTGTGTACTTGTAGTGTGCTAAAAAAGATTAATCTTCATATTTATTTCCTATGATAGACAAATGTATATATTACGGTTGAGATATCATGATTCTATGAGACTTTAGTACTTCTGCTCGATTATAGTACTTCGCTACATAGTACTCTGTACATGCATGTGATATGATGATCCTATCGTGAAGCGAGGCTACAAATCACAAAAATATGGTATATATTCAAAAAAGATAAATGCATAAACCAAGTAGGATCATTCCCCCCCCCTCAGCTCTAATATTATATTTAACTTTTAGATTAATTCTCTTATATTCATTTTAAGAAAATCACAATAAGATGGTATTTATTTAAACAAGTTTATTATATATTCTACTTATTGGTTTTTGGATCTCACTATGTATCCATCCTCAATGGTACCAAATGTGATGTGAAACTAATAAGATACTGAACTTGATCTAGAAAGAGCACTTGAACAAGTGGTTATGCATTTGTGTATATGGGTACTATAGTCGCATGTTTCTTTGTATGTATGAACTCTATTCTCTTGATTTATATTTACTTTCTACTTTGCATATTAACCTATAGAAAAAGGAGTTGGGACTACCACCAGGTTGGGGAGTTGTACCAATCATGCAAAAAAGTGGCAAACATAAATGACAAATGTACAAGGTTTCCTCTCTTACCAAAACTATAAATTTATGAATAGCTATATGGCAGTGTCTACTACTTGGAAAATGGATGATTTTTAGGAGGAAAATGTAGACAAAAGTTATACCTTCGTAAAATTGAATACATGCATGTTTGTAAAACTATAACTTGCCATTACAATACTTTTCTCATCACATTTGAGCTCGAGCTTGTGATATTCCACAAGCTCAAGCTCGTAATATCATACCTCATTTCAAAATTCTACACCTGTGTACTTGTAGTGTGCTAAAGAAGATTAATCTTCATATTTATTTCCTATGATAGACAAATGTATATATTACGGTTGAGATATCATGATTCTATGAGACTTTAGTACTTCGCCGATTATAGTACTTACATAGTACTCTTACATGCATGTGATATGATGATCCTATCGTGAAGCGAGGCTACAAATCACAAAAATATGGTATATATTCAAAAAGATAAATGCATAAACCAAGTAGGATCATTTCCCCCACTTTATTATATTTAACTTTTAGATTAATTATCTTATATTCATTTTAAGAAAATCACAATAAGATGGTATTTATTTAAAAAAAAAGTTTATTATATATTCTACTTTTGATTTTTGGATCTCACTATGTTCCATCCTCAATGGTACCATCCTCAATGGTGAACTTGATCTAGAATGGTTATGATTTGTGAAACTAATGGTGTATAGAAAGATTTGATTTGTGGATATTCCGTGGGATGAAAGAGTGGATAGATTTTAGATCTACTTGGAGGATGAATAAATCTGCGATTTAAAGTGGCAAACATAAAGGACAAATGTACAAGGTTTCTCTTACCATAAATATAAATTTATGAATAGCTATATGGCGGTGTCTACTACTTGAAAATGGATGATTTTTAGGAGGAAAATGTAGACAAAAGTTATACCTTCGTAAGTAGAGTAATATTTTTTATTTATTTTTTAGTTATAACTTGAGCCATTTAGCTTTTGATTGAGATTCCACAAGCTCAAGCTCGTAATATCATACCTCATTTCAAAATTCTACAACTATAGACAATTGTAGTGTGCTAAAGAAGATTAATCTTCATATTTATTTCCTATGATAGACAAATGTATATAAAATTACGGTTGAGATATCATGATTCTATGAGACTTTAGTACTTCGCCGATTATAGTAGTCCAGTACTCATTGCATGTGATATGATGATCCTATCGTGAAGCGAGGCTACAAATCACAAAAATATGGTATATATTCAAAAAAGATAAATGCATAAACCAAGTAGGATCATTTCCCCCTCTAATATTATATTTAACTTTTAGATTAATTATCTTATATTCATTTTAAGAAAATCACAATAAGATGGTATTTATTTAAACAAGTTTATTATATATTCTACTTATTGGTTTTTGGATCTCACTATGTATCCATCCTCAATGGTACCAAATGTGATGTGAAACTAATAAGATACTGAACTTGATCTAGAAAGAGCACTTGAACAAGTGGTTATGCATTTGTGTATATGGGTACTATAGTCGCATGTTTCTTTGTATGTATGAACTCTATTCTCTTGATTTATATTTACTTTCTACTTTGTATATTAACCTACAGAAAAAGGAGCCGGGACTGCCACCAGGTTGGGGAGTTGTACCAATCATGCGAAAAAGTGGCAAACATAAAGGACAAATGTACAAGGTTTCCTCTCTTACCAAAACTATAAATTTATGAATAGCTATATGGCGGTGTCTACTACTTGGAAAATGGATGATTTTTAGGAGGAAAATGTAGACAAAAGTTATACCTTCGTAAAATTGAATACATGCATGTTTGTAAAACTATAACTTGCCATTACAATACTTTTCTCATCACATTTGAGCTCGAGCTTGTGATATTCCACAAGCTCAAGCTCGTAATATCATACCTCATTTCAAAATTCTACACCTGTGTACTTGTACTTGTAGTGTGCTAAAGAAGATTAATCTTCATATTTATTTCCTATGATAGACAAATGTATATATTACGGTTGAGATATCATGATTCTATGAGACTTTAGTACTTCTGCTCGATTATAGTACTTCGCTGCATAGTACTCTATACATGCATGTGATATGATGATCCTATCGTGAAGCGAGGCTACAAATCACAAAAATATGGTATATATTCAAAAAAGATAAATGCATAAACCAAGTAGGATCATTACCCCAGCTCTAATATTATATTTAACTTTTAGATTAGTTATCTTATATTCATTTTAAGAAAATCACAATAATATGATATTTATTTAAACAAGTTTATTATATATTCTACTTATTGGTTTTGGATCTCACTATGTATCCATCCTCAATGGTACCAAATGTGATGTGAAACTAATAAGATACTGAACTTGATCTAGAAAGAGCACTTGAACAAGTGGTTATGCATTTGTGTATATGGGTACTATAGTCGCATGTTTCTTTGTATGTATGAACTCTATTCTCTTGATTTATATTTACTTTCTACTTTGTATATTAACCTACAGAAAAAGTAGACAGGACTGCCACCAGGTTGGGGAGTTGTACCAATCATGCAAAAAAGTGGCAAACATAAAGGACAAATGTACAAGGTTTCCTCTCTTACCAAAACTATAAATTTATGAATAGCTATATGGCAATGTCTACTACTTGGAAAATGGTTGATTTTTAGGAGGAAAATGTAGACAAAAGTTATACCTTCGTAAAATTGAATACATGCATGTTTGTAAAACTGTAACTTGCCATTACAATACTTTTCTCATCACATTTGAGCTCGAGCTTGTGATATTCCACAAGCTCAAGCTTGTAATATCATACCTCATTTCAAAATTCCACACCTGTGTACTTGTAGTGTGCTAAAGAAGATTAATCTTCATATTTATTTCCTATGATAGACAAATGTATATATTACGGTTGAGATATCATGATTCTATGAGACTTTAGTACTACGCTCGATTATAGTACTTTTTTGCATAGTACTGCATGCATTGATATGATGATCCTATCGTGAAGCGAGGCTACAAATCACAAAAATATGGTATATATTCAAAAAAGATAAATGCATAAACCAAGTAGGATCATTCCCCCCCAGCTCTAATATTATATTTAACTTTTAGATTAATTATCTTATATTCATTTTAAGAAAATCACAATCAGATGGTATTTATCTAAACAAGTTTATTATATAATTCTACTTATTGGTTTTGGATCTCACTATGTATCCATCCTCAATGGTACCAAATGTGATGTGAAACTAATAAGATACTTGAACTTGATCTAGAAAGAGCACTTGAACAAGTGAGATTGGAATACTACATAACACCGATTTAAGCAAAGTTTACTTTGCACCAAAAAATTCTCTCTCTAAGATTTCTCTAAGTGGTCGCCCTAATTAAGGTTTAGTTTTGGCGGCCATGGCTGCCCCGCCGGCACCACCAGAGCCACCTTCATCTGCCTCTCCAAAATCCTTTGCCGATGCCCTTTGTTCTTCAGCCCCTCCCGCTAATCTTCCTTTTTCCATACCTCCATCAACATATAAGGGCGAGCCATCTCTCAAGCTTTCTCCCGAAATTATTGAGTCTCTTGCTGCCCCCTTTAAGTATGCATTAATCGGAAAGTTTTCTCATGGCAGACCATCTATGGAAGCTACCCGTAAATATTTCAACACCAATGGTCTCAAGGCTGCTTTTACTATAGGCCATATGGATCCTAAGCACATCCTCATTCAGGTTAACAACGATGAAGACTATCAAAGGCTTTGGATAAAGGATCATTGGTATCTTGGCCGTTACCCCATGCGTGTGTTTAAATGGTCTCCTAGTTTTCGACCTGACGTGGAGAGTTCCATCGTTCCAGTCTGGTTTTCCTTGCCTGGGCTTCCCATTCATCTGTTCAACAAATCGGCATTGTTCTCCTTAGCCTCACTGTTTGGTAAGCCTCTTATGATCGATCAACCTACTCTTAATCTTACTTGCCCAAGTGTTGCACGAATCTGTGTTGAGATTGATCTACTCCTGCCTTATCCCTCACGTATATGGGTTGATTGTGGCAACGTTTACTCAAGCTTCTGGCAGCCTATTGAGGCTGAAAATAAACCATCATATTGTTCGCATTGTTTTCGTCAAGGTCACTATGAGATGAATTGTAAGGTAAAGCATCCTGATATTCATGAATCCGAGCCTCTCCAGACAAATACCACCAACCATTCACAGCCCTCTCATCCACGCCAGAGGTGGACACCAAAGAAATCCAACACTGCTAGCACCAAAGATGCTCATCAAAATAACATAAACCCACAACTTAACCCTATACCCACTGCCGAGGCAAAGGACCCACAAGCATCCGACATCCCTCAAAACCCCATACCCACTGCCGAGGCAAATTCAAATAATAATATTCATGATTCTGAGCCTCTTCCGACAAATAACACCAACCATTCACAGCCCCCTCCTCCACGTCAGGATCACCCTCCTGTGTCTGTTATGGAGACCGATGTTATTCCTCCATCTGAAAGTTCCAAGCCTCCAGAATCTACTTTACAATCCACAGTCGAGCATGCTTCTGTTGACAATGATAATGCCCCGTCAATTATTCCTACGTCCTCCAATCGATTTGCGGTTCTAGAGGTTCTGGAGGAAGAAGATGCAGATAGTATTTCTCTTCAGGCCCTCAACATTGAGACTAGCCACATTACTTCAAAATCTAAGCAGAAACCTCCTATTCCTCCCTCGAATAGGCTCACGCGTTCTCAGGCTTCCAAGCCATCGGCGAGTTCTTCTATTTAATTGTTTTTAATGGATATCAGAATCCTCTTTTGGAACATTCGGGGTATTGGCAATGAGCCTTCTGTCAGCCGTTTAAAGCAATTAGTTAAACTCCACAATATTTCAATTGTTGCCGTTTTCGAGCCAATGCTGAATATGGAAAAAGTTGATCTTATCACTCGCAGATTAAGGTTCAGGTTCTCCGCTTCTAATCCTATTAGCTCTATTTGGATCTTTGTAAAGTCCTCTTTTACTTGCCAATTAATTAATACCTCCTCTCAGCAAGTTACATTGCAGATTCAACATTTTTCGTGGCCTTCTCATGATCTTCTCAGTTGTGTTTATGCTAAATGTAGTATTGATGACCGCAAACTTCTATGGGATGATCTGATCCACATCAGCTCTTCAGCTCAAAATACTCCTTGGATAGTTGGAGGTGACTTTAATATAATTCTTCATCCTTCTGAAAAATCGGGTGGAGTAGGCTGGGATCGCATTGGAGCCCTTGATTTTCATGCTTGTATGGCAACTTCGGGTCTTTCTGATTTAGGTTATTCAGGGAGTGATTTTACTTGGTCGAACAAAAGGGAAGGGAATGCAACTATTCATGAGCGTATCGAACGTGTCATTTGCAATTCAGCTTGGCTTGATAAATTCCATGCTACTATTGTTCAGCATCTAAACCGAACCTGTTCCGACCATTCTCCTCTTCTCACCACCATTATTAATCAGGCTGCTCAGGGCCCTTCAGCATTCCACTTCATTAATGCTTGGATCAGTCATTCTTCATTCACAGACACGGTTTCACATGCTTGGAATTGTAGTGATAGTGGCAGGCCAATGACTCGGTTTTCTCGGAAGCTCAAGAGTGTCAAAGCTGCTTTAAAAAGCTGGAATAAAAATGTCTTTGGGAACATTTTTGCTAATATTAAAGAGGCTGAAGATGAGGTTTCAGAAAAAGAGCTCTTATTTGAGCTCAATGCTTCTCCTTACAATAGGGAAGCTCTCATGGCAGCCCAAACTAAACTTCGAATTTTTCTTCATCACGAGGAAAGTTACTGGCAGCAAAAGGCAAAAATTAAATGGTTAAAAGAGGGACAAGGCAACACAAAGCTGTTTCACACTTCAGTTAAGCAGACTCAACGGCGTCTTTTTCTCCACTCTATTCATGATATAGATGGTCGGCTTCTTGAATCAGAAGATTCCATTAAGCAAGGAACTATTAATTATTTCACCAGTCAATTGCAATCTGATGGTATCCTAAGCTCTTCCATAAACTTGAATATCATTCCCCGTCTTATTACGGATGAATGGAATGCCCTCCTTATTACTCCTCCTTCGGCCTTGGAAATTAAACAGGCAGTGGATCAATTAAGTGGTGATAGTGCAGCTGGTCCGGATGGCTTCACTGGCAAATTTTACTCTCATTGTTGGGACATCATTGGTGAGGATTTCTGTGAAGCAATTCTTGAATTTTTCTCTGGCTTCTCGCTTCCTAAGGCTTGGTCTAGCACCTTAATCGTGGCTATTCCCAAAATTGATAAGCCTTTCTCTTTCAAGGACCTCCGGCCAATTAGTCTATGCAATTTTTGTAACAAGGTTCTTTCCAAAGTTCTCTCTTCCCGTCTTGCTTCAATCTTGCCTCATGTTATCTCGGACAATCAAAGCGCTTTTACCAAGGGTCGAATTATTCAAGATAATATTTTATTGGCACAAGAATTGATGGGTTTTTTGGGCAAAAAGGTCACTGGTTCGAATGTTGTTGTTAAGCTTGATATGGCCAAGGCTTTTGACAAAGTCTCCTGGGTTTTTCTCATTACGGTGATGCGTCAGTTTGGTTTTCACGAAATTTTCTTGGACCTCATTTGGCGCCTAATCTCTGATAATTGGTTTTCGGTCCTCATAAACGGCAACCCGTCAGGATTTTTTTCTTCGACATGTGCACTTCGTCAAGGTGATCCGCTTTCGCCAAGTTTATTTATTCTAGCTGCTGATTATTTCAGCCGATCTCTCAACATTTTACAGCAGCAAGTTTCATCTACTATCTATTCTTCTATTAGCGGTTGCCCCATCATTTCTCACCTTGCATTTGCCGATGATCTGATTATTTTTTGTAATGGAGGAAAGTCTTCTATTGAGCATCTAAGTGCTGTGATAAATCACTACGAAGCTGTTTCTGGGCAGCAGGTTAATAAATTGAAGAGTTCTTTCTTTGTCGCTCCAACAACTGCAGTCAATCGGGTACCCTTGATCTCTAATATCTTGGGTTTCAATGCTGGTACTCTTCCCATTACCTACCTTGGCTGCCCGTTATTTTATGGTAGAAAGAAGCGTTCATATTTCGATGGTCTTATTGTCAAGCTGCAAAATCGCATCTCTAATTGGTCTGGGAATTTCCTTAATTCCAATGGTCGTATCACCCTCATCAATCATGTTCTTCACTCTATCACAAGTTATCAGATTGCTTCTATTGACCCTCCCAAATCCGTTAGTTCCTTGATTGATAAACTTTGTGCTAATTTTTTTTGGGGGCAGCTAGATGGAAAAAATAAAAGTCATTGGGTTGCTTGGCACAAATGTTGTCGTCCAGTTTCAAAAGGAGGTATTGGAATTCATAGTATGTCTGATATTATTCAAGCTTATGGTGTTAAGCTTTGGTGGCGCTTTCGCACTTCTTCCAACTTATGGACTGCCTTCTTAAACTCTCGATATTGCTCAAATACTCATCCCGCAAATTTGTTTTTGGGGTTCCCAAATCTGGAAACGAATGCTTAAAGCTCGAGCTGTGGCAGAACCAAACATCTTCTGGATTATCGGCCATGGTCTTCGCTCTCCATGGTTTGATAAGTGGATGTTTTATTCTCAGATTGACAAACCTCCCGACTGTTCTTGCACGACGATTCAGGAGCTTCTTAATCCATCTCAAAGACAAGATCTCAGCTCTATGCTGCCACCCGATGCTATTAATCAGATTTCTGAACAGCAGATTTCTCTTAATGATTCAGCCGACTGTCCTTATTGGTCTGCTTCCTCATCGGGTAAATTCAGTCTTTCTTCGGTTTTCCCTTTAATCAGAGATTCTCAGCCTACTCTCCTCTCCTCCAAATTTATTTGGCACAAAGCTTTGCCTCGTTATATTAGCGTTTTCATTTGGAGGCTCCTTGCTCGCAAACTTCCTCTAGATGAGGCTCTTTGTCGGAAAGGGATTCTGTTGGCTTCCAATTGTTATTGCTGTGATGGAGGTTTTGAGGAAACTTTTTTGCATGTCTTCATCACAAGCTCCACTGCTTCAGCTATATGGTCCCATTTTCACAACCTGTTTGAAGTCCCCATTCAGGCTGGCTCAATTCAACAGAAATGTTTTTCTTGGTGGCTGCATAGTAAGGCTATTCCCTTCTCTTTGCTTCCTTCTATTATTCTTTGGAATATTTGGAAGTCCCGTAACATGGCATTTTTTGATAATCAAAAGCTTCCCCCTGCTTTGATTATCAAAAATATTTCTTCAGATCTCCATTGTTCTCTTCTAGCAGCCAATTACCATATCTCTGATTTGTGGTCAAACACCAAAATTTCGTATGGTTATCGCAAGAAAATTTGTATTCAGCATGTAGCTTGGATCAATCCTCCCTCAGGGAGGGTTAAACTTAATTCAGATGGTGCTAGTCGTGGAAACCCGGGTATTGGCGGTGGTGGGGGTATTGTTCGTGATTCTTTGGGTTGTTGCATCTTTGCTTACTCCCAATATTATGATGTTTGCTCTAATATGTATGCTGAAATCAAAGCTCTCTTTTTTGGTGTGAAGTGGCTCTGGGAAAATGGCTATCATGATGCAGTTATTGAAACGGACTCGAAGGTGATTTTTAATTGTTTTGCTCATGGTCACTCTTTACCTTGGGCTCATTCCTACTTAGTTCGATTCATTTCCCGGGCTCAGGCTGAGATGGGGCTTTCTTTCACTCATTGCTTCGAGAAGCCAACAAGGTAGCTGATAGCTTAGCAAATTTTGCCTGTGACTCTCATACGGACTTGGATTTTCATTCTTTGAGAGATATTCCACGCTCTACTCGAGGTCTTATTTTACTTGATGCATGTAACACCCCCTATGTTAGAATTTCCTAATTTTTTCTTCCTGATGTATTTGCTTTTCGAGGTAAGGCTCCTTTGTCCCCCCGTTCAAAGGGTAAGGCTGGTTGCCCCCCTTAAGTTTGTTCTCTTTCTTTTAATTAATAAAATCCTCGCAGGTGCCGCCCTGCTTCTCTAAAAAAAAAATGCATTTGTGTAAATGGGTACTATAGTCGCATGTTTCTTTGTATTTATGAACTCTATTCTCTTGATTTAATTTACTTTCTACTTTGTATATTAACCTACAGAAAAAGGAGCCGGGATTGCCACCAGGTTGGGGAGTTGTACCAATCTTGCGAAAAAGTGGCAAACATAAAGGACAAATGTACAAGGTTTCCTCTCTTACCAAAACTATGAATTTATGAATAGCTATATGGAAATGTCTAATACTTGGAAAATGGACGATTTTTAGGAGGAAAATGTAGATAAAAGTTATACCTTCGTAAAATTGAATACATGCATGTTTGTAAAACTATAACTTGCCATTACAATACTTTTCTCATCACATTTGAGCTCGAGCTTGTGATATTCCACAAGCTCAAGCTCGTAATATCATACCTCATTTCAAAATTCTACACCTGTGTACTTGTAGTGTGCTAAAGAAGATTAATCTTCATATTTATTTTCTATGATAGACAAATGTATATATTACGGTTGAGATATCATGATTCTATGAGACTTTAGTACTTCTGCTCGATTATAGTACTTCGCTGCATACTACTCTGTACATGCATGTGATATGATGATCCTATCGTGAAGCGAGGCTACAAATCACAAAAATATGGTATATATTCAAAAAAGATAAATGCATAAACCAAGTAGGGTCATTCCCCCCCCCCCAGCTCTAATATTATATTTAACTTTTAGATTAATTCTCTTATATTTATTTTAAGAAAATCACAATAAGATGGTATTTTTTAAACAAGTTTATTATATATTCTACTTACTTATTGGTTTTTGGATCTCACTATATATCCATCCTCAATGGTACCAAACGTGATGTGAAACTAATAAGATACTGAACTTGATCTAGAAAGAGCACTTGAACAAGTGGTTATGCATTTGTGTATATTGGTACTATAGTCGCATGTGTTCTTTGTATTTATGAACTCTATTCTCTTGATTTAATTTACTTTCTACTTTGTATATTAACCTACAGAAAAAGGAGCTGGGACTGCAACAAGGTTGGGGAGTTGTACCAATCTTGCGAAAAAGTGGCAAACATAAAGGACAAATGTACAAGGTTTCCTTTCTTACCAAAACTATAAATTTATGAATAGCTATATGGCGATGTCTAATACTTGGAAAATGGATGATTTTTAGGAGGAAAATGTAGACAAAAGTTATACCTTCGTAAAATTGAATACATGCATGTTTGTAAAACTATAACTTGCCATTACAATACTTTTCTCATCACATTTGAGCTCGAGCTTGTGATATTCCACAAGCTCAAGCTCGTAATATCATACCTCATTTCAAAATTCTACACCTGTGTACTTGTAGTGTGCTAAAGAAGATTAATCTTCATATTTATTTTCTATGATAGACAAATGTATATATTACGGTTGAGATATCATGATTCTATGAGACTTTAGTACTTCTGCTCGATTATAGTACTTCGCTGCATACTACTCTGTACATGCATGTGATATGATGATCCTATCGTGAAGCGAGGCTACAAATCACAAAAATATGGTATATATTCAAAAAAGATAAATGCATAAACCAAGTAGGGTCATTTCCCCCCTCTAATATTATATTTAACTTTTAGATTAATTCTCTTATATTTATTTTAAGAAAATCACAATAAGATGGTATTTTTTAAACAAGTTTATTATATATTCTACTTACTTATTGGTTTTTGGATCTCACTATATATCCATCCTCAATGGTACCAAACGTGATGTGAAACTAATAAGATACTGAACTTGATCTAGAAAGAGCACTTGAACAAGTGGTTATGCATTTGTGTATATGGGTACTATAGTCGCATGTTTCTTTGTATTTATGAACTCTATTCTCTTGATTTAATTTACTTTCTACTTTGTATATTAACCTACAGAAGAAAGAGCCGGGACTGCCACAAGGTTGGGGAGTTGTACCAATCTTGCGAAAAAGTGGCAAACATAAAGGACAAATGTACAAGGTTTCCTTTCTTACCAAAACTATAAATTTATGAATAGCTATATGGCGATGTCTAATACTTGGAAAATGGATGATTTTTAGGAGGAAAATGTAGACAAAAGTTATACCTTCGTAAAATTGAATACATGCATATTTGTAAAACTATAACTTGCCATTACAATACTTTTCTCATCACATTTGAGCTCGAGCTTGTGATATTCCACAAGCTCAAGCTCGTAATATCATACTTCATTTCAAAATTCTACACCTGTGTACTTGTAGTGTGCTAAAGAAGATTAATCTTCATATTTATTTCCTATGATACACAAATGTATATATTACGGTTGAGATATCACGATTCTATGAGACTTTAGTACTTATTATAGTACTTATTTGCATAGTACTCTGTACATGCATGTGATATGATGATCCTATCGTGAAGCGAGGCTACAAATCACAAAAATATGGTATATATTCAAAAAAGATAAATGCATAAACCAAGTAGGATCATTTCCCCCAGCTCTAATATTATATTTAACTTTTAGATTAATTGTCTTATATTCATTTTAAGAAAATCACAATAAGATGGTATTTTTTAAACAAGTTTATTATATATTCTACTTATTGGTTTTTGGATCTCACTATATATCCATCCTCAATGGTACCAAACGTGATTTGAAACTAATAAGATATTGAACTTGATCTTGAAAGAGCACTTGAACAAGTGGTTATGCATTTGTGTATATGGGTACTATAGTCGCATGTTTCTTTGTATTTATGAACTCTATTCTCTTGATTTAATTTACTTTCTACTTTGTATATTAACCTACAGAAAAAGGAGCCGGGACTGCCACAAGGTTGGGGAGTTGTACCAATCTTGCGAAAAAGTGGCAAACATAAAGGACAAATGTACAAGGTTTCCTCTCTTACCAAAACTATAAATTTATGAATAGCTATATGGCGATGTCTAATACTTGGAAAATGGATGATTTTTAGGAGGAAAATGTAGACAAAAGTTATACCTTCGTAAAATTGAATACATGCATGTTTGTAAAACTATAACTTGCCATTACAATACTTTTCTCATCACATTTGAGCTCGAGCTTGTGATATTCCACAAGCTCAAGCTCGTAATATCATACCTCATTTCAAAATTCTACACCTGTGTACTTGTAGTGTGCTAAAGAAGATTAATCTTCATATTTATTTCCTATGATAGACAAATGTATATATTACGGTTGAGATATCATGATTCTATGAGACTTTAGTACTTCTGCTCGATTATAGTACTTCGCTGCATAGTACTCTGTACATGCATGTGATATGATGATCCTATCGTGAAGCGAGGCTACAAATCACAAAAATATGGTATATATTCAAAAAAGATAAATGCATAAACCAAGTAGGATCATTTCCCCCTCTAATATTATATTTAACTTTTAGATTAATTATCTTATATTCATTTTAAGAAAATCACAATAAGATGGTATTTATTTAAACAAGTTTATTATATATTCTACTTATTGTTTTTGGATCTCACTATGTATCCATCCTCAATGGTACCAAACGTGATGTGAAACTAATAAGATACTGAACTTGATCTAGAAAGAGCACTTGAACAAGTGGTTATGCATTTGTGTATATGGGTACTATAGTCGCATGTTTCTTTGTATTTATGAACTCTATTCTCTTGATTTAATTTACTTTCTACTTTGTATATTAACCTACAGAAAAAGGAGCCGGGACTGCCACAAGGTTGGGGAGTTGTACCAATCTTGCGAAAAAGTGGCAAACATAAAGGACAAATGTACAAGGTTTCCTCTCTTACCAAAACTATAAATTTATGAATAGCTATATGGCGATGTCTAATACTTGGAAAATGGATGATTTTTAGGAGGAAAATGTAGACAAAAGTTATACCTTCGTAAAATTGAATACATGCATGTTTGTAAAACTATAACTTGCCATTACAATACTTTTCTCATCACATTTGAGCTCGAGCTTGTGATATTCCACAAGCTCAAGCTCGTAATATCATACCTCATTTCAAAATTCTACACCTGTGTACTTGTAGTGTGCTAAAGAAGATTAATCTTCATATTTATTTCCTATGATACACAAATGTATATATTACGGTTGAGATATCATGATTCTATGAGACTTTAGTACTTCTGCTCGATTATAGTACTTCGCTATGCATGTGATATGATGATCCTATCGTGAAGCGAGGCTACAAATCACAAAAATATGGTATATATTCAAAAAATATAAATGCATAAACTTTGTAGGATCATTCCCCCCCCCCCCAACTCTAATATTATATTTAACTTTTAGATTAATTATCTTATATTCATTTTAAGAAAATCACAATAAGATGGTATTTATTTAAACAAGTTTATTATATATTCTACTTATTGGTTTTTGGATCTCACTATGTATCCATCCTCAATGGTACCAAACGTGATGTGAAACTAATAAGATACTGAACTTGATCTAGAAAGAGCACTTGAACAAGTGGTTATGCATTTGTGTATATGGGTACTATAGTCGCATGTTTCTTTGTATTTATGAACTCTATTCTCTTGATTTAATTTACTTTCTACTTGGTATATTAACCTACAGAAAAAGGAGCCGGGACTGCCACAAGGTTGGGGAGTTGTACCAATCTTGCGAAAAAGTGGCAAACATAAAGGACAAATGTACAAGGTTTCCTCTCTTACCAAAACTATAAATTTATGAATAGCTATATGGCGATGTCTAATACTTGGAAAATGGATGATTTTTAGGAGGAAAATGTAGACAAAAGTTATACCTTCGTAAAATTGAATACATGCATGTTTGTAAAACTATAACTTGCCATTACAATACATTTCTCATCACATTTCAGCTCGAGCTTGTGATATTCCACAAGCTCAAGCTCGTAATATCATACCTCATTTCAAAATTCTACACCTGTGTACTTGTAGTGTGCTAAAGAAGATTAATCTTCATATTTATTTCCTATGATAGACAAATGTATATATTACGGTTGAGATATCATGATTCTATGAGACTTTAGTACTTCTGCTCGATTATAGTACTTTCTAGTACTGCTCATGCATGTGATATGATGATCCTATCGTGAAGCGAGGCTACAAATCACAAAAATATGGTATATATTCAAAAAAGATAAATGCATAAACCAAGTAGGATCATTTCCCCCCCCCCCAACTCTAATATTATATTTAACTTTTAGATTAATTATCTTATATTCATTTTAAGAAAATCACAATAAGATGGTATTTATTTAAACAAGTTTATTATATATTCTACTTATTGGTTTTTGGATCTCACTATGTATCCATCCTCAATGGTACCAAACGTGATGTGAAACTAATAAGATACTGAACTTGATCTAGAAAGAGCACTTGAACAAGTGGTTATGCATTTGTGTATATGGGTACTATAGTCGCATGTTTCTTTGTATTTATGAACTCTATTCTCTTGATTTAATTTACTTTCTACTTTGTATATTAACCTACAGAAAAAGGAGCCGGGACTGCCACCAGGTTGGGGAGTTGTACCAATCATGCGAAAAAGTGGCAAACATAAAGGACAAATGTACAAGGTTTCCTCTCTTACCAAAACTATAAATTTATGAATAGCTATATGGCGATGTCTAATACTTGGAAAATGGATGATTTTTAGGAGGAAAATGTAGACAAAAGTTATACCTTCGTAAAATTGAATACATGCATGTTTGTAAAACTATAACTTGCCATTACAATACTTTTCTCATCACATTTGAGCTCGAGCTTGTGATATTCCACAAGCTCAAGCTCGTAATATCATACCTCATTTCAAAATTCTACACTGTGTACTTGTAGTGTGCTAAAGAAGATTAATCTTCATATTTATTTCCTATGATAGACAAATGTATATATTACGGTTGAGATATCATGATTCTATGAGACTTTAGTACTTCTGCTCGATTATAGTACTTTGCTGCATAGTACTCTGTTCATGCATGTGATATGATGATCCTATCGTGAAGCGAGGCTACAAATCACAAAAATATGGTATATATTCAAAAAAGATAAATGCATAAACCAAGTAGGATCATTTCCCCCAACTCTAATATTATATTTAACTTTTAGATTAATTATCTTATATTCATTTTAAGAAAATCACAATAAGATGGTATTTATTTAAACAAGTTTATTATATATTCTACTTATTGGTTTTTGGATCTCACTATGTATCCATCCTCAATGGTACCAAACGTGATGTGAAACTAATAAGATACTGAACTTGATCTAGAAAGAGCACTTGAACAAGTGGTTATGCATTTGTGTATATGGGTACTATAGTCGCATGTTTCTTTGTATTTATGAACTCTATTCTCTTGATTTATATTTACTTTCTACTTTGTATATTAACCTACAGAAAAAGTAGCCGGGACTGCCACCAGGTTGGGGAGTTGTACCAATCATGCGAAAAAGTGGCAAACATAAAGGACAAATGTACAAGGTTTCCTCTCTTACCAAAACTATAAATTTATGAATAGCTATATGGCGGTGTCTAATACTTGGAAAATGGATGATTTTTAGGAGGAAAATGTAGACAAAAGTTATTCCTTCGTAAAATTGAATACATGATTGTTTGTAAAGCTATAACTTGCCATTACAATACTTTTCTCATCACATTTGAGCTCGAGCTTGTGATATTCCACAAGCTCAAGCTCGTAATATCATACCTCATTTCAAAATTCTACACCTGTGTACTTGTAGTGTGCTAAAGAAGATTAATCTTCATATTTATTTCCTATGATAGACAAATGTATATATTACGGTTGAGATATCATGATTCTATGAGACTTTAGTACTTCTGCTCGATTATAGTACTTCGCTGCATAGTACTCTGTACATGCATGTGATATGATGATCCTATCGTGAAGCGAGGCTACAAATCACAAAAATATGGTATATATTCAAAAAAGATAAATGCATAAACCAAGTAGGATCATTTCCCCCCTCCCCCAGCTCTAATATTATATTTACCTTTTAGATTAATTATCTTATATTCATTTCAAGAAAATCACAATAAGATGATATTTATTTAAACTAGTTTATTATATATTCTACTTATTGGTTTTTGGATCTCACTATGTATCCATCCTCAATGGTACCAAACGTGATGTGAAACTAATAAGATACTGAACTTGATCTAGAAAGAGCACTTGAACAAGTGGTTATGCATTTGTGTATATGGGTACTATAGTCGCATGTTTCTTTGTATTTATGAACTCTATTCTCTTGATTTATATTTACTTTCTACTTTGTATATTAACCTACAGAAAAAGGAGCCGGGACTGCCACCAGGTTGGGGAGTTGTACCAATCATGCAAAAAAGTGGCAAACATAAAGGACAAATGTACAAGGTTTCCTCTCTTACCAAAACTATAAATTTATGAATAGCTATATGGTGGTGTCTACTACTTGGAAAATGGATGATTTTTAGGAGGAAAATGTAGACAAAAGTTATACAGTCGTAAAATTGAATACATGCGTGTTTGTAAAACTATAACTTACCATTACAATACTTTTCTCATCACATTTGAACTCGAGCTTGTGATATTCCACAAGCTCAAGCTCATAATATCATACCTCATTTCAAAATTCTACACATGTGTACTGGTAGTGTGCTAAAGAAGATTAATCTTCATATTTATTTCCTATGATAGACAAATGTATATATTACGGTTGAGATATCATAATTCTATGAGACTTTAGTAGTTCTGCCCGATTATAGTACTTCGCTGCATAGTACTCTGTACATGCATGTGATATGATGATCCTATCATGAAGCGAGGCTACAAATCACAAAAATATGTTATATATTCAAAAAAGATAAATGCATAAACCAAGTAGGATCATTTCCCCCCCCCCCCAGCTCTAATATTATATTTAACTTTTAGATTAATTATCTTATATTCATTTTAAGAAAATCACAATAAGATGGTATTTATTTAAACAAGTTTATTATATATTCTACTTATTGGTTTTGGATCTCACTATATATCCATCCTCAATGGTACCAAACGTGATGTGAAACTAATAAGATACTGAACTTGATCTAGAAAGAGCACTTGAACAAGTGGTTATGCATTTGTGTATATGGGTACTATAGTCACATGTTTCTTTGTATTTATTAACTCTATTTTCTTGATTTTATTTACTTTCTACTTTGTATATTAACTTACAAAAAAAGGAGCCAGGACTGCCACCAGGTTGGGGAGTTGTACCAATCTTGCGAAAAAGTGGCAAACATAAAGGACAAATGTACAAGGTTTCCTCTCTTACCAAAACTATAAATTTATGAATAGCTATATGGCGATGTCTAATACTTGGAAAATGGATGATTTTTAGGAGGAAAATGTAGACAAAAGTTATACCTTCGTAAAATTGAATACATGCATGTTTGTAAAACTATAACTTGCCATTACAATACATTTCTCATCACATTTGAGCTCGAGCTTGTGATATTCCACAAGCTCAAGCTCGTAATATCATACCTCATTTCAAAATTCTACACCTGTGTACTTGTAGTGTGCTAAAGAAGATTAATCTTCATATTTATTTCCTATGATACACAAATGTATATATTACGGTTGAGATATCATGATTCTATGAGACTTTAGTACTTCTGCTCGATTATAGTACTTATTTGCATAGTACTCGTACATGCATGTGATATGATGATCCTATCGTGACGCGAGGCTACAAATCACAAAAATATGGTATATATTCAAAAAAGATAAATGCATAAACCAAGTAGGATCATTTCCCCCCAGCTCTAATATTATATTTAACTTTTAGATTAATTATCTTATATTCATTTTAAGAAAATCACAATAAGATGGTATTTATTTAAACAAGTTTATTATATATTCTACTTATTGGTTTTTGGATCTCACTATGTATCCATCCTCAATGGTACCAAATGTGATGTGAAACTAATAAGATCTTGAACTTGATCTAGAAAGAGCACTTGAACAAGTGGTTATGCATTTGTGTATATGGGTACTATAGTCGCATGTTTCTTTGTATTTATGAACTCTATTCTCTTGATTTAATTTACTTTCTACTTTGTATATTAACCTTCAGAAAAAGGAGCCGGGACTGCCACCAGGTTGGGAAGTTGTACCAATCTTGCGAAAAAGTGGCAAACATAAAGGACAAATGTACAAGGTTTCCTCTCTTACCAAAACTATAAATTTATGAATAGCTATATGCCGATGTCTAATACTTGGAAAATGGATGATTTTTAGGAGGAAAATGTAGACAAAAGTTATACCTTCGTAAAATTGAATACATGCATGTTTGTAAAACTAT
Source organism: Codonopsis lanceolata (assembly GCA_013146195.2). Taxonomy (NCBI): domain Eukaryota; kingdom Viridiplantae; phylum Streptophyta; class Magnoliopsida; order Asterales; family Campanulaceae; genus Codonopsis; species Codonopsis lanceolata. The sequence goes on along the minus strand of CM028383.1, from coordinate 106,372,859 downwards.
AACTTGCCATTACAATACTTTTCTCATCACATTTGAGCTCGAGTTTGTGATATTCCACAAGCTCAAGCTCGTAATATCATACCTCATTTCAAAATTCTACACATGTGTACTTGTAGTGTGCTAAAGAAGATTAATCTTCATATTTATTTCCTATGATACACAAATGTATATATTACGGTTGAGATATCCGGATTCTATGAGACTTTAGTACTTCTGCTCGATTATAGTACTTCGCTGCATAGAACTCTGTACATGCATGTGATATGATGATCCTATCGTGACGCGAGGCTACAAATCACAAAAATATGGTATATATTCAAAAAAGATAAATGCATAAACAAAGTAGGATCATTTCCCCCCCCCCCCAGCTCTAATATTATATTTAACTTTTAGATTAATTATCTTATATTCATTTTAAGAAAATCACAATAAGATGGTATTTATTTAAACAAGTTTATTAAATATTCTACTTATTGGTTTTTGGATCTGAGTATGTATCCATCCTCAATGGTACCAAACGTGATGTGAAACTAATAAGATACTGAACTTGATCTAGAAAGAGCACTTGAACAGGTGGTTATGCATTTGTGTATATGGGTACTATAGTCGCATGTTTCTTTGTATTTATGAACTCTATTCTCTTGATTTAATTTACTTTCTACTTTGTATATTAACCTACAGAAAAAGGAGCTGGGACTGCCACAAGGTTGGGGAGTTGTACCAATCTTACGAAAAACTGGCAAACATAAAGGACAAATGTACAAGGTTTCCTCTCTTACCAAAACTATAAATTTATGAATAGCTATATGGCGATGTCTAATACTTGGAAAATGGATGATTTTTAGGAGGAAAATGTAGACAAAAGTTATACCTTCGTAAAATTGAATACATGCATGTTTGTAAAACTATAACTTGCCATTACAATACTTTTCTCATCACATTTGAGCTCGAGCTTGTGATATTCCACAAGCTCAAGCTCGTAATATCATACCTCATTTCAAAATTCTACACCTGTGTACTTGTAGTGTGCTAAAGAAGATTAATCTTCATATTTATTTCCTATGATAGACAAATGTATATATTAGTTTATTAGTGTTATAGAACTCATTCTTTCTTTCAATATGAAAAATTTAGTAAGCAAGTTTACCGGTACTTGTGTAGATTTGATTGAAATAGTTAAGCACCTTGTTAATTATTAGGTTGACTAAATTTGATCTTAATCAAGTTTCTGTGTGTTAGGTTGATTCTGCAATGTACAATGTACACGATGAATGCTGACAATGAGACTTGGTTAAAAGAAGAACTAGAAAAGAAGGGGAAAAGCCATTGAGGATGAGGATGAGTTTTTGATCAAGAAGAGCTAAGTTGTTATATTCATCCATTGGAGATGTATGCAAAGAGTCCCCATCACAATTATGTAGAGGCTGATGAGTACTCTCCCAGTGGAACCTATGAATATTATTTTAAACATCTTGGTGACCTCTCTTCTTTTAATTATGTAATAGATCAGTGGCCAATAGAAACTATATATTCTTAGGACCTTTGTAAGTAATTATCTCTATCCAACAAGAGACATATAATTACTATTTTTAGAATATGTGGAAGATTGTGAGAATACTAAGAGGAGAAAGTTGAAAGTGTCAAGTTGATTTTGTAATGTACATGATGAATGCTGACAATGAGCATTGGTTAGAAGAAGAGCCACATAGGAAAGGCAAAAGCCATTGGGGATGAGGAGAGAGTTTTGGATCAAGAAGAGCTAAGCTGCAATATTCATCCATTTGAGATGGATGCAAAGAGTCCCTTTCACAATTCGTAGAAGCTGATGAGTACTCTCCCAGTGGAACCTATGAATATTGTTTTAAACATCTTGTTTGTGATTTCTTTTCTTTTGATTATGTAATAGATCATTGGCCAATGGAAACTATATATTCCTCGTTTGTAAGTGATATCTCTATCCAACAAGAGATATATAATAAATATTTTCAGAACATTTGGAAGATAGTGAGAATGCTAAGAGGAGAAAGATGACGGGAGTTTCATTGCCTATGTGGGATGGTTTAATGCTTGTTCCAAAACCAAATGAAGATGAAGGTGAAGGAGCATGACTATATGTGATTGTGTGTCCTCAAGTTCAGGGTCGGCTCTGAACTTTTGGGGGCCCAAGGAGAAGAAAAATAAAAGGGCCTTTTGTAGAGATATAAAAATAAAAATTTAACACAAAAGAAGGTTGAACACTTAGGATAGGAATTGAGCATATGCTCTCAGCTCGTAGTCAACAATCAAGTACATTATCCATTAGGACAAAAAGTCTACTATAATAGATTATATATTATATATCTTTGAAAGTAAATTCACAGACCAAAATTAATAAAAAGTTGATTACCCATCTTGGCTTTGAACCTAGGTTCTCCAACAGTCTCCAATGTGCACCTTAACCACTACGTCATGTAACTAGTTTTGTAAAATTTTAATGCTAAATTATATACACAATGTGTAAGGTAGTTTATACAAATTTGGTGCCCCCAAAATTGGGAGCCCATGAACATCGCCCTTTTGGACATGGCTCAATACCGGCCATGCTCAAGTTAAGTAACTTCAATCAGGTTGGGTAGTTGTACCCATTAAGGAAACAAGTAACTGCAAAAATAAGGGACATTTTTATAAGGTTGCCCCAAAATGCTACGCCATTTTGTCTTCCAACTCTTGCAGTCTCTGTATTCCTCTCATCGTGACATCAACTTTTTTTTAAGGAAAGCAGGGCAGCACCTGCAGGAATTTATTAAATGAAAGGAAATAATACACGGAAGGGGACAACCAGCCTTACCCAGAACCAAGCGGACAAAGGAGTCTGGCCTCGAACAAACAAAGACAAACAAGAAGGGAAAAACTATTTCCTATAAGTGTAAATGTGACGACCCGACCCGGATCCCAAGACGAAATCCCAAGGTCGTGCCGCCGGAAAGCAAATAACAACAATCAAGTAACAAATAATGGGTAGGGCCATAAAGGCGATACACCGACAACTCAAAACACATGCGGAAGCGAAATAAAATAAAACAGTGGCGCCCGAGCTAACAAGCTCAAACTAAAAACAACCAAAGAGATAATTAATCTCTCGGTCCAAAAATTCGATTCGCGTGCCGCAACATTGGGCACGTAGGACAAACTCCCTGTTATGCAATTCAATAATAAGCATAATATAAACCAAGTCATCGGCGAAATTACGGCCGGAACCCAACATTACACTAAGTCTAAGACTCTAGTCTAACAACTCAACGGCTAAAAACACGCCGGAGAACAAACATAATACTTTATCTAGCAATGTAGCATGCTAAACATGATCACCAATTAACCAAGCACGACTAAAACCCGTCGGCTACCAACAACATAAGTACCAATAATTATAGTACTAACAATAACAAAACATATGGGAGTATAACTACCAATATACATCTAGCACGACTTCTACTGGTCGGCTACCAAAAGAATAAGCTAACAACATAAATACAACATTACAAACACATACAGGTTTGCTACCCAAATCATGAAGTTTATATAACTTCATCTTCCCAACGACCTCACCAAAAACAAAACAAACATCTAAGTAGCAACCTTGCCAAAAGAATCTTTGTCAACGCAATCTTCTGATTTACTTGGATCCGCACTCGGCTCGGATCTAGGAAAACAACCAACAAATAAAAGTAAGTCACAAAGACTTAGTAAGTTACTAACCATAACTTCCTACCATGGCATAATGCTCAATCATAAAATACATCATGCTATCGTCATGAAATAACCTCATACAAATTCATGTTATGGCATCTATGCTCAACATTAACAAAACATGTTATCATTGTAGTATAACATCTCACTAACATCCATGTCAAGGCATTTATATGCTTAACGATCATAATTCTTGTTATTGATATAACATAGCCTTCCGATGATTTACATGTCAAGGCATATAAACTTAACAACAATAATTCCTGCTTTTAACATAATGCCATATCCGAATAATATTCATGATAAAGCATATTAACTTAACAACAGTAATTCATGTTATTGTTATAACATAGCCTTCCCATAATATTCATGTCAAGGCATATAAACTTAACAATAATGATTTATACCTTTGGCATAAAACCACATTCCAATAATACTCATGTGATAGCATACATGCTTAACAACATTAATCAATATGTTATCTATTAAGTATAACATGTAAGAAACCAAAACAAACATTACATCATATCCAAATTCACCAAGCACGTTATTCACTTAGCACTTGTGAAACAATTCATATATATAAGGGATATGATACCATTACCAAAATTCCTCCGCGTGTCGCTCACAAAAAACACGTGCAAAACCCTTATGTGCCCTCGATATCCCTCTCGTAGATATCGACGTCCCCGAGACAATCTCCGCTCGAGTTCCATAGTTATCAAAGTCATGTGTATTACTACAACTAAGATAAACTACTTCCCCACCGTGGCCATCGATGGAGGGGTGTGTGCAAACCCGGCACGGCGATCCATCGCGATCACGAATCTCACAATTCGTGAAGACGATGTATCGTCCCACCAAAACTCAACAAACCGACTCCAGCTGGACTCAAAACCCAAGCACAAGTAATATATACTCATATGCTCAAAACAAGTAGGTAAACACTCTACTATCAAACTAGTCATGCATTTCATCCACAACTAGCATAAACATCACAACCGAGAATCATATAAGTTCTCATAATCAAGTGTGCTTCACACACTTCAAAACTTCTTGGAGGCTCAACCTCCATGAATTCTACCCAAAATTCCGTAGGACTTAAGATTATAGTTCCTAGGATTCATTCTAACCCAAAGGTTAACTCCGTTGAGTTCAATCTAAGTTTTCCAAAAATTCAAGGAATAGAAGCTTAGGCTTCATCATTCCCATAAGTTCATAACTGTCGCCAAAACCATAATCCCAATATTCAATAAACTATCATAAACCCCACAATTTACTTAACAATGCAACTTAGAATAAATTGGCCATCTTGTGCATAAATTCATTCAAGTCACCATACCAATCATAATCTTCAAATCATGATTAAATTATACAACATGGTTTAATATACTCTCTTAAACATGTATAATTCAATAACTAGGCTTACAACCATGTTTAACAAGCCAAATCACAATTTGGGGAAAATCCCCTCCAAGCATCTTTGTCATTTAAGCTCAATACACATAACCGATTCATATAGCAAAGTTTAATATACTCTATTAAGCATATAAAACATAGTAATCAAGCTCACATCATCTATTTGCAAGCTAGAACAAAATTAGGGCAAAGCACCCTCCAAGTATCTCAACCAAATCCACATCAATACTCATGGATAATCAACACAACTAAGTTCAATAGACTCCACTAAACATGTATAACACAATAATTAGGCTTACCATCATGTTTAACAAGCCCAAACACAATTTGGGGAAAATCCCCTTCCAAGTATCTTTGTCATTCAAGCTCAATACATATGAACAATTCATATAGCAAAGTTTAATAGACTAATTGGCATATGAAATCCATGAAAATCAAGTCTCACATAGGTTCACCCATCTCTAACAATAATTTGAAACCTAGGGTTCATGAATTTCTACAAACCCATAACAATGGCTTCCATTGACCTCAAATAGCACAATTGGTTGTTTCCCTAGGGTCAATGGAGCCCAAAAGAAGAAGAGAGAGGTAGAAACTTACTTGTGTTCAGCCCCTTCTAGGTTGAATCGAAATCCTTTATGGTGGGTGTTGTTCTCTTCAATCCCTTCTTCAAAACTATGGAGTACCTTGAAAAATGAAGCTCCCAAGCTATGGCCTTCAAGATGGAACCCTCAAGAACCCTAGAATTTGACCTCTCAAGCTCTCAAATGTGCCTCCCACGTTTTTTGAGGAGTGAAGGCGGGGCTGAAATGTGTGGTGATAAGAACTAGAGAGTAAGTTGGGTTTAGATTTAAGTGGGTGGATTAATTCCCCTAATTAATCCACTAATCAACCCCTAAAACCTCTAATAGATGTTTAGGACAAGCCTTAGGCTAAGTAGAAGGGTTTAGGTTAAGTTTAAATTGGGTTTGGTTGGGTACAAGTCGGACAAGGCAGAAAAATTGCAAAATCCGTAATGCGCCCGGGACCCCTTGCGGTCGCATGGGCATGTGGTAATGCGAGCGCATCACCCAGCTTTCAGCATTCCAAGGTCTTTTGCTCCCTTGCTCGATCCCGGACTCTCCCGCATGCATTCTCGAGTCCTTCCAAGCCAAAAAGTGTCTACAAATCAACCTTAATGACCTCCAAACAATAACCAAAACAATCAAGCCTCTAACCTCATTCAAACATGGCCAAGAACTCAGGTAAAACACGCCCGAACGACAACCGAAAAAGTCGAACGGAGAAGGGTTAACGCTAGAATCAAACTAGCAACCAAACCGACGATGCAACAAGCATCTAACCAACATCCAAGGCATGTAAATGATATTATGAATGCCTTCTAACAATTATCCATGTGATTACAACATAAATCACAAACCCGAGATTCCACGCATCTCGTGAAAGAAAAATGCATACGTGCATCTCAAACAACGTCAACGAACATGCTATTGACTCCAAACATATACGGGAGCTAAATGAACATATTTATGATGATAATAAACATATGAATCCATGCATATCACAAGCAAGCCATAAATCAGGGTTTTACAGTAAATGCCAAGGGTATCCAAATCTAGACAACAACAGACCTCCCTTGGCAGAACCTCCCTCGAGCCATACACCTTCGAGTCCTGATGAGTGTGAGCAATGGAAGCCCGCCTATCCGCAACCGAATTGCCCTCTTGAAGAACATGGGCAAACAAATGATCCTTTAAATTCTCCCTGCATTCCCGAAGCACATAACAATACTGCCCAGACAAATCATGACGCTTCGATAAAGAAATGACTACTACCAAAGAATCAGTCTCAACGAAAACCCCACTCAAAGCTAAGGAATTACAATGACGTAATCCTTCACGAATAGCCATTACCTCCGCAAACATATTCGTGCTCTAACCATACCACGAAGAAAAGGCCAAAATGAGCAGCCCCTCGTGATTACGAACAATACCACCACCACTAGCAAACCCATTAACTAAAGAACCATCAATGTTAAGCTTGACACAACCAATTCCGGGGGCTTCCCAACGAACCCAGCGGCCCCTCTTCACTTTCGATTTAACAATGGGGAGATAAAGCCTTTGAACCGCAATGATATCCCTAGGATGCATCACAGACTTCGGAATGAACACATGCAGCAGACCAATCACTTTCTTCCCAAATCTCTTAGTACCCCTTCTCGGCGATACTTTAAGAAACACATAATCTCCAACTTGGAACTCCAAATCTCTCCTCCGATTATCCGCATAACTCTTCTGTCGACTCTGAGCCGTAAGCAATCTATCACGAATCAACTTCACACTCTCGGCCGACTGTTGCACAATCTCTAAACCCCATAGCTTCGCTTCTCCAACTTCATCCCAACAAATAGGAGATCTACACTTCCGTCCATAAAGTGCCTCATACGGTGCCATCCCAATACTAGATTGGTAACTGTTGTTGTATGCAAACTCCGCCAATGGAAGGTGTGAATCCCAACTTCCCTTAAAGTCCACTGTACAAGCCCGTAACATATCCTCAAGTATCTGTATCGTTCTCTCGGACTGTCGGTCTGTCTGAGGGTGAAAAGCTGTACTGAAATTCAACTTAGTCCCCATGGCTTCGTGCAAAGCCTGCCAAGACCTCGAAGTAAATCTCGGATCACATGCGACACAATGCTACAGGAACCCCATGCGGTCTAACAATCTCACGCACATCTGCCGCCAATGCCACTCAAGGAGGAATAAGTCATCGCAATCGGTATAAAATGAGATGACTTCGTTAACCGATCTACAACGACCCAAACGGCATCAAACCCTCTACGCGTACGTGGAAACCCCGAAACAAAATCCATCGTAACGTGCTCCCACTTCCACTCTGGAATATCTAACGGCTGCAACAATCCGCGGGCCTTTGATGTTCCGCCTTCACCTGTTGACAAGTCAAACACCTCGACACATAATCCGCAATTTGGCGCTTCATGCCATTCCACCAAAATTGTTTCTTCAAATCCCTATACATCTTCGTACTCCCCGGATGGATAGTATATCTTGCCTTGTGAGCTTCATCCAACACAAGTCGTTTCACATCCTCAACTGAAGGTACACAAACTCTCCCCTTGAAAGTCAAAATCCCATCTTTATTCATTGCAAATTCCGGCGTCTCATTCTTACTCAAACCATCAATGATCTTCACTAATCCCGGATCCTTCTTTTGAGTCTCCTTAATCCTTTCCAACAAAACTGGAATAGCCCGGACATTAGCAAACAACACACCATGATTAACCTCACTAGGACTCCAATCACGGACATCCTCTAACATCTTCCATTCCCGAATCATCAAACATGACAAATGAACTTTCCTACTCAAGGCGTCGGCAACCACGTTCGCCTTTCCCGGATGATAAAGTATCGTACAATCATGGTCTTTCAACTTCTCCATCCACCTCCTTTGTCTCATATTCAACTCCTTTTGTGAGAACAAATACTTCAAACTCTTGTGATCCGTGAAGATTTCAAACTTTGACCCATACAAATAATGCATCCACTTGTGCAAAGCAAATATGACCGCTGCCAACTCAAGGTCATGCGTGGGATAATTCTGCTCATACGGAGACAACTTCCTCGAAGCATAAGTGATCACCTTACCATTCTGCATAAGAACACAACCCAATCCCTCCTTTGACGCATCGCTATACACCACAAAATTCTCGTCTCCGCTAGGCAACGCTAAAACTGGTGTCGTAGTCAACTTCTTCTTCAATTCTTGAAAACTTGCTTCACACTTATCGCTCCAAACAAACGGTGTCTTCTTTTGGGTCAAATTCGTCATTTGCGTACCAATCTTCGAAAATCCCTCTATGAACCTCCGATAGTACCCGGCTAACCCCAAGAAACTCTAACCTCAATGCGTAGTCGGTCTCCTCCAATTCATCACCGCTTCAACCTTAGAAGGATCTACCGCTATCCCGGTACTAGAAACAACATGTCCCAAAAATGAGACCTCCTCTAGCCAAAAAGCACATTTGCTAAACTTAGCATAGAGTTGCCTCTCCCGAAGAACCGACAACACCATCCTCAAATGTTGTGCATGCTCATCCCGAGACTTAGAATACACAAGAATGTCATCTATGAAGACCACCACAAAACAATCAAGAAAATTATGGAACACCCGATTCATCAAGTCCATAAATCTTTGCCGGCGCATTAGTTAGTCAACCCAAATGGCATCACCATGAACTCATAATGCCCGTACCTAGTACGAAAAGCGGTTTTCGGAACATCCTCGTCTCTCACCTTCAACTGATGATACCCGAACCTCAAATCAAGTTTAGAATACACCACCGATCCTTGCAACTGATCAAACAAGTCATCTATATGCGGCAACGGATACTTGTTCTTGATCGTCGCTTTGTTCAACTCCGTGTCGATGCACAACCTTAGGCTTCCATCCTTCTTCGACGACAAATAATACCGGCGCACCCCAAGGCGATACACTTAGCTTGATAAAGCCAATATCAAGAAGCTCCTGCAACTGCACCTTCAATTCTTTCAACTCCATAGGTGCCATTCTATACGGTGCCTTCGATATCGGTGTCGTCCCCGGCAACAACTCGATACAAAACTCGATCTCCCTATCCGGTGGCATCCCAAAATCTTTAGAGAAGACATCCGGAAACTCATTCACAACCGGCACATCCTCAAGATCAGAAGTCGAAACCCGTTTATCAATCACACAAGCTAGGTACCTCGTGCATCCACGTGACAATAATTTCCGAGCCTTTAGAGCAGAAATGATGCGCAACCCACTAGACGCGTTATCTCCCACGAACATAAATTTAGGAACACCCGACATATCAAATGTAACCCTCTTACTAAAGCAATCTACCAAAGCATGATAAGTGCATAACCAATCCATACCGAGTATCACATCAAAATCACTAAGCGGCAACACTACCAGATCCGCATGCAAAACATGTTCATCCACAAGTACATCGCATGCTTTATAAACTTCTGAAGCCAATAAACATTCCCCAAGCGGGGTAGAAACTTCAAGCACGTAAGGCAAAGACTGAGGCAATGCACGCAAACGATCAACAAAGTGTGATGCAACATACGAATGTGATGATCCTGGATCTATAAGTACTCGTGCTTCTCTATCGAAGATAGAAATGGTACCTCCAATAACTGTGGTCGATTCAGGTACTCCCCTCTGGTCTAAAGCAAATACACGTCCCTGCACCTTTGCTTTCCCGTCACTATCTCTCTTAGCCCCAACAGTAGGCTGACTCGATCCTCCTTGCTGATTACCCTTCAACATAGGGCAATTCCTCTTTACGTGCCCCGCAGCTCCACAGTAGTAGCACTCCACCGGTGCCCCACTCTTCTTCCAACATTTATCTTCCGTGTGCCCCGTCTTCGAACAATAGGAGCATACCACTATCATGCCACGATCTCCCTGAGTCGGTGTAGAAGCAGCTCCTCTACCACCTGACTGATTTCTCGCCTGCCCTTCATGAGTAAATTTTCCATTTCCCTTCCTACGATCATTATGCCCATGATAATTACCTCGATTACCCGATCCATTTCCTCGTCCCGAAGACTGTCTAGGCTGTGAAGAAAAACCCGAATTACCCATGACACGGTGCTCTTCGATATCCCGCTCAATCACATAGGCTCTATCCACTGCCTTCCTATAATCCACGAACTGATGAGACAACAACTGTCTCTTATACTCCGTCTTCAAGCCCTTCACAAACTTCTGTGTTCTCTTCGCCTCATCTGGAATCAAATGACTGCAATAGCGTGCTAGCTCCGTGAACCTTGCCGAATACTGCGATATAGACATGCCTCCTTGCACTAGGTCAAGGAACTCCTTCTCCCTTCTCTCCCGAACAACCTCCGGCACATACGAAGCTCTAAATTCCCTAACAAAGTTAGGCCATGTGTGGGGGATCCTCAGCATGTCCCAACTCTCTCTTAGCACTTGCCACCAGTGCTCTGCAGCGCCCTCTAGCTTAAAGACTGCTAGTACCACCTTCTGCTCGTCATCACACCTCAATGGTGCAAAAATCTTCTCTAGATGCTCGATCCACAACTCGGCCTTCGAAGCATCCGGTTCCCCATCGAACTGTCTTGGTTTCAGCTTAACGAACTTCTCAAGCATCGAATCTCCGTGATATCTAGCCTCTGTCTGGTACTCGAACTGCGGTCTTTGGGGCGTGGGCGTGGGCGTGGTCTGGCGGTGGTTCGGCCCTACCAAAGACCTGATTCATCTCGTTCATCATCGCAAGCATTCCCACATACATGGTAGACATCGCTTGAGCTGCTCCTCCGTCAGAAGTGGAGGAACCTCGGTGACGGTTCTCATTAGTCTCTCTACCAACATTTGTGCCTCTACCGGCACTACCTCCGGTGCTAGTACTAGCTCTAGTGTCAACCATATTAACCTACAAGAACACTCTTCGTTAAGATAGAACTATCACACAAAACCAACCCCCTAAGCCAAGCAACCTATCCCGGTGAATAGCTAACTTATAACATATGCTCTGATACCAACTGTGGCGACCCAACCCGAGTCCCAATACGAGACCCCGAGGTCGTGCCGCCTAAAAAGGCACGTAATGAAAACAAGTAGCAAATAGTGGGTAAGGCCATAACGGCGAGTGCGCCAAAAACTTTAACACATGCGGAGCGTATAATAATTAAACGGTGGCGCCGAGCTAACAAGCTCAAACTAACACAACCTTAGAGATAATGAATCTCTTGGTCGAAAAATAAAATCATGTGACGCAACAATAGGCACATATAACAATTTATAGCAATTATAAATCAAGTCATCGGCGACGCTACGGCCGGAACCCAACGTTAAACTAAGTCTACAACTCTAGTCTAACATGCTTGACGGCTAAAAACATGCCGGCTAATAAACACATTTAAACAAACCAATACATGGTTAAAACAATTAAAGCATGATCAAAGGCACGACTAACATATGTCGGCTCTCAAAAGATTAAATACTAATAACATAAGTACTAATAAACAATCACACAAAGTCTTGCTACCCCACATAAAGTTTATATAACTTTATGTCCCGTCGTCCTTGCCAAAAGAAAAGAGTACTAAAATTAACAAGGTAGCAACCTCGTCACAAGCTTCCACCAACGATACTTGAAAATCACTTCGAACCACTTGCACGGCTCGGATCTAGGGAAAACAATCAAAACAAATAGGAGTAAGTCATAAAGACTTAGCAAGTTACTAACATAACTTCATGTCATGGCATCATGCTCAACAATAATAATTCATGCAATTGGCATAATATATATTTCATAAATAATCATGTCAAGGCATTCATACTTAACAATCTTGAATATCATGTTATTAACAAGTATAACATTTCATTAATCCAATCAACCATCATTTCATATCATATCATATTCACGTAGCACATTATTCACATATAGCACTCGTGAGTCAATTCATACAAAAGGGAGGTGATATCGTTACCCTTTTTCGCGCGTGTCGCTCTGCAAAAACATGTGCCAAACTTATGTGTCCTCGATATCCCTTTCGTGGATATCGGCGTCCCGAACATTTCCCGCTCGAGTTCGATAGTTATCAAAGTCATGTTTCCATACTACAACTAAGATCAACTACTTCCCTACCGTGGCCATCGATAGAGGGTGTGTGCAATGTCGCGGCGATCCATCAAAATCACGAATCTCACAATTGTGAAGATGATGCATCGTCCCACCCCAAAGACTCAACAAACCGACTCGGTGGACTCAAACTTCAAGCACCGTAATTCATATTCATATGCTCAAATAAGTAGGCAAGTACTCTACAATCATCTAGTCATGCTTTTAATTCACAACTAGCACATAATCACATTAGAGATAAATCAAAACTCTAATCATCAAGTGTTCTTCATACACTTTAAAATGCTTGGAGGCTTAACCTCCATTAATACTGTAAAACCCTGAAATGTTGCTTGCTTGGGTTATGCATGAACTCATACACTTATAATCATCATAAACATGTTCATTTAGCTCCCGTATATGTTTAAAGTCAATAGCATGATCGTTGACGTCGTTTGAGATGCATGTATGCACTTTTCTTTCATGAGATGCTTTGAATCTCGGGTTTAAGATTTATGTTGTAACCTCATGGACAATTGTTAGAGGGCATTTAAAACATCATTAACATGCCTTGGATGTTGGTTAGATGCTAGTTGCATCGACGGTTTGGTTGCTAGTTTGATTCTAGCGAAAACCCTTTTCGGTTTGACTTTTCGGTTGTCGTTCGGGCGAGTTACTGAGTTCTTGGCCATGTTTTGATGAGGTTTGAGACTTGATTCTTTTGGTTATTGTTTGGAGGATATTAAGGTTGAATTGTAGACCATTTTTGGCTTGGAAGGACTCGAGAATGCGGGAGGCCGGGACCGGCCGAGGAAGCAGAAAACTTTGGAATCTTTGAAGGAGGCTATGAGCGCTCGCATCATATTGGTATGATGCGACCGCATTGGTCCCTTTACCCAGTTACGGGATTTTGTCTCTTTTTCTGCAATGTCCGAATTTCAGCCACTTAAACCTATCCTAAACCCACTTACTTAAGCTAATACTAATCCTAAACATCTATTAGGAGATTTAGGGGTTAATTAGTGAGGTAATTAGTGAACTAATCTCCCTTATAAAAGAAATTCAGCCGCTCTCTTTCTCTCATTGTTCGGCCGAAATTCGACTTCACTCTTGTGTCTTACGCAAACTCAACAAGGCACTTGAGAGAGGCTTGAGGGTGTCGATTCTAGGGGTTTGAAAGGGCTGAGCTTGGAAGCCATTGCTAGGGTCTTCTTCTTCCCCATTCTACCTACAAGATTGAAGAAGAGTTGAGGAGAAGACACCCCTCTTGTAATCCGAAAATTATGTTCTTAGGGCTGAGTTTTTAGTAAGTTCCTACCTTTCTTCTTCTTCTTTTTAGGCTCCATTGACCCTAGGGAAACAACCATTGATGCTATTTGGGGTCAATGGAAGCCATTGTTAGGGTTTCTAGAAGATGCATGAACCCTAGGATTTCCAATTCATGATAGAACTTGATTGGCCTATGTGAGACCATGTCTATGTGAAATTCATGTTCTAACTAGCCTATTGAACTTGATTATGTTGATTGTTCATGTGGATTGATGTGAATTTGGTTGAGATACTTGGAGGGTGCTTTGCCCTAATTTTGTTCTAGCTTGCAAATAGATGATGTGAGCTTGATTACTATGTTTTATATGCTTAATAGAGTATATTAAACTTTGCTATATGAATCGGTTATGTGTATTGAGCTTAAATGACGAAGATGCTTGGAAGGGGATTTTCCCCAAATTGTGTTTTGGCTTGTTGAACATAGTTGTAAGCCTAGTTATTGAATTATACATGTTTAAGAGAGTATATTAAACCATGTTGTATAATTTAATCATGATTTGAAGATTATGATTGGTATGGTGACTTGAATGAATTTATGCACAAGATGGCCAATTTATTCTAAGTTGCATTGTTAAGTAAATTGTGGGGTTTATGATAGTTTATTGAATATTGGGGTTATAGTTTTGGCGGCAGTTTATGAACTTATGGGAATGATGAAGCCTAAGCTTCTATTCCTTGAATTTTCGGAAAACTTAGATTGAACTCAACGGAGTTAACCTTTGGGTTAGTATGAATCCTAGGAACTATAATTTTAAGTCCTACGGAATTTTGGGTAGAATTCATGGAGGTCGAGCCTCCAAGAAGTTTTGAAGTGTGTGAAGCACACTTGATTATGAAGCTTATATGATTCTCGGTTGTGATGTTTATGCTAGTTGTGGATGAATTGCATGACTAGTTTGATAGTAGAGTGTTTACCTACTTGTTTTGAGCATATGAGTATATATTACTTGTGCTTGGGTTTTGAGTCCAGTGGCGTCGGTTTGTTGAGTTTTGGTGGGGCGATACATCGTCTTCACGAATTGTGAGATTCGTGATCGCGATGGATCGCCGTGCGGATTGCACACACCTCCATCGATGGCCACGGTGGGGAAGTAGTTTATCTTAGTTGTAGTAATACACATGACTTTGATAACTATGGAACTCGGCGGAGGCTGTCTCGGGGGCGTCGATATCTACGAGAGGATATCGAGGGCACATAAA
Source organism: Codonopsis lanceolata (assembly GCA_013146195.2). NCBI lineage: Eukaryota > Viridiplantae > Streptophyta > Magnoliopsida > Asterales > Campanulaceae > Codonopsis > Codonopsis lanceolata. Next base: position 106,357,525 of record CM028383.1, on the reverse strand, counting down.
GGTTTTGCACGTGTTTTTGCGGGAGGCGACACGCGGAGGAATTTGGGTAATGGTATCATATCCCTTATACATGAATTGTTTCACAAGTGCTTAAGTGAATAACGTGCTTGGTGAATTGGATATGATATGATGTTTGTTTTGGTTTCTTACATGTTATACTTAATAGATAACATATTGATTAATGTTGTAAGCATGTATGCTATCACATGAGTATTATTGGAATGTGGTTTTATGCCAAAGGTATTAATCATTATTGTTAAGTTTGTATGCCTTGACATGAATAGTATGGGAAGGCTATGTTATAACAATAACATGAATTCTTGTTGTTAAGCTAATATGCTTTATCATGAATATTATTCGGATATGGCATTTTGTTAAAAGCGAGGAATTATTGTTGTTAAGTTTATATGCCTTGACATGTAACCCATCGGAAGGCTATGTTATATCAATAACAAGAATTATGATCGTTAAGCATATAATTGTCTTGACATGGATTTTAGTGAGATGTTATACTACAATGATAACATGTTTTGTTAATGTTGAGCATGGATGCCATAACATGAATTTGTATAAGGTTATTTCATGACGATAGCATGATGTATTTTATGATTGAGCATTATGCCATGGTAGGAAGTTATGGTTAGTAACTTACTAAGTCTTTGTGACTTACTTTTATTTGTTGGTTGTTTTCCCTAGATCCGAGTCGCTCGGCGGATCCAGTAAATCGAGAAGGTTGCGTTAGCAAGGGATTCTTTTGGCAAGGTTGCTACATAGTTGTTCATTTTTTTGGTGAGGTCGTTGGGATGATGAAGTTATGTAAACTTCATGATTGGGTAGCAAACCTTAATGTGATTTAATGATGTAATCATGTTGTTAGTTTATTCTTTTGGTAGCCGACAGTAGTAGAAGTAGTGCTTGATGTATATTGGTAGTTAAACTTCCATATGTTTACGTTGTTAGTACTTATATTTGTTAGTACTTATGTTGTTGGTAACCGCTGGTTTTAGTCGCGCTTGGTTTATTGGTGAATATGTTTAGCATGATATATTACTAGTTAAATATTATGATTGTTCTCCGGCATGTTTTTAGCCGTTGAGTTGTTAGACTAGAGTCTTAGACTTAGTTTAATGTTGGGTTCCTAGTAATTTCGCCGATGACTTGGTTTATATTTTATGCTCTATATTGAATTGCATAACAGGGAGTTTGTTCTACGTGCCCAATGTTGCGGCACGCGAGTCGAATTTTTGGACCGAGAGATTAATTATCTCTTTGGTTGTTTTAGTTTGAGCTTGTTAGCTCGGGCGCCTTGTTTTATTTTATTTCGCTTCATGTGTTTAGAGTTGTCGGTGTCGCCGTTATGGCCCTACCCATTATTTGCTACTTGTTGTTGTTAATTGTTTCCTTGGCGGCACGACCTTGGGATTTCGTCTTGGGATCCGGGTCGGGTCGTCACAAATACTACCCCAAAATTCGTAGGACTTAGGCATATTACTCCTTAATGTCATACTAACCCAATGGTCAACTCCGTTGAGTTATGATCAATCTTTCAAAATTAAGGTATAGAAGCCATTGGCCTCAATACCCTCCTATGTCCATACTAACGTAATTAAATAGGTTACTAAGGTCATTAAACCCATAAAACCCCAATCAAACAATCAAGTATGAAACATAGAATCAAAGTCACAAACTAGGCATATACATTCTTGTCATTTCATCAAATATGCACCCAACACTTAAACAACAAAGTAGGGTGATTTATCATACATTACCACACATAAATAGCATCCTAAACATGGTTTACAACCTGTTTATAATCTGATCATACAACTAAAAATGTAGCATTTAGCATGTACGTGAACATAGCATCTCAACAAGTCTAACTATTTCATCAAACATGCTCCCAATGCTTAAACAACAAAGTAGGGTGATTTGTCATACATTATCACACATAAATAACATCTTAAACATGGTTTATAATCTGTTTATAACCTGTTTATAATCTGATCATACAACTAAAAATGTAGCATTTAGCATATACGTGAACATAGCATCTCAACATGTCTCACTATTTCATCAAACATGCTCCCAATGCTTAAACAACAAGGTGGAATGATTTGTCATACATTATCACACTTAAATAACATAAAAATCATGATTTACAACCTGATTATAATCTGTTTACACAACCCAAAATACATCATTTAGCATATACGTGATCATGGCATCTCTACAAGCCTAACTATCTCATCCAATATGCTCCCAACACTTAAACAACAAAGTAGCATGATCTATCATACATTACTACCCTAAATGACATTAAAATCATGGTTTATAATAGGTCTATAATCTGTTCATACAACCCAAATTCATCACATAACATAAACTAGAACATGGCATCTCTACAAAGTCCTAAGTGCTCTCATTGACCTCATATAGCAAGATTGTTTTCCCTAGGGTCAATGAGGCTAAAAGAAATAAGAAGAGATGTTGTAACTTACCTTAAACAAGCTCTAAAAGAAGTACAAAAACGTCCAAGCAAGGTTGGGTATGTGTTCTCCTTACTCTCCTCTTCACTTCTACCGTTCGGTTTTGGAAATGGCTTCCTCAAAGCTTGGCCACCATGATGAACACTCAAGAATCTTGAATAAACTCTCTATAACTCTCATGAAATGTTCAGCCACGAATTTGGAAGTGAATGACTGATTTGGAAGGCTTAGTGGAGGTATTTGGTCATGCAATGGCTGAAGTGGGGTGGGGGAAGGTGTCCAATGCATGGCCTTGCATGTTGGAGGTCTTTCTTTGCCATGTGTTGTACATGCATCCAAACCACTTAAAACTTGTCAAGCATGCATGAGATGATGTGTAGGACGAACTAGGGTGGTTTAGGGTGGGTTAGGTTGGGTTTGGGTGGGGTTTGGTTAGCCAAATTGGAGAGACATCAGAAAAATCCCGTAACCTGAATCTGCCACCATGCGCTCGCATGGCAGCAACATGATGCGACCGCATCATGTCTGTACTCCTAAAAAATTTCATTTTACTCCCTCGCAAGATCTAGGACTTTCCCCCTTGCACCCTCAAGTCCTCCAAAGCCAAAAAGTGTCTAGAATTCAGCCTTAAAGTCCTCTAATCAATAACCAAAGCAAAACAAGGTTCAAACTTCAATCAAACATGGCTAAGAACTTAGGAAAAACACTCCTGAACAACAACCGAAAAGGTCAAACGGAGAAGGGTTAACGCTCGAATCAAACTATCAATCAAACCGACGATGCAACTAGCATTCAACCAACATCTAAAGCGTGTTAATGATGTTATGAGTGGTCTCTAACATTTATCCAAGTGTTTACAACATAAAACACAAACCCGAGTTTCAAAGCAACTCGTGAAGGAAAGGTGCAAACGAGCATCCCAAACGACGTCAATGATCATGCCATCAACTTTAAACATATAAGTGAGCTAAGTTAACATACTAATGACGATTATGAATGTATGAACTCATGCAATAAACAAGCAAGCAATAAACTAGGGTTTTACAGGATAGATTGTAACCGAGAATCAACAGGCAAACCATTGAAAATAAGTCTCCAAAAGAAACCACTGATAGACTTCGGAATCCAAGGCATCCAAATTTTGTGAGCCCAAACCATAGGCGTGGACCGAACCCGATGAAGGTTCAAGAAAGCCTTGACTTCAAAAAGACCAGATTTAGTGAAAAAGAAAACTCGCCGATCAGGACAATGAGGGAGGAGCTGGACCCTTTGAACCATGTTATGAAACTCAGGAGCAATAAGATGGAGTAAAGACGGAATAATGGGCATGGCTTCCTTAACAGTGAGAGACATATCAACAGGCCGAGGTCCAGTGAGAGTAACTCCACACCAATTTTCTGTCCAAAAAGGAATATTACCCTCCCCAATTATCCAGCTGCTATGTAAAGTAACAGAAGGCATATGGTGAATAACGGATTCCATGTATGGGTCGCATTAAGAGGGCATGAAAATTCCAGAGTGAGCCCAAATTTCTTTCGAACAAAGTTCGCCCACAGTGAAGTGCCCTACAAAGCAGACCATGCGAGCTTGGCATGCATGGAGTCCATAACAGAAGATAAAGAACGTAAACTCAAACCACCTTCACCAACAGGCCGACAAACTTGATGCCAAGGAACCCAATGATGTCTAGACTACCCATTCGAACTCCATAAAAAAGCAGCCATATAACTCTCTAAATGCTTTAGCACTACATTCGGTGTGAGAACCCAAACCCATTACTTGCATTACTTGTTTTTTTTACCTTAATAACTTGTTTATATTATGCCTTAACATGTTAGATACTTCTAATTGTCCATGTCTGGCTCGTATTATAAATATTGCGTTCCTTGTCGCTTGAATTCCTTCTATGCTTAGCATACCTTGCCGTTATACCTTGAGTGTTGCCTTAGCTTGATTTGCACTCAACCAAGACTTGTTAAGGTTCTATTGTCTTCCATAGATGACTTAGAACATTCGCCTTGATCATAGTAAGCTTGACTGGAAGTTTAGAAACCTTCTTGCTTTGTTTTGGCCTTAGCGATTTCCCTCGTCTCTCGTATTGCTCGTATTTAAATGCGATGTGTTCCTTGAGTTCCCGGACTTGTATTCAAGTCATAACCATGATTAAACGAGCCTTTTACATGCCCAAGTTACCCTAGTTTTATTAACGTTTGATCCGGGTTTGATTCGTCAACCAATCGTCGCATGATTCGAGCCTTGTCCTACCTTGTTCCGGGTGTTGTTCGGGTGTGTTTCGGACATGTTTTGAGTTGTGTTATACCCTAGAATGGTTGCCCATAAGCTTGGGACCATTTAGGACTTGTTTAGGTCAAGTTTTGGTGCTCCAGAAGTTCAGGCGGCCGCATGGCTCGAGTGAGGCGCCCGCCCCAATTGAGCAAATGAAAAATGGAACCCTTCCCGAGCATGGCGCCGCCTCACTTTGACCAACTCTACGGGATTTTCCTCCTTCCAGCTTTTGTGATCCAATTAGCCTCTTAAACCTCCTTCCTAATTGGCCCTAATCCAACCTATTAGACCCTAATCAAGTTAGATTAGGCTTAACCTCAAGTAACCTTCTCTTGACAAGTGGAAAATGGGAGCCTCTCCTCTTGACATGTGGATTTCCACCAAATCCATGCAACATATAAAAAGCCTCTCTCTTGTTGACTTAGCCATTAAGCTCATTTCCAGATTTCTTCTTCTCTCTCTTGCCATGTTTAGTGTGTGTAGAGAATAGGTGAGATTGGTGTGTGTCTCTCCCCTAGATTGAGCTCCCGACCTCCGATTGCCAAACCGAGACCACCGGAGTGAAGCTACCGACGAGGAGATCGATTCCATCCGATTACTTTGTACTCCAACCTTCCTTTTCCTTGGTGAAGGTAAGCTATTGATTCCCCTTAGGTTGTATGTTAGACATGCCATGTTTTCCCCTTTTCTATTGATTTCCATGCTCTACCATGTCCAAGCCATGATTGTGAATGAATTGGTCTTTTGAGATTTTGATTGATATGTTCATCTTGTTCAATTAGACCTATGCCTAGAATTAATTATGTTCTATGCTTCCTTAGGAACAACTAATGTTCTTGGATTAATAGATTTTGATAACTCTTGGGAATTATGATTCTAGGGTTTCCTATGCCTTGTATTGATCATCCTATTGGATTGGGTCCTAGGCCTAGTATAAATTGTGTTCTATGTTCCCTTACGAATAATTAATGTTCTTGGACCATTGCATTTTAATAACCTTGAAAGAATGATTTTAAGATCCCTTGAATTCGAATTATCGATAATTCTTAACTACGGTTGTTAAATGGATTAATGACCTAGCCGATCATATACGAGAACTTAGAAAAGGGTTTGTGATGCATTTAGCGTCCTAACTCTATTGGATGAATTGTTAGAGACGACTCAACGGAGTCAAGTTTAGCGAGCTATTGAACAATACCGGCTCACCGATCAATCCCTACGACGTTCTAATCGCGTTTCCCTAAGAATACTAATTCTAGACTTTGAACTTGAATTAATTGCCTTGCTTGATCTTGAATGTCATATTATAGAATGACTAATTGACATGTGAGTTCGCTCTTGTCGAACTCAATCCTACTTGGTTATTGATAAGAATAATTTACTTGTCTCGAACGAGATCGCTCTTGTCGACCTCGTTCTCTACTTGAGAATTTTGTTAAGTATACATTACTTGGCATTTGCATGAGTCCAGTGGCATCCGTCCTTTGTTCACACACGCCTCCACAGTGGCCCACAGGGGAAGTAGCTCCCATGTCTTTGTAATCATTTAAGAGCATCACTGGTGACTATCCCTGCATCTCCTGAAGATCGATGTACTTACACATTCGATACCCGCACATTCCAGATAACGCTTGTATGCAGGAACTACGTAGCGGCCCGGCTCTCCATATATCCTTATCCTATGTGATTTATTTATGCGCACTTATGTGAAATAATATGCATCCTGGATATATGACTCTATGCTTATGTGACGATATCTTGCCTTGTATGTTACATCTTGCCATGACATGCATGATTAATAGCTTACAAGTCTTTATGACTTACCCTTTCCCCTTCTTGCTTTTAGATCCTAGCAAGACAGTCCCTTTCGTTGAGACTAGCGTGTTCGTGCCTTGTGCCTTTTGGTGACCGTTGATTCTTGAAGAGGTGGTTTTGATGGCCTCTTACTCTTGTTTATATTTTTGTAAGGACGACGGGTTAAGCAAGTCAACTAGACTATGCTTGGGTATTTGTGTAGAACTTGATTGTAAATCTTCTTAGCTACTAGTAGTTTAATACTTGTAGTACTTGTAACCCCTTTTGTGCCGGCATTGTGTTAGCCGAGCTTTAGTTAACTTGTTATTATTCCACTACGTATTAGTCTTCCGCTGAGCATGCTATTAGCTCTTAATTAATCCTTGTCCATAAACTGTTAGCTTGGGTTCCGGCATGTAGTGTCGCCGAAGACTTGGTTATATTGTTTAACTGTTTATCAGGTTGAAAAGTTTTAAAAATACCGGCCTTTGGTGCCGAGGCGTGCTACGTCTCTAATGTTGCGTCACGTCGTTTTTATAAATTAAGTCCTTGCATGTTTATTTGTCTACTTGTTTCCCTCCTTATTTGGGCGGTCCGACCCTCGGTCCCATCTCGGGCCCGGGCCGGGTCGCCACATTCGGGACTTTGAGAGCAGCCAAAGTATAAATTGGAATGCTTGACAAGACCAATTGAAGAAGAGTGATCTTACCCCCAAAGGAAAGAAGTTGAGCTTTCCACCCATCAATTTTTCGACGAAACCGAGCCTCCAAGTCTTCAAAGTAACATTGTTTCGTCCGGCCACGAAACAAAGGAATGCCCAAATATTTGAGAGGAAAAAAGCCCGCGTGCATCCTGACCGCGAAGCTATTAGGGAAGCCATACGACGGGTACAAGATGAAGGTGTCAAGAAACAAATTTTCTGCAAGTTGACAAGCTGACCCGATGTAAGACCCCGAACCTTCGTGTATTTTATTTTCTTGTTTTGCTTGCATTAAGTTGGTTATGATCATAGTAGAGTGATTGCCTTCCGTGCGTTGTATGCTTTGTTGTTAATGCGTTGAGTGTTCGTCTTATCATGTTAGCACTTAACTAGGTCTCATTGGAGTCTTAGTACCTTGCATATGATATTTATAATGTTCATCTTGATCATAGTATGCTTGGTTGAAAGTTTGGAAGCTTAGTTGCATCGTTTGAGTCTTAGGGTTTCTCGTGTTTGCCTTCGTTGCTTGTATTGTTTGTGCTTTCAACTTGCGAGAAGTTCATTTAAGTTCTAGACCAAGTGTACTAGTATTTCTCATGCTTGCACAATCAATGTTCATAGATTTGTTGCATTTGGAAATAAGATGACCAACATATTACTTCACAGATTCAGTCCTGTTTTTGGGCGAACTTCGGGAAAATTTTGGTACCAATCTACTAAAGATAATTTTCTAAAAACTTATTATGTTTTACCTTCATATGTTAGGTTACTCCCTGTAAATTTTGATAATTTTCCAAGGTGTTTAAGTACCTCACTAAGGTCTTGACTTGCGGCTGTGCCAGAATTCTATTTTCAGGAAATCAGCTTCTGTACTTGATTTTGTTGTAACTTTATTTTGATGAATATAAGTCCAAATTGAGTAATTTAAAATTCTAAAATATATTTTAATGCGTATAATTTCATAAAAATCAAAAATCATCTCATTTGGAGTTGTGAGCTATTTATGGTCGATTTTACAAGATCGACTGTCCAGTTACAACAATCTGGAAATTGGTCCCTGAATTCACACTTATGGGATTTTTGGTTGATTTTGGTTGATGACCACCATGCCCTTGGCCCTTGGACGTCTTTAGTGAGTCAAACCTCCCTTGTTGACCTTAGAACAAGCCTCTTGAGCCCTTGGATGAACCCTTATCAATGGCCATCATTCCTTAGCCAATAAGAAGCAAGATAACCCCCCTTCACATGGATTAAGGTCTTGTTGGTAAGTATATAAGCATTTTTCAGCCTATTCAGCCATGGGAGATCACCAAAGCTTCAGAGATTCAAAGCTTGAACCTCCATTTTCATCCATAGCAAGAACACCAACTTGAGGGACCATTTGCCGGAGTTCCGGTGATCCGATCGGCGATCCGAGACCGCCAAATCGAAGGCCTTGCTCTCCTCTACAACAATCATTGGTTTGATCTTCCTCCCATCCATTATTCATAGGCTTAAGGTAAGTTGACAATTCCCTGAATTTTTCATGTTAAATATATGACATTCCCCCTTCATTAATGTTGTTCTAATGATGCTTAGGAACACTTTTGGTGAAGTAGAATCCTCCAATTCAACCTATGAAAAGTGTGTAGGATTTTGGGATTTCTATACGAAGTTATGATTTTGACTTTGTGTAATGCATGAATGTTGTTTAGTATGTGCCTAGGAACAACTCTTGTGAAAGAATATGTTTCAATTGTAGGTTTAACAAAATCACCGATTCTAGGCTTTGAAACTCGGGAATGTGTTTATGGCTAGTTTAAGGTCATGAACGGCTTAGTTATTAAGTTCTAAATGAACGAAGAACATAGAATTGAGCAATGGGATGCATTTAGTATCTATGCTCCACTTGGTTGAATTTTAGAAATGACTCACCGGAGTTGAGATTAGGGAGTTATTGAACAATACCGACTCCACATTCGATCCCTACGACGTTTGTAGTACGTTAGACTAATGTATTAGTTTACGTGACTTTGGGATGAATTGAAATGCATGTTTGATATGTGTGCTTATAAGACTCAATCGAGTTCTTATGCGGTTTATATGATTGTGTGAAAGAAATGTATAATTGAGAGGATTTGGATTGGGACTATCTTTAGTACTCTATACATGGAGTCTACTTGTATAAGTCGCTAGAATAACCATGTTGTTATTTAAGACTGACCGGTATGGTTTGACCTTACGGGTTGTTACCGCTCTAGTGTTGTTTAAGTCTTTAACTACTATCGACTTTTGCGTTATTGAATGAGTTACTACTCTAAGAAGAGTTTAGTAAATGGCTTCATGATCCTAGACTGACGGAGTAGTCTTGGATAGTACATAATGGACTGATGGTTAAATTGTGACTCTGCTGAATTTAACAAGTGAATATGGAATACTGTGTATATTTTATATTATGACTAAATGCATGATTTCCTACATTGTCAAGAATTGATTCTTCTACGTGTTTCTATGATATGACTTATGGGCATATTGAATGTATTTGCCTTCGTGCCTGATCTGTTCTACAGTTAATGAATTGTGGTGAACTTGGATTCTACTATTAAGTTGAATTATGAATCAAAATTGAACTAAGCTTGACTTGAGACTTTGAACTAAGATTCCTAAATGGAACGAGAACCTTGCTATGCCTCAAACGAGAACATAGAAAAGAGTCTTGGAACACATATAGTGTTCAAACTCTATTTGGTTGGAATTGTATTAAAGACTCAACGGAGTCGAGTGAAGGAACAATTGAACCTTACGAGGATCGTGGTGAGATCCTATGATAATTATATTCCATTTGACTAGATTACTAGCTTTTAGGACTTGAATCGAATAGAGTGAACAAGTTGACACTTATGATTTAGACACTCAAATGAGCTCCTATTGTGGTTTTGTGATTATTGTAACAATGTGCATAATCGTATGAGTTTAGTAGATCATTATATCTACTTGAGAATTAGCAAGTAAACATATACTTGTGCATTGCATATAAGTCCAGCTGGCATTACTTGAGTTTTCATGTTGAAGGTGGGACGATGCATTGTCTTCACGAATTATGGGATTCGTGGTTGCAATGTATCGCATCCGGATTCACACACACCCCTCCACTGCTAGCTACAGTGGGAAGTAGCCCCTTTGTCGTAACCAATTGAGCACATTGGCTAGTGCTATTTTCCCGAGTAGAGAGCTCGGACCGAGAAGAGCTCTGTACTTTGATACCGAACACGGGTATCACCGGCACGATATGATTAACAGCTTGTGATTGCGTGAGCAATACGACGAAAGTGATTTGGTATCTTCTCTATCCTTTATGTGGCTTACTATGGGCACTTATGTGATAACAAAGTGTTAGTGAACATGAGATCTTATTGACCATGTTTGTGTTGGTTGGTGTTATATGGAGGACTTGAAATGTGTATATACATATGCGCACTTATACATGACTAATATATGAGAGAATTGATATGTATATATAGAGATATACATCCTTATATATGAGATATATATATATATATATATATATATATATATATATATATATATATATATATATATATATATATATGCACCCTTACACGTGGTAATAATGTGAATAGCTTGATTTGTATATATAATGATATGTATACTTGCATATGATGTTTTGTGGGAACTACCTTCTAATTCGTTTGATTTGTGTTTGAATAGGGAATTACACCCTGGTTCATTTGGATGGTTTAGTAAGTAAGAAGAAATGGATATCTTGTGGAGTATCAAAACGATACGACGTCTCCTCACGGGTTTTTCTGTCATTTATAAAATGACACCATGGTTATGTTTATGTTACATAATTATATGTTGCATATATATTGTAGTATCGTCTTTGGGTCATTATGACTCATCCCGTCACGTGTTTCTAGTTGCGAATCGATATTGCACCGACGCCGAGTAGATCGTGATAGCGAGGTGATCGATAGATCGAGATTAGATCGTGTGGTCCATGCTAGTAGCAGCAGACATCCCCGAGTAGTAGCTTGTGGAGTCCTATTTCTTTTTAGCATCGTCATATATATTATGTACTTTGCTATTCTTGTGAGATCGATTTTGTAAAGTTATCTAGACTTTACGGTCGGGTAGATACTTGGGTATTTGTATTGTTTCTTCTTCGGCCGACGGGTTTTGTCGTGCCATTATTCGTGGTTTTAGTAATTATTTCGATTATCTCCTGCACGCAGAGAGCTTTTGGGGCTTTTCTTTATTCTAAATTGTTATAGTTGTTGGTAAACCCCGGTATGCTTTAGCCGTGGGTAATTGTTATCAGGTTGGTTCTTTGTTGAAACGCCGGCCTGGAGTGCCGATGGTTTGTTTAGCGTCTGCAACGTTGCGGCACGCGAATTTTGTTTTTCCCCCTTTGACAGATAATGTCTCTCTTGGTTTCTTTGGCTTTTGTTTCGAGCTTCATAGCTCGGGACTTCTTTTACTTATTGCTTCCGCTAATTCGATTTTTGAAATATTGTATTTTAGTGCGGCTTTATATTCATGTTTAGAGCTTGTTAGCTCGACTGTTGGACTCGCACTACTGTTTAACAAATGCTTGTCCTCATCTTATGTTTGTTCCAGCGACACGACCTTGGGATTTTGTGTTGGAATCCGGGTCGGGTCGTGACACCCGAGCTGCGTTCGTATAAGGAGATAATAGTTCGAACTTGCTGAATTGCACGCTTGCTAGAATTGCTAAACAATAACATATCATCGGCATATAATAAATGAGTGATTCTAATCCCCCGGCCATGATGGAAAGGCGTAAACCGACCACAATCTGCCATTTGATTAATATATATGGATAACACTTCCTCAGCCAAGATGAATAAAAGCGGAGAGAACGGATCACCTTGCCGAACACCACGAGAAGAATTAAAGAAACCAAAATTTTCCCCATTAATTCGAAGAGAGTACCATATCGAGTTGAGCATGCGAAGGATAATGTTGCAAAAATTGTCCGGAAAACCAAAAGCTTGTAAGGCACGAAGGAGGAAATCCCATTCAATACAATCATATGCCTTGGACATATTTAACTTGAAAATGACATTACCACCACTCATTTTTTTATCAAGCCGATGGACCATTTCTTGAGCTAAAACAACGTTCTCCTGAATATTCCGACCACGAATAAAACCAGATTGCTCCGGGGAAATGATATTTGGTAAAAGGTCTGCAAGCCTAGAAGCCAGAATCTGAGAAATAATCTTACTAGTAAAATTGAAAAGGCTGATAGGTCTCAAATCACCTAAACCCTCCGGCCTGGCAACTTTTGGAATAAGGATAACAGTGGTAGCAGCAATACCTGCTGGAAGCACCGCCCCTTGAAAGAAATCTTGCACAGCAGCCACTACATCCGACTTAATAATATCCCAGCAACCAAGGAAAAAATGGCCAGTGAAACCATCCGGACCCGGAGCGCTACTAGGGTTGAGATTCTTTATAGCTTCCCATATTTCCTCAATATCCGGCATATGACATAAAAACTCATTATCTGTAGAGCTCAGCCCCGGGGAAATACTCTCAAAGAGACGATCATCCACCGAGTGTTGAGAAGACGTAAAAAGGGAAGAGAAAAAATCGACTGGCATATTACCAATAATCTGATTATCCAAGCACCAATGACCCGACGGGAGCCGAAGTCGCACAGAGTTGAAAGCAGCCCGATCCTTAATACTCGCATGGAAGAAAGAAGAATTTCTATCCCCATCTTTTAACCATAAATGTCGAGTTTTTTGTTGAAGCAACTCATCATTCCAGCCAACAAGACACTGCAAATTATGAGAAACACTAGCAATCTGCTGAGCCACCGAATCCGACCAACCTTGTTGAAGAGAGTATTCAAACCGAAGGAGCTCGTCCTACTGTTGAAATATTTGTTGAGTGACATTCCCAAAAACTGTCCAATTCTAGCTTTTAAGCTCTTTCCTGAGAAGTTTAAGTTTGCTGCTAATAGATGTATTTTATACGTCGATTTCATATGCTTCTATGACTTAAATTATGCTATTTCACGAGGCTTTTGGCTACTGATATGTGTTTTCAGTGAGTTTTGTGAGTTACAAGGTTTTTAGTGAAAATATGCAAAGCACAAGGCTTTTATATGCAAATTCCAAGAAGGGTCCAAGATGAAAATTGAAGAAGAAAAGAAGAAATATCATGCAGGAGACCTTGCGGTCGCAAGGTTTTCCAGACCTTGCCCCCGCAAGGTGGACAGTACATCAAGAAAATAAAGCCCCGGAATTCAGAGGACCTTGATACGCAGGTGCCCCCCGCGACAATAAAGCGGTAGCCAAAGGGATATAGAAAAACAGCTGGAAACAGTTTTGTATAGTTTTAGGATAGATTTTAGGTTGTATAACATATTTAGATTGTGTAATTACAAGTATTGAAGATCAAATCATGTTTCCATTCATCTCCATGTGTTGTTCATTGTCTATGATGAACTAAATCATCACTAATCTAGGAGGTGGGAGGTAACTTGTATCGAATTTATGTTTTAATTCATATTTATGTTCATTCAATTCTTGTTGATTGTGGTGTTTATCAATCTCTCTATTATTTCGCTTTGAACAAATGAATGTAATCACAAATAATAAAGGCCTAGATGTGCGGATAACTGCATGACCAATGTGCATATGTCGTACACTGGCTCACCATCACAATAAATTGGACTTATTGATGCACGAGAGTGAAAAGTTAGGGCCAGGTTCATACATGACCTAGGTGACAGATAGATCATATGTTCTTGTGCTTAGGATATAGAATGTATGAATGATGCAGGGATGGAGGCTGAACCAATAATTCAACAGACTATATCTATCTTTTGTAAACAAACCCAAGAAATTGAATGATAATTATTTTGAATTAAACTTAGAGGAGATACAAGTGAAACCTAAATCCTAGATTGCCATCTACCATACGATCTTCATAACCTGTAATTGCTGCTAATTAGTTAAACACCTAAATAATAATAGTAGTTTATAATAAAATAAATATAAAAACCCCCCTTAGATTAATAATTTGCTATCAATAAATTGCACTATCTGTGATCTCTTGTCTCTGTGGGTTCGACCCTTGCTTCCAAAAATATTTTATAATAGTCTTGTCCACTTGCAAGGAAATAATTAAAATAAGACATCGATCAAGTTTTTGGCGCCGTTGTCGGGGACAAGCTAGTTCACATAGTTAGTTTGTTGGTAGCGTAGTTTTTAATTTAAATTTAGTTTTCAGTTTTTATAAAAATAAATATACAAAAAGATTTTATTTTACTCTATTTTGTTTTAATAGTTAATTGTTTTTAAATTGCTTTAATTTATTTTATGCACGGTCGTAGATCTTTGAATCCCCAATTGGTAGAACAAAATCAAGATATAAATAATATTAGAATGAATCAAGAAGATCTTGAAAATCTAGCTCCCCGGCCAGCCTGATAATCAAGAACAATTGAATCAAGAGGATCCTCGTGCTGATCCTACAATGGAAGATATTAATCAAAATCCTGAAAATCCAGTTCATCCGGTTAATGTGAATCAAAGAGAAGAAGAACCTGCTAGAAGAAATATGGAAGTAGTAGTAAATCAAAGAACTATTAATGATTTCAGTAGACCTTCATTAAATGTAGTAACATCATGTCTAGTCTTACCAGATGCTGTAAGGAATTTCGAATTAAAGGGTCATTATTTTAATGCTATACCTACCTTTCATGGAATGCCTCACAAAGATCCTGTCAGTTTCTTAAGAGATTATGAATACATGATGAATACTTTTCCTTTAGGAGGGTTGACTGAAGACCAAGTTAAAATGAAATATTTTCCCAGTGCGTTAAAAGATCTGGCAAAGCGATGGTTTATGAATCTAACACCTAGTAGTGTTTATACTTTGGCTCAAGTATATGATTTGTTTAAGAGTAAATACTATAAACATGCATCTCTCACTGAATATAGAAAACAAATCATGTCATTCCAAAATGAACCAGGTGAAACATTCCATGAGTCTTGGGATAGATTTAAAAAATTCGCTCATTATGTGTCCTCATCATAATCTGGCTCAACATGTGTTAGTACTTCAATTTTATCATGGTCTTCCGCCAGGCCTACAAACTATGGTTGATAGTGCAGCTGGTGGTTCTATTAATAGAATGACACCAGAAGCATTAGAGGAATTATTTGAGATGTTAAGTATTAATTCTCAACAGAAAAGTGCTAGAGGGAAAAATAGAGGTCTATATCAAGTTCAAGAAAAATAAGATACACAAGCTCAATTTGAAAATTGGCCAATTCAAGAGGCATGCGCTTTATGTGGATTATATTCTCATGCTACTAATTTTTGTCCATCAAGTGCTATGTGTGTTGAACAGGCTAATGCTATGAATATATACCCTCAAAGGCCAAGGAATGATCCCTACTCAAATACATATAATCCTGGTTGGAGGAATCATCCTAACTTTTCTTGGGGAGGAAATAAGCTTTTACTACCTCAACAATTCCAGCCTCAACAACCTCAACCACAACAATTTCCAAATCAAAATCAATTAAGGATTGAAGAAGTTCCAAAACAAGATGAAACAAGCAAAGGTCAAGTAGTGCTGCTAAAATATCTGCTTGAAGAAGTTGAAAATTTGAAGAAGCACATTGTGACTTCTGAAACCGAGAAAAGAGAAGAAGGGAAGTTCCCTAGTCAAATCGAGCAAGCAAAATCAATCACTGTTTTGGGAAGTGGTAAGGTAATAGGAGAAGAGGTAAGTGATCCTGTTCATTCTTCTAATGTGCCTGATGAAGTAGATAATTCTGAAAAAGAAGTTGAAAAGAATAATAGTAATGAAAATAATCAAGCGATTAATCAAGAGATAGAAGTAGAAGTAGAAGTTCCAAATAAGGAACAAGAAAAAGAAGTTCAATATAAAGAAAATCAAATAGATGTTGAAAAAGAGTTAGAACCAAAAGAAGAGGAACCTTATGTGGCTCCACCACCATATGCTCCTCCAATTCCATTCCCTAGAAGACTTATGAAAAACCGAATGGACAAACAATTTTTGGAAATTTATAATATGTTATCCAATGTAAATGTTAATCTTCCTTTGCTTAACGTTATTAAAAATATTCCAACTTATGCAAAGTTTTTCAAAGATCTTCACTCTAAGAAACACAAGTTTGAAAACAATGAGAAAATTATTGTTTCTGAAAATGTAAGTGATGTTTTACAACCCGAACTACCCCCTAAGTTGAAAGATCCTAGTAGCTTCAATATCCAAGTTTCCTTGGGAAGCTCTAAAAAGATGAAAGTCATGCTAGATCTAGGAGCAAGTATTAACTTGATGCCTTTTGCGGTCTATAAGCAATTAGGGTTAGGGGAACTAAAACCCACTAGTATGCAATTACAATTAGCTGATCGTTCAGTTAAATATCAGTTGTGTATAGTTGAAGATATCCTACTTCAGGTTGATAAACTAATCATCCCAGTTGACTTTATGGTTCTAGAGATGGAAAGGAAGATTTGCACAAATAATGAAGTTCCTATATTGTTAGGCAGACCATTTACGGCCACTGCCAATACTATGATAAATGTTAAAAATGGTAAACTCACAATGTCAGCCCTAGGTGAAACTGTCGAAATCTCTGTTTATGATGCTATGAATAGACCTAGTGACATAAATGCATGTTTTTCCATAGACGAAATCGAAAAATTATCAACTGAAACTTTTGAAGAAGATAATGAAGATGATGACTATGAGAAAGATGTATTTATAGTTTATGATGATAGTTCTATCCCTCCCATAAAAATTGACATTGATGAGATAGAAAGAGAAATAGAATAGGAAGAAAGACAAGAAAGAGAGAAGTTAGAAGCTCTTAAAAATAAGGATAAAAAATATAGAAAAAGAATCAGAATCAGAAAATAGTTCTGATAAAACAGAAAAAGTAGAAGATGAAACTATTGAAAGTAAAGAAGATGAAGTAGAAATTTTTAAATCTCTTTTTGAAGAAATTGAGATAGAGAATGTTAAAATAGAAAATAAAGAAGACATTAAAGAAGGAAATACCGAGGAGGTTAAAATAGAAGAAACAATTAAAGCAGAAAATTCTGAATTTATACCATCTGTTAAATCTCCTCCAGTTGAAGAATTAAAGCCATTATCACCCCACTTAAAATATGCATTTTTAGGGGAAGGTAAAACTTTACCTGTTATAATAGTAGCTGATCTAACTAAAGAGCAAGAAGCAAGTTTATTAAAAGTTTTATGGACACATAGAGAAGCTATAGGATGGTCCCTAGCTAATTTAAAAGGCATTAGTCCGTCTATGTGCATGCATTAAATACACTTGGAAGAAGGTAGTAAACCTTCAAGAGAAAGACAAAGAAGACTTAACCCACACATGGAAGAAGCCGTAAGAAAAAAGTTCTTAAACTTCTTGATGCAGGTATAATTTACCCAATATCAAATAGTAAATGGGTTAGTCCAGTTCAAGTAGTTCCTAAGAAATCAGGAATTACAGTTATTAAAAATGAAAAAGATGAATTAGTCCCTACAAGAACAATAAATGGTTATATAATGTGCATTGATTTGAGAAAACTAAATGCGGCAACTAGGAAAGACCACTTCCCTTTGCCATTTATTGACCAAATCCTTGAAAGACTAGCCGGCCACGAGTATTATTGCTTTCTTGATGGTTTTTCGGGTTACAATCAAATTCCTGTAGCACCTGAAGACCAAGAGAAAACCACTTTTACATGTCATTTTGGTACTTTTGCTTTTAGGAGAATGCCCTTTGGATTATGTAATGCACCAGCCACCTTTCAAAGATGCATGATTTCTATATTCTCAGACTTAGTTCAAAGATGTGTTGAAGTTTTCATGGATGATTTTTCAGTTTTTGGAAATTCTTTTGATCATTGCTTAGAAAATCTTACATCAATTTTGAAAAGATGATGTGAAACAAATTTAACTCTAAGTTGGGAGAAAAGTCATTTCATGGTCAAACATGGAATCGTTTTAGGGCATATTGTGTCTAACAAAGGTATTGAAGTTGATAAAGCTAAAATTGAAGTTATTTCACAACTAGCCCCTCCAACTTCTGTTAAAGGTGTTAGAAGTTTTCTAGGGCATGCTGGTTTTTATCGAAGATTCATAAAAGATTTTTCCAAAATCTGCAAACCTCTATGTAACTTGTTAGCAAAAGATACAGAGTTTGTTTTTGATCAAGAATGTTTAGATGCATTTAATCTACTAAAAGAAAGATTAACTACTGCCCCTATTTTATCCGGCCCTGATTGGTCTCTTCCTTTCGAAATCATGTGCGATGCATCAGATTTTGCAATTGGAGCCGTGTTAGGACAAAGGGTAGATAGAAAACCACATGTGATACATTATGTTATTAGAACACTAAACGATGCACAGTTAAATTGTACAACAACAGAAAAAGAATTTTTGGCAGTTGTGTATGCTTTAGAAAAATTTAGATCATATCTATTAGGATCGAAAGTGATAATATTTTCTGATCATTCGGCATTAAAATATTTATTAAGTAAGAAAGATGCTAAGCCTAGACTAATTAGGTGTATGCTATTGTTACAAGAATTTGACATCACAATAAATGATAAAAAGGGAACCGAAAATGTCGTAGCCGACCATTTGTCTAGACTAGAATTTTCACCCCTACTGGAACGTCAATTTCTTGATGATCCAATTCCCATAAATGAAGATTTTTTTGATGAGCAATTGTTAGCAATTAAAGATTCAGACCCTTGGTATGCTGATTTTGTCAATTATTAAGTGTCTGATATCATAAATCCTTATTTTGATCATTATGAAAGGAAGAAATTTTTGGCGGAAGCGAAAAATTATTTTTGGGAAGAGCCTCATTTATATAAAATATGTTCAGACTCTTTAATCAGACGATGTATTCCAGAAAAAAGACCAACAAAGTATTATGGAATTCTACCATGAATTGTGGCAGCCCGACCCGGACTCCAATGCGAAATCCCAAGGTCGTCTTTGTCACAAGAAAAGACAAGCAAGCACCGCTAAAAGACGAACAAGCACCTGGTACGAGTAAGCAAAAGATGAGCTACCAAGCTCGAATAGGAAGGTAAAGCAAAAGATGAGCTATCAAGCTCGAATAGGAAGGTAAAGCCATAACAAATAAGGAACAAATCATAAGTGGAACCCAAGCCTTTAATCCTAAACAAAGGAACGCAACATTGCGCACGACAAATAACAAACCATCGGCAAACCTAAGGCCGGCAAAGCTACAAGATCCCAACCTGATATAAAACCACTCGACGGCTATAACATGCCAGAGGGACAAACTAACTAAAAGAATAAGAGATTCAAATACTAACAACTAAACCAAGGACTCACGACTAAAATTGTCGGAGATAACATCAACAAAACTAGAATATGCGAGCTAAAACCTTGCTCGGAAAGACAACGGAATAAACTTCTAAATAAATACAACAGCTCGACCAAACAAGTCGGCTCCCAAAATAATACGAAATACAATACTAACATAACTACCCAAGTAAAGTTTACATAACTTTACATCTGTGTCTCACAAGATAATAAATACAATAATAATAATAACTCCAAGCTATTGCCCAGAAGACCACCTGTTATCAAACGTGCGCCCGTAGCTGCAACGCGTACTAACGAGCTCACTGCACAAACTAAGGAAAACAAACACACGAAATGAGTCATAATGACCCAGTAAGTTACTAAATGCAATTGTATGGCATAGCATGGCATGGCATGGCATAATGCACAAGCATGTATAAAATCATGGCATCTTAATAGCATACCAATAATAAACTTGTATTAAGTTAACAAGGAACATAAACTTCATAAACCACATAGCACATTATCTTTCATATAAGTGCTTATAGTAAGCCACATAAGGGATAGAGAAGATACCCAAATAGTGCCGTTGTGATGCTCCTGCAATACACATTAGTAACCGGGTTGTACCATCGATGCTCGTGATTACATCGACATACTGAGCGGCTACACCGCAAGGGCAGCCCTTTCTCAGTCTAGCTTAGCATAATCCATTCGCTCTATTGGTTACGAGATGGGCTAACTTCCCATGGGGCCAATGGAGGTGTGTGAGGTCCCAGGTACGGCGATCCATAGAGAATACGAATCTTACGATTCGTATAGGCGATGTATCGTCCTACCCTGACATAAAAACCAATCCAAATATTGCCAGCTGGACTTACATGCAATGCACAAGTAGATATTTACTCGCATGCTCAAACAAGAACCAAGACCGTCAAGAGCGGACTTATCAAATCAAGTAGGTCATAAAGCTCTACACACCAATTTAACAATGCACATATTTGCACATACTTAACAAATCCAACTAACTTATCAGTTTAGTCCAAGAACCACATATTGAGGTATTCGTAACCCTCAAGTCACAACCCAATCAAAAGTAGCATGTCAGCTCAAGAAATCACAACATGAGGTCTACTATAGTCCTCTACTCGAGATTCAACCAAAGACTATTATTTTAGTCTAAGAACAATCATAAATCAAGACTTAGCATTTTAGCTTCACTTAAAGGTACACCGGACTCAACCATAGTCCCAATCGTCATGTATACTCGACATTCTCAAACCAATCTCAAGGGTACCAAAACTATTCCGTAGTCATATCCTTGCAAGTGCTTTCATGTGCACGCAACCAAATTCCCTAAAAGAGAACTCATTCAAATAATCATTCCTTAAAGTAATACGAGATCATAGGTTGGTCTCTAATGCTCCGTGCCCTAACGAGCATGCTCTAAATAAATCCCCAATAAGCCTCTATATCGTGGGTGTCACAAATGGGACACAATTCGAGATGCTCGGGTACTCACAATCAAAACCAACCCAACCCGAACATCGTAGGATTTTAACCTAAGGCTCACCAACATAATATTGAACCTAAAATGACTCCATTGAGTCTTAATATCGCATTTCATTAAATACACATTTCATAAATCCCAAAATTAACACATCATTCAAGTTTATAGAAATTCTCCCAAAAATAATCCGGGCTTGTTTCCCAAGCCTGAAAATCCAAGAACTCATCATAATCATAGTCAAACGAAACCCAAATGTCGTAGGACTTTCACTCGAGTTTATTAACACATTATTAAACTTATCTTGACTCCGTTGAGTCTAAATACTAAGTTTCATTCATGACACATTTCATCAACCTCAACATTAATACCCACTTTAATTAACAACAATTTATCCAATAATTCGGGCTTGATTCTCAAGCCCTAAAATTCACAACAAAACCCAACATAAATCATAACCCATTTTATAAATCACATAATTTCAATTAAATGGTCATACTCATGATATCTAGTGAAATTACACATCCAAAGTCCCAAACTTAGGCATACTTTCATAATAAGCCCAAATAAAATGTAAACATGATTTCTAGCATGCTCACAATCCTAGAAACACAAGATGAAGAGTAACAATATACTTCAACAATCATATAAGTCATCCTACATATGCTTTTGACAAGTTCACATGCTCAAATCACAAATTAAAATCACACAAAGCAAGTATGTGTACTCATTGACCTCAAATAGCATAGAGTTTGTTTTCCTTAGGATCAATGAGTACAAAATCAAAAAGAGAAGAAGTAACTTACTTGTATTCTACACCCAAGAAAGCAAAGGAGAAATCTATTCGGTAGGAAATGCTCTACTCTTCAAGCTCTACACTTCTTATGGAGGTGGCTTGAGCAAATGGGTGAAGGATCATGGAGGAAGGCCAAGATGAATGCTTCAAGAAGCCATGGGAGAAGCTTGAGGGAAAGGAATCCCGTTTTTAGAGAGTGATGGTGAGAAATGAGGGTCAAAACATCAGATTGTGGTGTATATTGGGTTAGAAACTGAGTGGGACAAGTGTCACCACATTGTGGTTGATAAAAATCTGATTTTGGGCTTGTTTAATCCACTCAATCACTCACTAATCCACTCTTAAAACATGTTAATGATGTTAGGGTATAAGTAAGGAGGGTTAGGGAGGTTTAGGGTCAATTAGGATGGGGGTTAAGGGTCTAATTGGTCACAAATCAGATTGCAAGAGAAAAATTCCGTAGGTGACACCAGTTCTTGAGGCGGGCGCCTCACATATGGCCAGGCGGGCGCCTGGACCTATTTCCAGCTCATGACCATTTTGCAATGCTCTCAGCACTATCCCGCGAGCTAGTGATCAGAATTCGATGCGAGCGCATGGTCCAGCCCTTGAACTTGGTCTAAACATGTCCTAAATGGTCCCAAACTCATGGGCAACCATTCTAAGGTCTAACCCAACTCAAAACAAGTCGGAAACACACCCGAACAACATCCGGAACAAGGTAGAACAAGGCTCGAATCATGTGACGAATGGTTAACGAATCAAACACCAATCATACTAGGTTAACTTGGACATGGAAAAGGCTTGTTTAAACATGGTTATGACCTGAATACAAGGTCGAGAACTCAACGAACACTTCACATGATGAAATACAAGCAATACGAGCAACGAGGGAAATCGCTAAGGCCAAAACAAAGCAATCGAACCGGCGATTCAACAAGCAAGCATACATGATTCTAAACATGTTAAGAGCTTCATGAATGACTTATGAATGATTCTAAATCATATATAGACTATGCAAACATGCTCACAAGCAATATGAATGCATGAACACAAGCAACGAATGGCTAGGGTGCCACATGAATACTCTTGTGGAGGTCATTTTAGTGGAAATAAAACTGCTAGAAAAATTTTACAATCTGGTTTATATTGGCCTATTGTTTTCAGAGACTGTGAATTGTTTTATAGAACTTGTGATAAATGTCAAAGAACTGGTGGAATAGGAAAAAGAAATGAAATGTCTTTGCATATTAATATGATTGTTGAAATCTTTGATGTTTGGGGCATTGATTTCATGGGTCCTTTTCCAGTGTCAAATAATTGTGAATATATTTTGGTAGCAGTTGATTATGTGTCTAAGTGGATTGAAGCCATAGCAACTAAAACAAATGATGGTAAAACTGTGGTTAAATTTGTAGAAGATCTTTTTACTAGATATGAAGTACCTAAGGCCATAATAAGTGACCAAGGGACTCACTTTACTAATAAGTTATTGAATAATGTCCTTAAGAAACATGGTGTAACTCACAAGTTAGCTACACCATATCATCCTCAGACATCTGGCCAAGTAGAGGTTAGTAATAGACAAATTAAAGTAGTATTAGAAAAGACTGTTAGGCCTAATCGTAAAGATTGAGAATCTAAACTTAACGATGTTTTATGGGCATATCGAACTGCTTTTAAAACCCCAATAGGAATGAGTCCATATCGAATGGTATATGGCAAAGCATGTCATTTACCAGTTGAAATTGAACATAAAGCTTATTGGGCTGTTAAA
The DNA here is from genome assembly GCA_013146195.2 of Codonopsis lanceolata. Lineage (NCBI taxonomy): Eukaryota > Viridiplantae > Streptophyta > Magnoliopsida > Asterales > Campanulaceae > Codonopsis > Codonopsis lanceolata. Next base: position 106,333,809 of record CM028383.1, on the reverse strand, counting down.
GATTTAAATTTAGATTTAACTTTGGCTGGTGAGGAAAGATTGTTTCAGTTAAATGAACTAGAAGAACATAGGTTAAATTCGTATGAGAATGCCAAAACATATAAAGAAAAGGCCAAGAAATATCATGTCATGGGATTGGCCGATAAAATGTTTCGACCAGGATTGAAAGTTTTACTTTTTAATTCTAGACTTAGGCTATTCCCTGAAAAATTAAAATCTAAGTGGTCTGGTCCTTTTACAATTGTCCGAATTTATCCCCATGGAGCTATTGACATAAGAAATCCAAAGAATAATGAAGTTTTTAAAGTTAACGGACACCGACTCAAGTCGTACCTTGAACTGATGTCAGTTGAACGAACAATTGAATTGATTCGTTTGGCTGACAATGCACCACCCAATAAGTAGGTTTGTAGTTGGGTCGAGCCAAAGACGTTAAACAAAGGCGCTAAGTGGGAGGCAACACACTATTACAAGTTTTATTTCTTTTATAGTTAATTTAAATATGTTATTCTCCGTTAAATTTAATTTTGGACACTTAATTTTTAATTAAATATGTCAAAATTCAAGTTTGGGGGAGAAAAGCATCTTAATGTTGTATTTATATGTAGCTAATAAATTTAGTTTAGAGTTTTTGTAGAGTTTTTATAATGCAGGAAAGTAACGAAACATAACGGAATATAACGGAGGGGCTTAACTGCTAATCTGCTGAAAAAGAATGAAACAGAAACAAAAAGGAGACATTCTGCCTACCTTGCAGACGCAAGGTGCCCTGGGCCCTGCGACCGCAAGGTCCTCAGTAAATGCAGACATCGTGAACTGGTACAGTCAAGACATGGGAATCAGTTAGGAATGCAGACCGCCTGAACTGCCTACCTTGCGGACGCAAGGTAAAAGCCACCTTGCGACCGCAAGGTTCCTTTATATAAACTGTAGCCGGGTCTCTTTTGTAGATCACTCCAGTTTTCACTCCCTCCTTCCAGCAGCAAGCAGCAAGCAGCAGCCGTCTCCCCTCTTCTAAATCCGGTGAGATCTTTGAAATCCTTCCAAATTCCGGCCAATCTACAAAGATAAACCTCCCTCCTTTAAACCCTTCAACTTCCATCCCACCATCAACCTCCATTACACCTCATTGAAGCTTGAAGATTGAAGCAAGGTTAGGGACACCATTTTTGCCGACGCCAAGCTCGAACTCTGGCGACTCTAAGATGCAAACAAGTAACTCTAACTCCCCTCTTTAATTCTTAACGTCAAATTTTTGCATGTTAGGGTGTTATATAATTCTACGTAGATAATATTTGCATGCTTTAGGAATTAATTTTTAATTTTAAAAGTTTGAAAATACTTTAATTGTTAAATATTTAATTTTTATATTTGCTCAAACTTAAAATGTCTCACAAGCGTAGAAACACTGGCGCTTCTTCCTCCCGCCCTGTTCAGGAGGAGGAACATAATTATGACCACCGTCGCTTTATCTCCTACGAGGCCTCAGAGAAATACGCGGCCAAGCTCTCTAAGTCATTAATTCCCGAGAGGGGATTTATGTCTGAAGAATTTGGCCTCCATAATAATTTTAGGGCCCGTAGGTGGGGGTTCTTGACTGACTCTCCGGACAAGGAAGTTGTGCCTATTGTCCGCGAGTTCTTTGCCAATGGTCGCATTGGCATAGATGGGGGGTGGTAGAGACCGTTTTTGTGAGGGGTGAGGATGTCGATTTCTCGTCCCAAAATATTAACATGTATTACGGCACCTCCAACTTCGCGGATGGTGCCGATGACTATAGCATTCACCTCCATGCCCCTGTCCCTGTCGAGGTGGTCAATACGACCATCGCCCTCCCTAGTGTCGAGTGGACCCTAAACCGTAATCCACCCTTCGGTCCACGTACCATGGAGGAGTCCTTCCTACTGAACACGGCCAAGCCCGTGTTCAAGTTTATCTGCGCCCGCCTTATGCCTTCCAGTCACCAACATATGGTGACTTGGGCTAAGGCTGTTTTGATCTACACCATTATGATCGGTGGGTCTGTCGATGTTGGCCACCTGATCAATGGCCAACTTAAGACCCTTATTAGAGGTGCTACAAATGTGGGGTTCGCGTTCCCGCATTTGATTACCGGACTGTGTAGGGGGCAGGCGTGAGATGGCCCCGACATGCGGAGAGGCTTAAGGCTGGTCCGGCCATTACTAGGGCCATTTTGTTTGAGCACCACCAGCAGCCGCAAGTGTGGGTTCCTCACGAGGAGGAACCCGAAGAGGAGGAGGAGGACCCGCTCGTGGGGATCTCCAATAGGCTAGAGGAGGTTGCCCTTGAAGCCCAAATGGCAACTCAACAGTTGGCACAAATGCATGCCGACCAAGAGCGGCTGTTTGGGTGGTTTAACACCGTGGGACAAAATCTCTCAAATTATTATGGCTGCCACCTGGCACGATCCCCGAGTTTCGTCCTCATTCGTTATTTCCACCCGACTCACCTTGAGTCGGCCCAAGTTCCATCCTCTTTCGTTAGGTGGGCCTGCTATTTCCTTTTGATATTTGTCCTTCCCCATCAATCCTCTCATATGTTCCTCAATTTTGGGGAAAAATAGAAATTAAGTTTGGGGGGGGGGATTCTAAGCCCAGAGTCTTAGCAGGTCCTAGCCTAAGGAGGAGTGGAGTTGGGCTACGTTTTTAGGGTGAGGAAAATTTTCTTTTTCATCTATCGTGTCTTCTCCTCACCCGTTTTTCCTGTTTTTAATTTTTTCCTATTTTCGGAGGTGTTGCCTTGACCAGAATACACTGGCATTGGATGCTCGTGGATTCTTCTTGTGGGAACCCATCATCAATTGTGTCATCAACATCTCCAATTTTTCTTTTAAAAAAATTAGCCTCGAGTTTTAGGTGTGGTGATACTAGTCGATGAGGAATTAATGCAATGAATCACACAGCTAGTCTGTAGATCCCTCTGGAATTTACTTGATTTTGTGAAACTTTTACTTTTCTCCATATTCTTCATGCACCCACACCAGACATAATTATGGATTAATTAGAATAATTTTATAAAGTTTATAGCACCTACCTCATTACAACAAGATATGCACAAGAATATGATGCATAGCCATTTGAACATATTGTTGCATTAAATTGTAACTTAGGGTCAATTACATGATAGTTAGATCCCTTGGATTTTTCTCATTTATATATCTCAAGCACACTTTCGAACCGTATCTGCATGTTAGTCTCAATTGTCCCTACCATTTGTCTTAGCGAATGCTTATGTGAAATCCAATGATGCTAAACATTCAACTCCACAATTCCCATAGTTGATATGACATTTTGTGTGTCTTACTTGCTTTAAAAACTACATGAGCATTTGGCATTAAGAAATGACTTAGGCCATCTTTGGATCGTTAAAGCCTAAATATTCCCTGACCTTTACTAAAAATATCCCTAGTGTCCCCTTTGAGCCTAATTAAAAAGAATGGAGGGTGCTAAGCACACTATTAAACCCCCATTCGGCATTGTTTCTATTACCCACATTAACTTAACCCTAAAAGCCTATACACTTTTAGCCTACCCTTTGAGAGAGTAGGATGTGGGTGGGAAATTGATTATAGAGGACCATTTCTTTTTTAGTTAGGCTATTTTTCTGAAGAATTCTTCTTTCCGTCGTTGAAAAAAAAAGAAAATAAATAAAAACTAAAAAAAAAGAAAAGAAAAAATAGATCGACGAAAAATGAAACGGAAAAAGTAGGGTGCAAAAAGATTCAAATGGAAGCATAGCTTTCAAAAGAAAATATGTTAGAAAAATTATTGCTGAAAAGAATGATGTGATATTTTTAGAAGTATATATTGCCCAAAACAAGTTTGGGGGGAAGAAAAAAACTGAAAAGTAACAGTAAACACCCCCTACTTGTAGTCTTTACAGGTCCTAGCCTAAATAGAGAAACTTCCTTTTGCTTGGAAGTATGAGGGATAAAAGGGTAATCTTACTCTCTCACTTTGAATTCCAATTCCTTTCCTTCATATCCCCCATCACCTTGGCCTTACATTACAAACTAAATAAATACCTAATGATCTTCTTACTAATGTTTGTGTATGTTTTCTTTGCTAAATGAGTTATATATAATTGATCAAACATTTCATGTTCATTATTATTCGCCTTAAAGCTCACTGTGTTAGCATAATCTTAGCTATTACAAGTAATTGGGATAAGAGAGTATTGTATGTCGTACATAGAAGTGCATGAGATGGATGTATAAGTTTTTGAAATCCTTGGTGACCTCTCTTTCTGTAATAGACCGGGTTTGGATGGTAGATCTCATATTATATAATGCATGGTTTTTAATTAAAATTTGATTTTCATATGAATGTGGTGCTTAGTTTAATAAAACTGTTTTAGTTAAGATATTCTCTAAGACTGGTGATCACACACACAGAGAGAAATTAAAAGTAGTAGCAGTTTCAAGGAAAGATCAGTCGGTTTTATGTGATTTAGCCTGCATATATGTGGTGAGCATCGAACTGAGACTGCTTTGTATGCCATGCTTTATAACTTGAGGTTAAAACCAAAAATATTTTTGTTTTATCTTAGTATAATTTTTACCTGCTTTTGTATTTATTTGTTTTTGTATTTATATGCATAGTCGAGTCATTCGAAAGAGTCTCCTTGAGTTTGTGGGTTTATAGAGGAGTGTAAATAGTGTCACCCTCCAAAAAGATTTTTGTTTTATTAATTCTATTATTTACATGTTTTTGTATTTATAAGTATAGTTTACTCGTGGACGAGCAAAGTTTAAGTTTGGGGGTATTTGATCGATGTATTTTATACGTCGATTTCATATGCTTCTATGACTTAAATTATGCTATTTCACGAGGCTTTTGGCTACTGATATGTGTTTTCAGTGAGTTTTGTGAGTTACAGGGTTTTTAGTGAAAATATGCAAAGCACAAGGCTTTTATATGCAAATTCCAAGAAGGGTCCAAGATGAAAATTGAAGAAGAAAAGAAGAAATATCACGCTGGAGACCTTGCGGTCGTAAGGTGTTCCAGACCTTTCCACCGCAAGGTGGACAGTACATCAAGAAAATAAAGCCCCGGAATTCAGAGGACCTTGCGGACGCAAGGTGCCCCATACCTTGCGACCGCAAGGTGGTCAGAACACGAAAAAGTCACGTTTTCACTGGAGATTCAATTGCAATACAACTCCATGATAATTAAAATAATTAAAATAAGACATCGATCAGCTGCCTAATACAACAAGAGGCGGACCAGGAACTGGACGCAGCCACTGGTGACGAACGAAATCCAGAAAAGCATGATGGTCCAGCCACATCCGTTGAAATTTAAAACAACTCTTAGGTTTACAATCGAATAAAGCTCAATAAGTAACGGCATGTGATCAGAACAGACCCTACTAAGATGACGAACGTTGAGCGTAGACTGATTAGCCAAAAACAAACCATTAACAAGAACCCAATCGAGTCGTTGCCATATTCTATCCCCATCATCCTAATTATTAGTCCATGTATAGAGACTGCCTTCAAAACCCGCGCCACTTAAACCACTCAAGCTCATGAACTGATTGAAGTCGTGCATGCTAGGGAAGTCATACCCTACACCTCCTAGTTTTTCCGATGATTGAGAAATCACGTTAAAATCCCTGCCCACAACCCAAGGTTCCGAAAACTGATGCGATAGGGATAAAAGATCCTGCCAGAAGAATTGTCTTTCTACCCTTGTACATTTAGCATAAATAAAGGAAGCAACAACATTTAAACTATCACCTCTATTAATGCGAATTGTAATATGCTGGGAGGAGGCAGCAACAAAAGTAACATCCATAGAGTCATCCCATAACAACCAGATATGGGTATTAGCAGGATTACAATGCATATGGTTCTTGAATTTCAGCTTTTTTGCAACACGTCGTGAACGATCCCCTGCAAGTTTAGGCTCCAAAATAACACAAAGAGATAAACGGTTTTGAAATTTAAGGAGTTTTAAATAATCCATAGTGTCGGTATTACCAACACCCCTAGCATTCCAAAGAAGAACAGCCATAAGAAAATGGGAAGAGAAAGAAATAGTGCCTAACAGGCTTGAGACTTAGCAGCCGCATGGGTGATGCGGCGATTTCGTTTCATAAGAATCTGACGTTGAGCTTTCTTGCATTCCTCATGGAAAAGTTTAATGGTGGCCTCAGACGAGGGAAACTCCCAAGCATTATCACAAGACGCGGATCGAGCATGCCGCTTTTTAGGGAATACATTAATATCCACCTCTGAGGAAGATCTGGTAAGGGGTTTACCGGTAGGGGGCAGTTTATCAATCAAAGTTACATCGTCACTCTCATTATGCAATGAGTCCAAAACATCGAAAGGATTATGCATTGTAACCGGCGTAGATTCTGAAGGGAAAGAAGCCATACCAGCCGAAACTTTAAGAGGACAATTATTGTCGCCACCCTCAGAAGATTGGGTCATGTTAACTAGACTAGGGTTTGTAGGCAAACCAACTTCCTCCAAATTTCCGTTTGCCCTCATACCACCCGAAGCAACATCCACATTGATCCCAGTAATTTCCACCTCGGGATCAACCATAACCTCTTTAGAACCCGAAGACCCTCCAGTTTCTAAAACATTAGTTTTCAGCTTCGGTATCCAATGTTGCGCAGTAGGCATAGGAGCAGGAGCAGGGATAGGCACTTGGGCTTTTGATTGATCAACAGGAGAAGCAGGAACCTTCTTGACATTATCAGGGCCGTCCATTGTCAGATTAATAGTTGCAGTTGAGTCTGATTTATTGGTTCCAAGACTAGCTGGAGCCAGAGTGTGGACGGGGGTTTGAAAAGTTCCTTTCCCTTTTTTACGACAATCTAAAGCAACGTGCCCAAGAAGGCCACAAGCAGTACAAAACGTCGTGTTACCCTCAAACTCTATTTGCTTCCAAAAGCCATGATCTTTCAACGTACCAATCCAAACCCGTGATGGGAGGGGCTTTGAAACATCAATCTCTATGCAAACTCGTGCAAACATCGGATGGCTTAGAGCAAGGGTTTTATCATCAGCCCGAAGAAAATGCCCAATTGAGTTACCAATTCGTTGTAGACTAGACGGATTGAAAAAGGGTAAAGGAAGATGATGAAGCCTTACGCAAACAGCAACCACAGGATTATCCTTCCGAAAGGTAAAGTCAGATGACCATCGAAAAAGGCGAAACATGCAACTATTACTCATGCGCGATTCCTTAGAGAGGGCCCGTACCATATCTTCTTCCGTAGTAAGATGAATCATGACGTGACGAGGATCTAGAAGACCGACAATGAATCTGGTCGTGAGCTTCCACTTCTGGGCAATATGATTTTGTATCACATGAAGAGGAGGACGTCCAACAGAAAACTTCATAATTAAAGTGGAGGAAAATTGTTTTTCTAACATATCAATCTCCACTGGAGTAAATAAACAGCTCGGATCATTCAATATAGCTATGGGAGTGTGAGGAGCGAGGGGAATTTCCATAAGGGCAGACGACTTAGTAGGGTTTAGGCAGTTCACTGCCGCCTTAGCATTAACTGCAGCCGCATAGGATAGAGGAGGGGACGGAACCCTGGAGGAAGTAGGGCATGACTCCGGAGGTTATGAACTAACCCCTTGTGGTGTCGGTGAAGTCTCCGACGGAGAAGGATCTGGTGGCATGGCCACGCTAATGGTAGGGAAAACCCTAGGGCGAGTAGAAAGATTCTAGAGAGAGAAAATTCTAGAGAGAGTATTCTTTTTCAGGGAGTACTAATGTCTTTAAAAAAATCTTCATATTTGTAATCTCTTTAAAAAAACATGAGCGACACCCTGCTAAGTTTTATTAATATGAAAAAAAAAATTACAAACATGAAACATGAGGGGACAACCAGCCATACCTAATTTAGTGGGGGACAAAGGAGTCTTACGTCGGAAAAGAAATACAATAAGGCTTGAAGCCAAACTTAAAGAAACCAAAGTTACAAAGCTAAAATAAAACAAAACTATAAGACCAGGTGGAAGGCTTGATTTGAAAAACAACATCGAGAAAAGGTTTAGGAAATTATGACGTGATAAATGGGGTACCTTGAAGATCGAGACGGATACTGCCCTGAATGGGAGAAGGGAGAGAGCGGACATCCATAACCGTAGTATTAGAGACAAGATCGCAACCAAGATTAGCAAGCATATCAGCCACTGCGGGAAAGAGCGGACATCCATATTATAGTGGTGAGTATTCCCGCCTGTCACGTGAGTGACACAGGTTCAATCCCCAGCAACAACGTAAAAATTTGGTAGGTTGTCAAACCTCCAAATATAATTTATCTACTTTCAAATACTAGTATAAGGCAAGAAGGGTCAAATCCACAGGGAACGAGATTAATTTGTTTTGAGTGAATAACAAAAAAATTAAAAAGGGGGAATTTTTGAATTAATTTATCTAACAACTAAATTCTACGATTAACTAATTTAACTAGGAAAATTATAAAAGAAATAAAACAGGAACAAGTGCAAAACAAGTAAATAAATCAAGGAAATAACCACACAAGAAAACTCTGATTAAAGGGTCGAGAAATTTTCAATTGCTTTATCGATCATAGGCTAAAAATATAAATTCTTGCAATTCAAGCATTCAACCAAAGACTTGTTAGGATAGCTGTAACAATTCTTGTGTTTTCCTAATATAATTTACCAAACCCAGCATCCGATCAAAACTTATCGTTAATCAACTAGGTACAATAGCATTCCATATCAATTAAAAATAGCATTACATATTTTGAAAATGGTTGAAACTAATTCTGATAATCGAGATAGCTGCAATTACCAAAACTAGTCTTTTAGATTCATTTAGGCTAAATCAATTATGATGGCACAACTAATTCAACCTTTTGCTCTAAAATTCCAATCATTCATGATAGCACAAACTCATGGATAGCAGTATGAAATTATCTATTGAATCGAATTGCCAATCAATCAATAAACAATTTCCATGAAATATGCAATGAATCTACGAGTACTTGAAATAAAGCAAGAAACAATTCAAAACCTAGCCTCACAATAAACGTAATTGAAATATAATTGACCCTTGAATTAGAAAAAGAACCTTAGCAATGCATGCTTGAATCAACAATCTTCATAAACATTAAACTTGCAATTGTTGTTGATGAAGAAACAAGAAAAATAAGATGAGTGAGAGAGTTTCCAATAGATAAAAAATGTGAGAGTGAGTAATGTATGTGGGAGTTTTTGTGACTCTCCAAATTTCTCCATGATTCCTAATTTTCACTAACCCCCATCAACTATTATCTAATTACAAAAAGAGCTAAAAGTTTTAATGGAAAAATAACTCTTTATGGGCTTCCTCTTCAACAATTGGATTGTTGATAATTTCAAGCCCATCTCTTTATTTCTTCTCTTCAGTCTTCTTGGCTCGAGTCTTCAAAATGCAGTCCAAAATTCCATCTTTAAGCCCAATTTTGCTCCTTGCCCAAATATTTGCTTACCTACAGCAAAGATGACAAATCAGATCAATTACGTGAAATAATATGTCATAATAAGGGATATATGATAATAAAATGTAGAGATTAATATGTACTTATCAAGTTATATGGGGTAGTTGTGTATTCCAAGTTTGACTTGAGGTGTGGGTATCATCAGTTGAGAGCTCAGGTAGATGATGTTGCCAAGACAACTTTCATGACTATGTATGGGCATTATGAGTTTGTTGTTATGCCATTTGGGTTGACCAATGCACCGGCAATATTTATGGATTTGATGAATAGGGTCTTCAAACCTTTTCTTCATAGCTTTGTAATGGTTTTCATTGATGGCATCCTAGTGTATTCTAGATCTGTTGAGGAGCATGAGCAACACTTATGTATGGTCTTAGATGTGCTTCGTGAGAAGAATCTATATGTTAAGTTTAGCAAGTATGCCTTTTGGCTTGAGGAGGTAGCATTTTTGGGACATATTGTGTCGAAGACTGGTATTGCAATGGATCCGACAAAGATCGAGGCGGTTATGGGGTGGAAGCAACCTGAAACGGTTACTGAGGTTAGGAGCTTCCTTGGGTTGGAAAGTTACTATCGTAGGTTTATTCAGGGGTTTTCCAAGATAACAACTCCTTTGATGAACTTGACAAAGAAGATGGTACAATTTTTATGGGATGAAATGTGTGAGAGGAGTTTTCAAGAGCTTAAGTAGAGATTGACTACAATGCCAGTGTTAGCGTTGCCTCAGGGGAATGAACATTTTATTGTGTGTAGTGATGCTTATAAGAAAGGACTTGGGTGTATGTTGATAAAGAATGGGAAAGTGATCACGTATGCTTCGAGGAAGTTGAGGCCGACGGAACAAAATTATCCTACTCATGATTTAGAGTTTGCTGCGATTATTTTTGCATTGCACAAGTGGAAACATTACTTATATGGGGCAAAAATTGAAGTTTACAATGATCATCAGAGTTTAAAGTACTTGTTTACAAAAAAAAAGAGTTGAATATGAGACAACGTCGTTGGATAGAACGATTGAAGGATCATGACTGCACAATTCTATATCAGTCGAGGAAAGCTAACGTGGTAATGGATGCTCTTAGCAGGAAGGTATACATTACTTGCCTTATGATGCGTGAGTGGAAGATGTTAACTTATGCATGTTTGTGGAACCCTAATGAGTCTAGTCATGGGGCATTATTTGCGAATATTCTGGTACAACCAACTTTGTTGTCACAGAGTAAGGATACACATGAGCGGGATGTCGAGTTGCAAAAGATGGTAAAGAAGTTGATGGATGGCGAGGAAGTGGATTTTCATGTTCATAGTGATGGAATTCTCAAGTACAAAGGGAGAGTTTGTGTGTCGAATGATGAACAACTGAAAAGACAAGTGTTAGATGAAACGCATAAAGCTAAGTACACCATTCATTCAGAGAGTACGAATATGTATCGGGATTTGAAGCAGACTTTTTGGTGGAATAACATGAAGAGAGAAATAGCCACTTATGTATCAAAGTGTCTAACATGCCAACAAGTTAAAGTGGAATATCAAAGGCCAGGGGGACTACTTCAACCGTTAGAGATCCCAAAATGAAAATGGGAGAACATAGTTATGGATTTTGTGACAGGTTTTCCGAGAACTAGAAAGGGCTTTGATGTAGTTTGGGTTGTTATGGATCGCCTTACCAAGTCAGCGTACTTTTTACCAATAAGGATGACTTTCTCTTTGAATCAGTTTGCTTCATTGTACATTTAGGAAATTGTGAAATTGCATGGAGTACCAGTTAGCATTGTGTCGAATCGAGATCCACGGTTCACTTCGAGGTTTTGGCAGTCACTACAAGAGGCTTTGGGGACCAAGTTGAGTTTGAGTACATCATTTCACCCGCAGACGGATGGTCAATCTGACTATTCAAATATTGGAGGATATGCTACGGGCTTTCTCGGTAGATTTCAAAGGAAGTTGGGAAACACATTTACCCTTGGCGGAGTTTGCATACAATAAAAGTTTTCAGTCGAGCATTGGCATGGCATCGTATGAAGCTTTGTATGGTAGGAAGTGTAGGTCACCAGTTTGTTGGGATGAAGTAGGAGAAGCCAAGATTTGGGGTCCTGAAATTGTGCAAGAATCAGTGGATAATGTAATACCCCGATTTCCGGTTAGCTTGAATCGCGTGCAATGCTCGCATTCCTTCCTTGGTTTATTGCTTGTTTAATTTGTGAAAGAGTCTAGATGTGTATGAGATATCACATTAAGACCAAAATACTATTAAGAGATGCCATATAGTTGTTGACTTGCTAAAGTCACAAGTCGTAACTCGACGATAGCCGAAATGTGACGCGATTGAGAGTTTACTTGTGTTTTGTGTTCTTGACCTCGATTTGGTCCTAGATATTTGCATGATGATTGATTAACATGTTTAGATATGTTAGACTTCTAGTTGGATGTATTCCTTAAGTCTTGTGAGGTTTTGACACTTCGAGGATAGCAATTCTCCTTATCGCGTAGTTTGAGATTGAGCCGTGTGATCGTCTCGTCTTTCGAGAGTCCTTTTCTCCTATCTATTGTTCATCATCTGAGAGGCATTCAGGCCTATTCTATAGCCTTTTGAAGTGTTTATAATCATGGGTTGTTGTCCGTCGGTTTGTGGTTTCATTCGTCGCTTCGTTGGCAAGTTGTTGTGCCTTGCGCCGGTTTCGCTCCGAGTTGTTTCGGTGTTGTTTATGGGAGTTTAGACCTAATTTAAAAGTGGTTTGAGACTTGGTTGGTTTAGCTAAGTGTTTGAGGACTTTAAGGGTTGAATTATAGGCCGTTTCGAAGCTTTAAGGCTTGCGGTTGCATGCGGGAAGGACCGTACCCGAACAACGTTGAACAAAACTCACCAAGGGCTGGAAATTGCATGAAGCGCTCGCATGGTTGGCACACCATGCGACCGCATTGAGCTTTGGGCAGACTTGTCCCTGTTTTGCAGTTTTGAAGTGATTTTCCTATTCTACCCTCACTAAACCCCCTCTAAACCCTTCCTAACCTCCCATACTTAGTCCTAAACATGTCCTAACATATTTGGGAAGTTAAATAATTTTTAATTAGTGGTTGATTACACCTAAACTTCACTAATTGTACCAAGGAAATCCCATTTGTGCCCTCACTTGTTTGGAAAGTATATATACACTAATCCCTTTGTAAAATTCAGAAATCCCTCATTTCTTTCATCCTTCATCATACGTATAGTGAGAGAGAGTGTGGGAAACCATGGAAGCTTGGAGCCCTAGCTTTCTTCTTCCTCCAATCCACGAAGATCCGACCGTCGGATTGCCTCCAAACTTGAGATTCTTGAAGCCCTCGACGAGTAAAACAACTTCACCGATCAGATTTCGATTCTCTTGAGTTTTCACTCAAGCTAGGTAAGCTACTAGACTCCTTTTTCTATGGATTTTGTACTCATTGACCCTAAGGAAAACAAAGAGGCTTGTTATTTGAGGTCAATGAGTACACAAGCATGTTGTGTGTGATTTTATTTTGAGTTTTTGATTTTTGATGGGTGAACTTGTTAGAAGCATGAATAGGATGCTTTCTATGATTAATGGAGTATATTAATGAACCTCATCTTGTAAGTTTGGACCTTGAGGATGATAGCCATGAATTCCTAAAACCTAGGGTTTGACTATGTGTTGATGTAGCAAATGGGTTTTGATTATATGAATGATTTTGGGGAATTTTATGGAATGTTATAGGTTGTTGGAATCACACATGTTATAGATTTAAGGTTTGGAAGTATACTTGATGAATCTTTATTTTGGTTGTGAGCATGAAAAATGAATCAACACAATGGATTAAATGTTTGAATGTTTTGTTTGACTTTTAAGAACAGAGTTGACTTTCATTCATATAAGAGTATAATGCTATCTAATTCATGAATTTTCAGTTGTGAGTATGAATGATGAATTATCATTATGGATTACATGAATAAAATGTAATGTTTGACTTTATTGGGTTGAGTTGACTTTTATGCATATAAGAATATGTTGGTCAACACTAATTCATGAATTGAAGGTTATGAGCATGCTAGATGAATTTACATCTTGTTTGGATAAATGGTTATTTTGAATGAAAGCATGCTTGATTAAATGTTATCTTGAGATACATGCTTGAAATATGATGGTTGACTTTAAATGTTAAGTGTTGACCTATGAACTATGTTTTGGGGATTTTGATGGGAAGGTATGGATTGTTGGGTTGCACAATGTTGCTAACCTTAAGAACTTAGTCATGAATAATAGGAGGGCTATGATGCAAATAGCTTCTATGCCTTCAAATTTGAAAAGAGTAGAAATGACTCAACGGAGTCGATTATGGATTTATATGAACATAGAGAATGACATATTGAAATCCTACGGAATTTGGGGTAGTTTTGATGGAAGTTAAGCCTCCGAGCGTTTTCAAGCGTATGAAGAACACTTGGGTATTAGAGACTTGATATTATTGCTCTAATAAGTTTATGTGTTGGTTAGCATAGAAATGCATAACTATGTGGTTTGTAAGTAAATATCTACTTGATTGGATTAGTACTGTGTGTTGTACTTTTCCTTTGTTTGAGCATGTGAGTATATATTACCTGTGCTTGAGTTTGAGTCCAGCTGGCGGTTTGGTCGTAGCATCGGTAATGGGACGATTCATAGCCTTTGGGAACATTCGCTATGAATCGTTGCATTGGTTCCTTTTCTCCTCACTATTTGGCCAATAGTGAGATGTGGTCTCGAGATAGAGCCATCTAGCCTAATTTCGAGCTCCCATTTCTCATCCAAGGATTGGATGAATGTAATGAGTACTCATTAAGGGAAACTGGTGAGTTGTGATCATTTGAGGATGAAACCCAAGGTATGATCAGTTGGGTGTTGGACCTGGATTTTGGTTTGAGGATGAATCCCATGGTAAGTTTGGTTGGGCATTGGACCCGGATTTTGGTTGTAACAGTTCGATTACGTTTCTTGTTACACATGTTTATTTGCGAGCACTTATATGAATTGTTGTGCTACGAGGTTAATGATATGATTTATATGAGATAAGGATTACTTAATGAAATGTTATAATAAAAATATAACATGCTAATGAAATGATGATTTTTATGATTTAGGTTATATTGAAAATATAACATGCTATTTATGATTAGAATGGAAACAATAGTCTCTCATTCATGAATTATTATACAAGTTGTGATAAATGAAGAATTATGAAACTCATGGCGTAATTGGTTTATGTGGTTTGGTGATAAGTTAAAAATGTGAAAATAACATGCTACATGTTATTGGAGTTGAGATGCATATTCTATATGATATGGATGACTTTATGATGAATGATGTAGAACTATGTTCTATGTGTCTAAGGATGAGAATTGGTTTATGTTGAGAATCATACCATGAAATGATACATCATAAGTATGGCATGAGATGTACATGTTTTATTTTGAGCATAATACCATGTCATGACATTGCATCTTTAGTAGCTTACTAAGTCATTATGACTTACTCGTTTGCTTTGTTTTCCTTAGATTCGAGCCAGGCTAGTAATTCGAAGGAATCCGCCGACTCTACGATAGAAGTGAGATTTGGTTAAGAAGGTTACTACTAGTATTAATTTTTGTAACCTTGGTTTATTTGGAAATGACATTTGGGAAGTGAAGTTATATAGACTTCACTATGGGTAGTAAGTTTGTGTTTTTATTGGTTCTTGTATTTGTAAATTATTAGTACTTGTTTTGTGAGCCGAAAAATATTAGTCGTGACAAGTTTACATTATTATATTGTTTCTACCCACCTTGAGTAATATTAAGGTTGGTTGTTGTACTCCGGCATGTTTAGCCGTAGAGTGTGTAGACTAGAGTTCTAGACTTAGTTAATGTTGGGTTCCGGCTGTAACGTCGCCGATGACTTGGTTATTATTGTTTATAAAATTGTAACAGGTGGTTTGTTGTACGTGTCCAATGTTGCGTCACGTGCGTCGAATTTTTGGGCCGAGAGATTTACTATCTCTTTGGTTGTTTTTTGTTTCGGAGCTTGTTAGCTCGGGTTCCATTGTATTTCGCTTCCGCATTTATTGAGTTGTTGGCGTATCGCCGTTATGGCCTTATCCTTTGTTTGTTATTTTGTGTGTTTTGGCGGCACGACCTTGGGGTCTCGTATTTGGATTCGGGTCGGGTCGTCACAGATAAAGTGAAAGTAATCACGAATAGACTTCTCACGGTCGAGAGTCGTCAAAAGAGCTACGCCGACAACTGAAGACGGGATCTAGAATTTAATGTGTGCAATTTTGTATTCTTGAAGTTTTCACCGGTTAGGGGCATCACACGGTTTAGGAAGAAAGGGAAACTATCGCGAAGGTATGTTGGGCCATTTGAGAGAATTGGGAAATTAGCATATCGTGTGGCCTTACCGTCTTCACTTGAGAGAGTCCACAATATTTTTCATGTCTCCATGTTGAGGAAGTACCTAGCGGATCCTTCCCATGTCTTAGTGGATAAGCCAACCAATCTTCAACCCGACCTTTCTCATGAGGAGCAACCAGTACAAATTCTTGATAGAAAGGAACAAGTATTGAGGACAAAGGTAATACCTATGGTTAAAGTACTTTGGTAAAGTCACAATGTGGAAGAAGCAACTTGGGAAAGTGAAGCTTTAATGAAGAGTCAATACCCTCAACTTTTCAACAATTGGTAAGTATTTTGAATTTAGGGACTAAATTCTTTTAAGGGGGAGAGGGTATAACACCCGGGAATTTTCAAAACCATTATGATATAATTGTGCATATTATTGAGATGACAATGGGTGTGAATTGCTAGTATTGTGTTAGTTCAATAAATTGAAGTTTAATTTCAAATGTAGTATATGGTATCTTGGTAAGTTTGAGTAGGTTAATTACTTGATAGATTATGGATGGGAGTTGGTCTCATTGCGGTACTTCATAACCTTATTATGGTTGAGTATGTGTTGATATGTTTGGGATAATTGTTTTGGTCATTTTGCACTTGAATTGGTAGAAATTTGGTAACAGGGGGAGATGTGGTCGCATCCACCCTGGGAAGCGACCGCATCGTGGATGTTTGATTTTGTTGAACTCCCGGTAGTTGGTGCATTTGCATTCCTTCTTGGAAAGTGATCGCATCGCAGAGGAAGCAGTCGCATTGTTTGAGATGACCGCATCCTGGGCTCTGAACGTTGTGGGACTCCCAGAGGTTTGAGCGGTCGCATTGTATTAGTACAAAACGACCGCACTATTGAGGATGCGGCCACATTGATTGAGGTGATGCGATCAGATCGCTCCGTAAATCATTAAACCTTTTTTAGTAATTTCTCAAAAAGTCAACAAGTATATATATGTTTTCTACCCGAGTTGGACCAAAGGAAATCAGATTTCATAAACATCAAACACACACAATCACACCTATGGGAGGTAAGATTTGAGAGTCTTGAATGTTCTTGCTTGGAGCTTGAATTTGAAGCTCGATCTTTCCTCTTCTGTGCTTCCAACCTTCTTTAGAGTTGTTCCCATTAGCAAAAGCTTCAATTTGGTCTAATTGTCTCCTACATGATCATCATTTGTAGATTTGTCATTTTTGAGGTAGGTGAATTCTTACTTATAGATGTTTCATTCATGATTATGTATGCCTATCAAAATGCTTTATGAAGTCTCTATAATATTTGTTGATGGAAATTATGGACATGGAAATTAGAGCCATCAAAATGGGCTAAACTTGTTGTGTTAGTCCACCCCACCAAGCAAAAAATATGGGTTGGGTTGGCAAATTATAAGCCCACTAGGAAGCGGGCCTAACTGGCTTGGTCCGTGCAGGTCACGGGCTAAGGCGGGGCGGGTAACCCGCTATTTTTATGCTTGCAAATAATATGCAATTACTCTAGAACTTAAATGAAACATTGATCAAAGTCTCCAGGTCAAAGACTAAAAAGGAGAAAAGTTACAAATGTAAAAACTGAAACCCATCGGTCACCCAAGAACCAACCACAACCACTCAATGACTTAAGCTATTATAGACACCTCAATTTCGTACCCCTACGCTATGATGTCCTAAAATATATAATTTATAAATTAAAGAGACTAATAAAAGTTAATTCTGTTATGTTTCAGGGAAAACAAGACTTAACGGATCCTAACGAAGAAATTACCAAAGAACAAGAGGGGTGAAAGTGCAAAATCCAAAAAAGTGAAAAAGGCTGGGCCACGCCCAGGTGCTAGGGAGCCGCTCCTTCACCTTTCTTCTTCTTCTCCAGCACAAGTCATGCAGAAGTTGAGATTTCGAACTCAAGCTTCACCAGTCTCCGATGCCCCGTCTTGTCGTTTGCCCGCTGTCGTTTTGTCCTATAAATAGAGACCTTCAGCCTCTCATTTGAAGCACACCAAGATGACACAAAACAACCTCCTCTTCCTCTCTTCTCTCAATGCCGAAGCTGCCCAACCTCCTCCCTTGCCTTACGCAAGCGAGCCTTCGGCCTCCCGCCAGCCTCCTCCCTTGTCTAAGCAATCGAGCCTCCTCCAGTCCTTGCCCTACAAGCCATACTTGCCCCAGCAAGTCGATCAAAAAGTCAAACACTGCCGTTACGCTGCCCAAATACAACAAAAGATGACGACAACAACAAAAAAAAAAAGAAAAAAGACTTTCTCTCTCGAGAAGATATGGGAAGAACTCACCAATCACCTAAGTCTAGGCGTACCGGGATCAGATACTCACGCTTCAAGAGGTAGGTTTCGATATATTATTCTCTACTCGCAGTTATTTTAAATAGATAAAATGTAGATATAGATATTATTGTATGCTTGTAAATATTATCTGTAAATAATACTTTAATTAGTTTATTTTCTGATTATATTTTAAAACGTAACAAAATTATAATATTCTCTTTGTTCAGTTTAATAAATAAAATTATGTTCATTTAATGTCCTTAAAATGTAAAATAGTTGATATTATGCTTAAATATTATAAAAATAATTGTTATTAAGCCTTTATATTATTTTATTATAAAATAACTATTATTATGCCCAAATAATGTTTTGAAATAAATCTCCTTTATTTTCCAATATATAAAGCATTTTTCTAGACTAAACATACAATGATCATGTTTTAGCAAACTCATTATGAGACCGGAAGGGCGAGTTGGGTGTCTAACCCCTTCCTAACTCGTAACTTAGCCCCCGAACCTACATTTTCTAGTATTCTTGGTTTTTCTCTATTTAACCATAAAATAAAGGCGGCGACTATCTACACACATTTTTAGAGTCCACAACGAGGCCGAGCGTATTCCACACGCTTTAATGTTTTGAAACCCACTCGTTTTCAATAAAAGGGCTGGTTCAAAATGGGGCTCTCACAGTGACGACTCTGCTGGAGATGTTATTTAAATTAAAAAATGGGGGGCTAAGCTCCTTTTTTTTTGGGGGGGGGGGTTTGTTAATTTGTTTACATCTTTTACATGCTTATACATACATACATACATACATACACACACACATATATATATATATATATATATATATATATATATATATATATGAATTGTGTTGCTTGATTTATTATTATTGTCAATATTCCGCAAGAAATGGGAGAGATTTGTAATTAGTAATTTATATTCTTTTGGGTGAAAGCCAGGCATGTAATAATTATTTATTCATTTTTTCATTTTATTTTGGGGATTAGGACAAAAATATAATTAATAGGAGCAAATAGTTTTCCACCTTTTCTTTCTATTTATTGATGTGATTGAGTGTCGTCTCGCGCGATCGCTCTGTCCCTTATGGGAATTGCAAACTAATCAGCCGAGAAAACCAACAGAAACAAAACAACAACAAAATTTACTGATTTATATACTGCAAAAAGTTTCATGCTTTTTAGCTAGCTCAAACACATGCACTCATGTAGAGATATTCTGAACTGTTACCCTTTAAACCTGAATAAACACGCTCGGGAGTCCTTGCTAATAAAGTCTGGACACTTAGGCCAAAATTAGCCCACTCTGAACCCTTCATACAAAGGGCCAACGGGGTGTAAGCAACCTAGTCATGCATCAACCACGTTAAAATTCAGCCTAAGTCTAGACACTTAGGCCGAAATTAGCCCACTCTGAACCCTTCATACAAAGGGCCAACGGGGTGTAAGCAGCCTAGTCATATCTTTCTACGACACTTCATTGACCGGTCAATTTTTATACCTCAAAATTAGTAACTAATCCTATGTGCATAGAAGAGAAAAGTCAAAAAAAATATGTTGGCCAAAAAAATATATCATCACATGGTCAACAAAATGCACTAGAATTTATCACTAATTTTAGTGGTATCTCATTAGAACGATTGAATGGTTGATTGAATGGTCGATATCTCATTAGAACGATATTTAGTAACTGTGTTCAGTATAATTAGATACTTTCTTTTTATACACTGAGTGCTTGACCGGACAACAAATTGCAATAGATAATAATCAACACTCACCACATGTACACCATACTTATTAACAGAATTAATTTCGAAAGTCAAGACACTAATTGGGAGGAAAACCGGCCTAGGCATTACAATTTTCATCCAAAATGACATCCTAGAACAACCTAAGTGGTATGTAAAACCAAACTAAGAAAAATAAGCAAGATACCCAACACTAATTCAAATCTAGTGGACACCATAAATATATTCTGTTATTTTGTGAGTATTACAGCTACTATCATTCCACCTTTAACTTGCAACTCCTTTATTAAGCTGTAATTGGTTAGATATCAAACCACTCCCTTATAACGATGATTCTAAGCCATTTCAAGCTTAATTACAAAAAGAATAGCAGCATTCAGCAACTGTACAAACTCTTGAATTCTTTAAGTAAACTCACAGTTAAGGCGAATAGACGAGAATACCCGAGTCTCCAATTCAGTTATTCTTTGTAAAGATATTTGTTCAATAGAAGCACGCCGTTTGCATTCATCTTCAAGCAACCCAGTTATTTGGTACCTCAAGTGGCCTAAATATTATGACACCAAAAGCGCAAGGTTTATTGGAGGCACTAGACAAACCATTTTTCAAGTTATCGCCACTTTAATCTGCTGTTAGTCTTGTTGGGACAACTTATGATTATATCTGCATCCTTCAAGGACACCTCAAAATGCGAAGGAACTAGGATTGGTACCCATACCAATTAATCTACCTTGGATTTAACACTATTAGGTGCTACCATAGCTAAGAATTAGACGGGGGGAACGACTCCATAATTGATAACCATCAACTGAAGTTAACAGCTCAAGGATAGATAAGTTGTTACATAGGATGTGGACACCTATAGGATGTGGACCATATGATGAGATACCCATCCTTCGATATGCAACTCGATCACGGCCAATGTAAGCGGAGTACCATTATGGCATATCACCAACATCGCAATATAACTCATCTCATATGGTTGTGGTTTCAGTCTGTTTGTATTCACATTTCCAGATATGCAAAGACAATTTCAGAGTTGTGTACGATTCATCTGTGAAAATCCTTCTTGTCACAGAGAGAAAAACAAACTGCTAACAAAAAGCAAGGCTCACAAACTCTTATTAGTCATCTACAAAGAAACAAGGCTGATTCCATGGAACATAATGACATTCTAACTTTTTAAACTGCAATTATTCCATGGTTCATACAACCAAAACTAGCCTAAGAATGAAAAGAGGCCATGGCATCAAAATTGTGGAATGGGGTCTGGGGAAGTGTTAACCTAACAAGCTATGCATGAGGTCAAGGCACAAGGAGTTTGGAAATCTGCTACCCTGACTGGAAACTAAAGAAAAATGATGCCAACATTTACTGGGCTCGAAACATGAAAATCCAAAGATAGCATAAATATATTTCCAACGACTTCTCCCTAGGGAGAGAGAGAGAGAGAGAGAACTTACTCTAAATGGATCGCCCCTCAAAGATTGCACAAACATCGAGGACCCCGACCTTTTGCCCTGCATAATAACAGCAGAAGAGACAACTCAATGAAAAAAAATATTGGTATGAGTAATAACAACAATAGTAGAATGCACAATACAATCCAAGGGTAAAAGCAACAAGAAGATTAAATTGGACTAGTAAAATGCATAATAACTACTCTCTGTTTCTACAACTCCCAGTTTTTCTTCACTGTGCTTTTTCTCTTATTTTTGTATTTAGTATGAGTAGTCCGTGTCCAAATCTTAGTTTCTCACAACATTACTTAATGGATGCAATTTCACAAGTCGTCCATTTTCATAATCATATAAATCGTTCTTGTTTGTCACAAATGGAAATGGTATTTATTTTCTCAATGATGTTAAATTTGAGAAGTTCCATTAATTGATTCACGGAATCTTCCTCAGTTTGAATGGTGTGCACCTATTAATAACCAGTCTGTCTACAAAAAAGTAATAACTGTTGTAGGATATTCCAATTTACCACAAATTTTGAAGGTCATCCAAGGTGCTATTTAGTAAAGCAGAAAACTTAATCAAGAAATAAAAAATAAATAAAGAAAAACTTTAGCAGCTGCCTGCGTATGAGAAATGTCAATTTTAGAAGATTGTCTTATTCCTAGTAATATTTTGTCATACATATTTGATGTAAGTTCAGTTGAACGCCTACATTTCTGATTATCATATTCTTTGGAAGCAATCATTTAGATTTTGCATAAATTTATGGAGGTAAGTGGTTATGATTCTAGCATATAATGGTGGGGGAGTTGGGGTGGGCTGGAGGTGGGGATGGGGGTTTAGAGAGAGAAGGAAAGGATGAGGTGCGTAATAAAACCTTCATTTTAAGGTTACAATAATCTGGTAGTTCATCTATGAGTAGAAGAGTAAATTACTTTGGTTCCATCAATGAGGTGAATAAACAATACTCATAATTGCAGATTGATGGCAACCTATCTATTTCCCAAACCTGAGGTGTAGCGCTAGCCCCTGAATATGGCCAACAGGGGAGGAGAGAGGAATCAAAATTGGGATTTATCCATGTGCTTCATAATTTTGGGATTATAGGTTGTTTCATCTTATAGCTATATTTGCTTATAGAATCGGCATCTTATATCGAACATGAGGGCAAAGAACTATGGGTTTTTCACAGATTAAAGAACATTTGAATTCCTGATTTCTCCTCCCTTTGTTTTCTTCTCATCTTCCCTATCACGTCATACTGCCTTCTATAGTTCTTCGCTACGTTTTTCTCTCTCCTTTTCTTGATTAAACATCAATCAGAAGCAAGACTACTTAATGTCCAAGACCAGAGAGTTGGCTGTCCTGCCTAGACAGTGTCTGGCAGCAAAAGAAAAATGCTTTACTTAGATCGTTTTTCTGAATTCATAAAAGTTGACATGGGCCAGTTCACACAAGTAACTAATCACCAACAAAATGACAATTTGGAGTGCTAGGCTACAGGGAAGGTGTCACCACAAGCCTAGCATAACTTGTAACTTTGATAAAATAGACATTCTTTCCAACTTGCAGTACTGATCACTCCAATCAAAGGGATCAACCCACAAATAATGTCACTCGTTTCCTTAACATTGCATTGTAGTATAGGTAATCAGAGTATACAGGTAGGCAATGATACATACCATAACAAAGGCGTTTGATGTTGCCGTTAAGTTTATTCCAACTCCTCCAGCCTTCAATGACATTAGTAACACCTGTATCGACACCAAAACAAAAGTGAAGCCAATAGTGCATGTGTACACAATTTAACACCCCTCACTCTCTTCGACCCTCCAAAGATTCCCAACCCATAGGTAGAGTGACAAACCAGGATGTTGCTTTCTTCTGAAAACTGCTTTATAACCTTTTCACGCTGCTGCTGCTGCTTTAAAGTCCCATCAAGACGAAGAAATGGAATGGCATTCCTAGACAAATGCAAGGTCGGGGAAAATATCAGACCCCACCACATTTTTAAAAACTGGAAAAACTATTTAACATTATCTACTTATAATTGGAACAGTGCAAGGATAATGAGCCTAAAAGATTTTCTAAACAACAAACTGATCTGTAAGAATAATGTCAGAGTAACATCCAATGAGAAACTGCATGCATTCAAGATAAACCAGCTGTTCGTCTTGTTTAGCTTCACTTTGAGCTTTGCATTTTCATTAAATGCATTCTGCAATTTCTCTTCTAGTACAAGAATTTGTTCTGTTAATTTCTTCGGCCTAGAATTCTGCATGCCAAATCTTTGATCAGTAAGAACAATAGAAAACAGACAAACATACATCTATGCTCTAAATACATATATCTATGTCCTTTGCGTTTGAAACATCACACAATCACCTTGAGTGAGCTTTGTGGTCATTGAACTCCTTTCCCCTCCTCCTTTATCCGGGCTTGGGACCGGCACTACAATGCTATATATAGAAATTGCAATGGCAGAGTTAAAAAGGGGTTAGTAATAGGCAATGGCGCATGAGTTCCTAAAATACATTTATATTAAGGATAAGTGTACCATTAGTCCCTGAACTTTGGCCGAGCACATCATAACTTCAAAAAGTTTCACCATTGACCAAAGTAGACATTTTTGCTCATCGGAGGTCCCTAGCCCTAACTTTGTGTTTTTTTATGAGCATGTGCCACTCACATGCACAAAATAAAGGCTATGTGTAAAATCATCAAAATAAGTAATGTGAAAATTTTAAATCCAAAAGAAAATTTTAAAAATAAAACCCAATCAACAATTGTAATAATTTCAAGTAATGAATATCTCAAGCTAGCAAACTATTGAGAACTTCTTGGATCAAATACGGATCTTTGTCTAATGATCCGGTGGATCGAGATCGAAGGGTTTACATAGATCTCTAGATCCGACATGTTCGAAGCAACTATGGTTTGACCCCTCCACTCATCGTACCACAACTCCTCGTCAAACAACGCATTCTCGAGCTTTCAATGAATTTACAACCGGTTGTCTTGTCGCCAAAACATGAACCTATTTGGATGAACTTCTTTCCTATCGGTGACGCATTTGAACTCGAATTTCGACAAAGAGATTCAAGAGTGAGCGGAATGAAAGGAAGGGGTATAGATGTTAGATTTCAAGAAGTCAACTCGTGAGTCGTGCCTAGACTAAATTGCCGGGATTCTTAAGGAAATTCACCAAGAGGCTTTTGAATTATGGGATTAATGATTCGACTTTGTTGATGGGTTTCGTTTAAAATTTGATAGTATTCAAATTCTCAAGTGCTACTATTAGAGGGTTCTTGTTAGAGAATTTTTCGTCAAAATAGAAGAAAGAACTATGATAATATTAGGATCTTATCGATCATCAATGGAAGTGAAATTGGAAGAAGATGAAGAGGAATTTCGGAGTTGTTCGCAGATGAGGAGGATTAGAAGGAGCAATAATTAGTTAAAGAAGAATAATTAGTCCGAAAGGTGCATCATCAATCACTTTGTCGATTTCACCCAATTGTGATGAAGAGATTGAGCAATTTTTAAAAATTTATTTTGGATTTAAAATTTTCACATTACCCACTTATTTTGATGATTTTATACATGGCTTATTTTGTGCATGTGAGTGGCACATGCTCACTTAACGTTAGGGCTAGGGACCTCCGATGAGCAATTGGTCAATGGTGAAAAAGTTGGGGACATGATGTGCTCGGCCAAAGTTCCTAAACATATCATTTATATTATATAGGCGGTGTAATCAATAAACGGAAGCCAATAAATTAGTAGATCCTAACATTTTAAATTACAAGTTTTTGGCCAAAATATGCATATCCCAAAGAGTCATTTTAAACCAAGATTAATCTAGACTAATGAAATCCTTGTGCCATGCAACTGTACTCCCAACTGCATCCTCTATCACCGACATGAATGAGTTAGGCCTATATAGCGGAGTCTTGGGATCTAAAGGCACATTGACCCAAACTTTCCAAGCATCTATTCCGAGGGGTATGTGGTGCACCATATCATTTGGATCCTTGGATTCTATTGTAGCCTCAACAATAGCAATCTTCAGCCATTTCAGTAGCTTGCATTAATTTGCTACCAACATCACTATTAGATCTTTCATTTCTTGCATATAAATTAGTACTACCCAGAAAGTGAGAGCTACCATTTTGGGAGTGAGGAGAGGGTGTATTGAAATTTTCATTACCCTTTGAAGCCATAGCCTATGAACAAACAAAAATTTACACGTAAGTAACAAGTATAAATAAAGCTCCAAAACAATGTGCTTTAATATAGAATACTTTCCTGCATGAGTAGATTTTTCAAGTCTGCCATTTCCTTCTGATTTATATTTCTCATGTCTACCATTTCCTTCTTCAAATAAGAAATCTCACTCTCAAGTACATGTACTCTTTTGGAACTATTGATATGGATACCTACTTTAGAAGGGGTTATACCAAATCCCATCCCTCTAACTCTTCCATTCCGTTCCGGTCCGAGGGTAATAGAGAGTGCATCTTCAGTCATAGGTAATGAATTACCATGAGAAACTTGCGAGGAACTGAACTCCTTAATCTTGTTCTTAAAAATGTATAAACAATAAAGTAATGTTACAATTATGTGGAGAATTAGAAAATAAATCTGTAATAAAATGTGTTCTTACCACACAATCGGCGACAAAAAGGATTTGGTACATCCCCATTCTTTTTCGTGTGACCTTTACACCAAACTTCATCTCTACTTATAACTTTTTTTGGATCGTCATTTCTCTAAAAGATGAAACATTATTTAAATGACAAGACAAACTATAATCAATCGTTTAATGTGTTAGTAGGTTTATAGTGAGTTACCATATCCTCTTCCAATCGAGCATACCCCTTCCTACTCATTGTGTGTGAAGTTTTATTCATTGCCCTGATGTGCTTGAACGTTTTGCACTTCACCTACACCAAAAATTCAATTGTAAGTACAAAACATAGCTTATCAAAATCCTTAAAATAACACTTACAGTGTACCTCAAATTCCTCAGATAGCTTTTCTGCTACAAAATTGTTCCAATCTTGAAGAGATCTCATGTTATCCGGTCTAAGGTTAGCAATCAAAGACTCCTTATTTGGGAGTGTTGATGCATCTCTAAGTGATTTTATTAGCCTAGATTTAGACTCCCTCCAACGAGTACCCATCATCTGAATAAATAGCTTTTTGAATGAGTTGTCGATCTTAAACCTCGCCTGTAAGAATAGTGCCCCGTCAGATTTATATATATAGTACATAGCATGTGAATTTGAAAAGTTATGGTTTAACCATGAGTTAACTATATAAATAATACCTTAATACATGTCCACATATCATCCTTTGTGGTTTCTTCAACTTTCCTCCAATCATCATAATAAAGGGTACAAGTTCCCGTACTAATGTACCCAAGTATGAAGATAACCATTGAGACTTCAATCCTATAGGTTGTCCACAGATCATCCTTTGTGGTTTCTTCAACTTTCCTCCAATCATCCTGAGTAAAGGGTACAAGTTCCCGTACTAATGTACCCAAGTATGAAGATAACCATTGAGAGTTCAATCCTATAGGTTGTCCTCTTTCATTGAATTCCACCTCAACTTGAGTAGTAAGAGTTAAGCTGATAGTTCTCATTTTCGTTTTACCTCTTTTCCTCATTTGTCGTATTCTCTCTTCTTCAGCAGGTTCATGATTAGGTACTTCATTAGATAAAGCTGGCGAGGGAGAAAGCATTCTTTGCGCAGAAAGAGGGGGAGAAGGTATTCTTTGTGCAGTAGAAGTTTGGGCAGGAGAGGGATTAGTACCTCTTTCAGAATTCATGATGGCTTCGTGTCCCTGTTGTTGGGAAATTGAAATAGCTGCTAGATTCAATCTTTTCGTCCGTTTCTTCCCTTGTCTTGAACATTGCATAGTTCATTAATGTTGAAATAATATTAATCAGCTATATAAATTGTTTAAATCATTAAGAAAACAAATAATGAGATATTATAACTTGTTCAAATATGCTTGATCTAATGAAGTCTTACCTTTGCTTGTCCATTAGCCATATTGAAGAAATGACGATAAATGTAGTTCACTTATCTAAAGATTCACCTGTTAATGAAAGAAAATTTTCATGGATTAAATTTTGTATATACATAGGAGTGATATAACTTTCTAATATCATGAAAAAAGAAAACATTGTAAGATCAAAGTATTTAAATCAATATACCATCACAACTCATGTACTAAAAACCATACACACATACTAAAAGAAACATTCATTGTTTTTACCAATATGTTGTCACAACCGTTCTTACGCAACTACCATCTTGGTCATCCATGGTTTTGTCAAGCAAAGTTGCATCGATTGGGTTATAAGATAGTTCATCATCCTCATGATCGTGATCCACGACATATATTTCCAAATCATGGTAGCCTCTTGGTGGTGGCCTCAGAACGACTTGCCAATTAGATTATTTGTTTTCTCTCCAATAAAACACTTGGGAGGCTTGTGTTGCTAATATAAAAGGATCTCCTTTAAATTGATCTTGGAATTTGTCAAAGTTGACTAAAGTACATCCATCTTCAACCTTCACTCCACGATAAATATTTGCCCAATCGCACTTAAATAAAGGAATTTGAAACTGAAGATAGTCCAACACAATAATGTCACGCAAGATCCCATAGTAACCTAATGAACTACTAAAAGATTGTTCATTTTCATTTGAAGCAGATCTACGTATTGTGGTTGCTTCGAGTGAAATACTGCTATTCTGTGTGGACTTTTCAGATGCCTTTGTGCGAAACCGACGACCATTTATTATAAAGAAAATTACAACAGCCTCATTTTAGAGTTGTAGATAATGCCTATTAAATTTAGGCTATAATAACGACAATTTTAGTGCTATTTATACCAGAAATTTTAGCATTATAACGACTTATTTCGTGATATATTATTTATTTAAATAACACTATTTTAAAGACAAAATAATATTAAACTTTTGGGTACCAACCTCTTGAAGCCTGCGAGTTTTATCCCGGACCAACTTCTCTTTTAGCAAATTTTAGGTGAGCTCGCTCTGTCCTTCAGAGAGAATGAGTCTTTTGTTGTTGTTGTTGTTGTTGTTGTTGTTGGAAATCGGGCAACGTGACTGCTTCTTTTGGTTGCTTTTCGTCTCGGGATCCGAGCGACACAACTGTTTGTTTTTGCTTGATTTGTGTTGTTATAGAGTCTCGCAGAGCAACTGTGCGCTTTTGTTTGATTTGACGTTTGAATTCAGGCAAAGCAACTGCTCGTTTTGGGATTTTGGAACCCGTGAAATAGAGCAGAAACCTAGTTAGGTAACTAAGGTTTACTTTGGCCAGAGAGTTTAAGTGTTTAGGGGCGGTTTCGACAACCTAACGGAGCTTCGAGGTTGATATGGAAACTATCAGCATAACAGCACTCATAAAACTTCTCCGTAAAAATTGTGTTAAGGCACTGGCCGAAGCCTTGTATTTATAGGGGAATCCTTAACAGTGAAGTAACAAAAGATATTTTATCTCCGTGCTTCAGAGTGTTGTACCTTGCACTGGAAAGCATGTACCTAAAGCAAATTACAGCAGTGAATAGGAGCAAAATGGGCGCACCATAACACTCATTTGGGCGTAGCGCCCAAATGCGTATGGGGCTGCTCCCATTTGCTTTCCATCTTTCTGTTTTGGCACTTTACGCCCTGCAATTCACTATTTGTTTTAAACTCTGTGACTTAACATCCGTTAGTCCTTTTTGACAGGTCTTGATATTTTATGGAATGTCATAAACAGGGGTACGAAATTGAGATTTCTACAGCCACTCATCATGCCAAATTGAGCAATTACCTTTACCAATAAGTCAATGGATCTGAGGCTCGGCAATGTGCCGGATAGAGAGCATATGTGTCTCTAAATACGAGATCCCGGGGACTGGGATTGAGTAGGATGAATCAAGGAGAAGTATTTAGCGCGCATAAATTTAGCCCATAGATTGTCTTGCGTCATAAACTTCCACCAAAGATTAATGGAGTAAGCGTTAATAATATCCTTCATAGAACGAATGCCGAGACCCCCTTCAAAAGATGGGCAGCAACACTTTTTTTTTTTTTATGGGCAGCAACACTTGTGCCAAGAAACCCAATGAGATTTGGATTTTCCCTCAATCGTCAACCCCAAAAGAAGTTGGCAAAAAGGCACACAGTTGCTTTGAGGACCGAGGCAGGAGTATCCATAATAGCAAGCAGGTATACTGTAGTCAAGTGGAGACCTTACATTTAGTTTGTGAACCTGTATGCCTATCTGTAGAGGGAATCTTCGAAGATTTGCTGGTTTTCTTTCTCCGAGGGCCATCAACATTCAAAGCGGAAAATTGTAAGGATTCTTTCTGCTGTTCTTCCTCATCGAACACTTCAAGAACTGCAAATTTACAATATGAGATGTGGAGTCATTATGATCATGGGAAGACTCTTCATCGTGCAAACCAATATTGCATCAAAATGAGTGCTGCAATTTCCCTTAATAACATCATTTTGATGTGGAAGTGATGTCTCCTGTTCAACAGGTAGATTGGGGGAAAGATTGGCATTGATAGCTTCAGATTGCATGGTCACGACATGGGGAGTATTTTGCTCAACGTTATCGTTTAAAGTAGTGGCTTCAAGACTAGAGGGTTGGGGGTTTGATGATGCAGGAGGTCTCTGAAGAGTTTGAACAGCAGTTTGCTTTGGGGAAGGGATAGCAGATGGTCATGAGGGCAGCAAATTATCTTGAACATTAGAAGAGTCGGCATTCTTGGCCTTCCAAACAGGCTTCATCGGAATATGAGATTGTTTGGCTTCATCAACCAGGGTTTTATGCTTTATCTTACAAGAATATTCGGCATGACCTTGACGATAACAATGGGAACTGTATTGAGGAAACCTTTTAGCCTGAATGGATTGCCAAAAACCAGGATATTTAGTGCCTCAATCAATCCATATCAGGTAGGAAGAAGTTTTGTGAAATCTATCTCGATACAAACCCTAGCAACATAAGGTCTATTCAAAGATGCTGAAGGTTGATCAATTATGAGAGGCTTACCAATCAGATTTGCTATAGAGAACAACACATGTTTGTTAAACGGATAAATTTGGAAACCTGGCAGGGAGAACCAAAGAGGAACGATTGAACTTTCAACATCTGACCTGAAGTTAGGAGTCCATTTGAATACATGCATAGGGAAGCTTCCCAAATACCATTGTTCTTCATCGAAAGTCATTGATAGTCAGCTTCATGATTAACTTGGATTAGGGGAGATGTTTGGAGTCCAGATGATCCAATTAAAAAGTTGCTTTAAGAACAAACGTATGAAAATATTTCTTGGTAGCTTCCATAGAAGGCTGGCCATGCGAGAATTTACCAATCAACGTGAACTTAAAAGGTTGGGAGAGGAAGCCAATACTGTCATCTGTTAGCTTTTGAGCTGGTTCTCCCTTAAACATCACGGGAGGAATGAGAGGAATATCACTAGGCAAAACTGAAGAGCTGACAATAGATGCAAAGGATTTGCGGACTGTTGGAGAAGAAGGTGGGTCAGAGGAATGGGAGGTATGACCGCAACCATACCCGCCACTCCAAAGGCGGAACCCTAAACGCTAGAGAGAAAAAGTCCCCAGAGAGAGATCAAATTTGTTCTTCATGAGCATTCATATTTGTAATTTCAACTAAGTACTTCTCCATGTTCTTTGTGATATGTCTTTTACTAAAGCCAACTCCCTATCAATCACAATAACTTTTAGACACCATCAACAATGTTCAAACAATATATGTAATTGTTTATGTACCCACACATGAAGAGACCTACCCATTCAGTCTCTTTCTCAATCAATTTGCATGTTTGTTAAGTGGGTGGTCATGTCTACTATTTTTCTCGCTTACCTTAACTTTCCAACCTGCTCATAGTAGCTATATGATCTAGGGGTGTAAATCGAAACTACCGAACCACCGAACCGAACTAAACCTTACCAAATCAGTCGGTTTGATTTGGTTTTGGTCGAAAACGATTCGTTTCGGTTTCAAAAATTGGAAAACCACTCGGTTCGGTTCGGTTCGCTGCTTTTGGTATCAAACCAAACCAACCTATATATTTTTATTTATTTAACATATTACATTTGTTAACTATTTTGAACTTTTGGATCTGTAGAAACTGATAAAGTTTAGGAATAATGGCATAGCCTTTCCATTGAATAAATCACCTATTTATAGAGGGATTTACAATTAGGGTTACACTAGGAGTAGGA
Organism: Codonopsis lanceolata; assembly: GCA_013146195.2. NCBI lineage: Eukaryota > Viridiplantae > Streptophyta > Magnoliopsida > Asterales > Campanulaceae > Codonopsis > Codonopsis lanceolata. The sequence continues at coordinate 106,302,112 of CM028383.1, read as the reverse complement.
TACAAGAAACCTATACAAGGAAGGTAATACAATTAAGAAAGAACTCTACAAGGTAATTACCACTAATTACTTATTACAAATCAACAAGAATAATTAAAAGATATTATTCTCTAACATGCCCCCGCAAGATGGACGTCCGAGAGGAGAGACCAATCTTGTGAAGTAAGTGATGAAACCGTTGGCGGGCAAGAGGCTTGGTCAAAGCATCAGCTAGTTTATGAGATAGGTCGCGGTTTGGAAAGCAAACGACCAGAAGGGCAGCGGAAGAGAAGCACGAGAGAGAGAAGGGAGAGACCAGTCTCAACAATGTGGCGATGGCGACGTTCCGAGAACCCATTGTATTCCGGGGTGTGAGGGGGCGAGGTAAGGTGAGAGATGCCATGGGCGGATAGGTAGGCGGCCAAGCCAGAGTCCCGGGCAAGCCCCATATACTCGCCGCCATTGTCCGAGTAAAGGGTGACTATGGTGGTTTTAAAATAATTTTCCACTAAGGCTTTAAATTTGGGAAAGATGGTGGCAACCTCAGATTTGAGTCTGAGCGGGTAAAGCCAGATGTAATGGGTATAGTGATCAACAAAGATCACATAGTATTTGAACCCATCAATAGAGGGAAGGGGGGAGGTCCAAACATCAGTATAAATAGTTTGAAGAGGGAGAGTAGACACAATAGTATTTTGATGAAAAGGAATTTTATGACTTTTATTAGAAAGGCAATCATTACAATGAATAGGAGTGCGAGCAGTGTCTAATGCTAAACCTAGGCTAGATAATATCTGACTTTGGATGGGGCCAGACGGATGGCCAAGACGATGATGCCAGTCCTGATGAGAGACTTTGGAGCTGACACAAGTAGAGGGGTGGGGCGGGGAGACTGTGGTCGGCCATTCATACACACCGTCCTTAGACTGTCCGGTCAACAGTATTCTCCCTGTCAGCAGATCCTTCACATGAAAAGAGGTTGGTAAGAACTCAATAGAGGTTTTATTAGAGATGCAAAATTGAGATATGGATATAAGATTCTTTTTCATGTCAGGAACAAATAGAACATTATGAAGGGAAAAAGTGTGTGAGGGTGTATGAAGGGAGGAGAAACCATTTTTGGAGATAGTTAACCCATTACCATCACCAATGACCATGTCATCCATGCCCGTGTAGTTGGAGTGTAGCGAGAGATTGCCGAGGTCGCTAGTGACATGATGAGAGGCACCACTATCGAGTAGCCAGCTCGGTGTCCCCGTGTCTGCCGTGGTTGCAAGGTGAGCCCGTGGTTGCCACTTGGAGCCACTTGCCGAGTTGGGAGTAGCGGGCATAGAGGTGGTGGCGATCAGTTGAAAGTTTGGGCAGCGAGTAACCGAGTGGCCTGTTGCGACATGCTTGACACTTGCCTGCATACGATCGTGGGCCGGAGGATGCCGGGGTTGGGAAGGTGGCCGAGGTTGCGAGGACGGCTGATACCGAGCTTGCGAGGAAGGTTGCCGAGCTGTCGAGCTATAGCTCCTTGGTGCAGCAGGGTTGGCCGAAGTAGGGTGCGATAAGGACAAAGGCGAGGCGCTTCAAAGAAGCTCGCGATTGATGAGTTTTTCATGAAGCTCATCAAGCGATATGGGAGTATCCGTCCTTCAACCACATCCACGATGTGGCGGTAGTCATCATCCAAACCACCGAGGATGGTCTCAATGAGATCCTCGTGGTCAAGAGGTTGCCAGGCGGCGAGTTCATCGGCAGACTTTTGACATCGCATGTAGTCGGTGATCGGCGAGTTCCCTTGGTTGCTCGCTTGAGGTAATCTTTGATCCGCTTAATGTGACCGCGAGTTGGGCGAGCATAGGTATGAGCCAGATGTCCCGAGCTTCACGATGGCGGCTTTGTTGGATCGAGGAACCGGGGAGCGAGCAGGGAAGCCAACAAGAGCCCCAAAGAGGAGTTTGTCTTGGCGAATCCAAGGAGTAGTGAGGTTTGGGGTGGGAGCGTCCTTGGATGTTTGGGCATCCTTGGTGAGGACAGTGGGAGGCGGGCATGGATGTGAACCGTCTACAAACTTGTAGAGGTCATAGCCAATGAGGGTGGCCTCAACTTGGAGTTTCCAAGCTATGTAATTGGTAGAGGTGAGTTTGGTGATGTTGTGGTGTGAGATATTGATGAGGTCGAAGGTTTGGGTGGGATCAAGAGGGTTTTTGACGGTGAGAGAGTGATTTCCGTTAGCCATTGTAAGGGGGGTTTAGGGCAGCGGCTAGAGGAAGAGGAAGAAGGTTTTAGGAGCAGCTCGATACCATGTAAAGCCGATAAAGTTTAGGAATAATGGCATAGCCTTTCCATTGAATAAATCACCTATTTATAGGGGGATTTACAATTAGGGTTACACTAGGAGTAGGATACAAGAAACCTATACAAGGAAGGTAATACAATTAAGAAAGAACTCTACAAGGTAATTACCACTAATTACTTATTACAAATCAACAAGAATAATTAAAAGATATTATTCTCTAACAGGATCATCATATATGCATAATCTAGGCCTTTGATTTAGTCATATAATATATATATATATACTAGTATTTGTGCCCGTGTCATAGGCACGGTGTTTGTATGAAATCAGTTCAAACAAAATCCACAACTTAAGGTTTTATATGTAATTGTGGAGGGAGATAATTCAAACAAAACTTATAATTGAGGGGTTTATATGTGATTAAACCTAGTGTCTGTGTTCGTGCTATAGATACGATGTCGGTATGTGATCAACTCAATGGATACTCGGAATAAATTATAGATAACTACCTCGACAACTCAAACGGAAGGATGTAGTTTAAAAAAAACATAACTAAAGGGTTATTACATACTTATTGGTTGTGGAGAGGGTAATTCGAACAAAACTCACTGAGGGGTTTATACTTTATATGTAACTCACATATTTACGAATCAATTTGGACCGCCAGTTGTGTTTGACAGAATTCGATCTGAGCCGCCAGTTAGCTCATGATCTCTTTTATAATATAAATATATATATAGACACATACTAAACCAAACAAAATCTTGATTGTTGGAGAACTATTATTTCTTCCATTGTTTGTGTTTATTTTGGAATTTGTATTGTTTTTTTATAATAATTTGTTGTTAATAGGTTATTTTTTAATTTTGATGTTAATTCCAAAACTAAAATCTTATTTTTATTGTTATTTTTAATGTTGGTTAATTTGATTAAAAATAATTTATATAAACCACTAAACCGAACCAAACCGAGTGGTTCAGTTCGGTTTGAGATTTTTAGAACCAATGGGGACGGTTCGGTTTGTGGTTTTGGCCTAAATCAAATCAAACTGAAACACTTACACCCCTATGATCTCAAAGAGATGCTTCATTTTCTTCGTGTCTTTGACTTTTCCATACTCCTTATTAATAAAAAACAAAAACTTAGGCTCTGTTTGTTTCTCGGAAAATGACTTCCGAAAAACGTTTTCCTCATTTTCTGGTGTTTGGTAACATTAGGAAAATGCAGTCAACGGAAAATGAAGGCTTCTTTTTCGGAAAATGACTTACGGATTCATTTTCCGTAAGTCATTTTCCAAATGTTCGGACACCCTCCGCCTCCTTTCACAATTGCACATATTTATTTACACACACAATATTTCACTCAACAAATAAATTATTTAGAAATATAAATAAAGTTTGTGCACACTCTTTATAAATTATAATTTTAATAAATGCTTACTACGTTCTAAAATTAGTGTCAACTAGATTATTTAGGGACATCCTAACCATTGTCAATTTTCTATTTTAAAACATTTTTTTTCATATCAATTATCAAATTTTTTATTTGTAATTGTGAGATTGAAAAAAGATAGACATTGATTTGATACCATTAATGATAAATTGAGACTCACTAAAGAAAAATTACGTAAAGTTCAATATTATTTTATATTCAATATGTGCATTAATATTAGAATATGTTTTTTTGTATTTATTCATATATAGTTTTCCGTAACATTTTCTAGGGACATCCTAAACATTGTCTAATTTCTATTTTAAAACGTTTTTTTTTTCACATCAATTATCAAAAAAATTATTTGTAATTGTGAGATTAAAAAAAGATGGACCTTATTAAAAAAAATGGTCCTTATTGATTTTCTAGGGATATTCTAAACATTGTTCATTTTCTATTTTCTATTTTTGTATTTATTTTATATATTGTTTTTCGTAACATTTTCCGTGTGTTTGTCAAACACCTGTAAATGTTTTCTGACATATTTTCAAAAGATTTACCAAACACCTGAAAATGAAATCTTTTGATTTTCCGGAAATCATTTTCTGGAAATGATTTTCCGTGAAACAAACGGAGCCTTAGATAAAACTTTCCATGCCACTAACCAAATAATGCATAGTTTGCCTACCGTAGTCCCTAAAATCAACAACGTTAAATACTACTCCCTCCGGACCTATATAAAAACAAAAATAACCGATTTCACACAGATTAAGAAAGTAAGTTAAGTTAGTTAAATTGTCTTGATTTTATATAAAATAAAACTATAATTACTAAAATACTATTAAGAATCCCACTCATCAAAACTGATAATAATTAATGCAATTTTAACTCATTATCATCAATTCATTATAGGTCATTTTATTAGTGACACTTTGTGTATTGGGAATGTGCACCCATCTTGAAAAACAAAAGAATTAACAAGGGGTATTTTTGGTACAAAACTTCTTAAAAGTTGTGAGTAGAGTTTAATATGGTGATTTTTGCTTATATTTAAGTCCAAAAAAATTTGGCTTTTTTTGTTTATATATAAATCCAGAGGGAGTATGTCATTAAGTCAGCACGTGATCACTCGCCTGCTTTAAATAAAGGGCAAACTAGTCTTACAATTAAAAAAAAAAAAAGGAAACAACATCAAAATAAGGAACCATAGGTTACATCATCAAAACAAGGGGCCCGTGTAAAAATTTAACTGCCTTCTCCGGTTCACCCTCTCCAGTCTCCCCCCTTACGAGTTCACGGTTTCACCTCTTTTGGTCCTTCATTGCCGCCATTTTAGCTGCCAATTTCAAGCTAACCCATTTGGTGATGAGAGAAAGTGAAATTAATTACTTCGAGCTAACCCATTTCCTAGAAAGACAAACCGAAACTAATTTCTAAAGCAAACACCCATTTCATAGAATGAAAACCCCAAATTAATTTTCTAGAATGAAAAAAGTAAATTAATTTTCTAAAATTTGAAAAAAGTTAACTCTTGCTCTTATTTTGGTTTACTATGGCTGAACTTCAATTGAAATTAAACATAATCCAATAACTGTAAAATGGATTTGTCAAATAAATCTTATCTGGTGAAGAAGGCGATCGACGACTTAAAGTTGAGATCTGGGTCTTCTTCTTGTTGAGTTGCTTTGCTGATGTTTGTAAGTTGCTAGGTGAAAGTGGAAGCCATTCTCGCCGGCAAAGGCACGTCACGGTTATGGCGTTTCTCTCTCCGTCAAATTATATATATTGAGAGAGAAAGAGAGAGATTAAGCCAAAGAGGCGAGAAATTCAGGAATCTCAAACTGGGTTTCATTGTGCTGATTCTTTATGAGGTAAAATTGCATTTTTTTTAGACTTTCGTGCAATGTTTCATTGATACCGTCAGCTGTGGTGGGGGTGGGTTTTGCCACCGACCAAACACCGACATTCCCAAATCGGAGAAGCCGAAGGAAAATGTTGATCTGAGTCGCCGAAATAGATAAACCCATCGGAGGATCCGAGAAGTGGTCGGAGCTACTAAGGATGTCGGAGCCGGAAGACAAGGAGGTGAAGAAGAAATAGGAAACGTTGAAGGAATTCAAGAGAGCAATGAAGATGTTGCAGTGCGACAATGAAAACGACGACATCTTGGTGGGGGCCACCGAAAAAAGAAGGATGGCAAAGGAAGATGTTACCCATTGGCCCCTATTTTGATTATGTTATGCAAACTGACCCTTTTATGAAAATAGAAAAGACTACTAGTGTACTTTTGAAAATATAAAAGACTAGTTTGCCCTTGATTTAGAGCACATGAGTAATCACGTGTTGACTTAACGGCATAGTATTTAATGTCATTGGTCTCAAAGACTACCGATGGGCAAAATATGCATCAGTGACATGTATTTACTTTGTACAGAGGCTACTAGTGAACTTTGGAATTGTACAGGGACCAATGATACATTTAACTCTAGATTTTTAAAACTTTTCTAATGTCACAAATCCACTTTTTTTTTTCAACCGCAAAAGACTATCTTTTAAAATATTGTTTCAAAAATGTCATCGTTTTCTTCAACAGCTCCGACAACACACTTTGGATATAAAAATTACCATTATGTACAACGAAACGGGGATCGACCTACCCGGTCAAGTCGCGAGAGTCGAGGACAGCTCCCCGTCGTGGGGGTTAGAGGGCAACGCCCTCGAAAAATAAACGAATGTTTGATTCTTAAAATACGAAACTATAATGGATCTGTGCTAGATTGAATGATTTTTCAGCTGGGACGAAAACGGAGAAAGAGGAGAAAGAAGAAAGCTTATGACAGAGGAGATGAAAGAAAAAGGTGGAGGACGTAAACTAATTATTTATACTTTTGTATCGCAGTGCAAAAATGAATTAGATAATATTTTTGCACCGCTGTTCAAATTTTAATTTCGTAGTCTACTTTTGAACTGTGGTTCATAAATTTCATTGCATTAATTTTTGCATCGCGGTTCATAAATTTCATTGCATTAATTTTTTACACCGCAGTTCAAAATTTAATTTCCAAGTCTATTTTTAACATAAATTTCATTGCATTAACTTTTGTACAGCGGTTCAAAGTTTAATTTCCTAGTTTATTTTTGAACCGCGGTTCATAAATTTCATTGCATTAATTTTTACACTGTTGTTTAAAGTTTAATTTCCCTAGTCTATTTTTGAATCACATTTCATAAATTTAATTGCATTAATTTTTGTATTGTGGTTCAATAGTTTAGCTTCGTAGCCTAATTGCACCGCGGTTCATTAATTTAATCCGATATTTTTTTAAATGCGATACAAAAGCGTAGCGCGCCTCAGGCTCATTAAGGTTATCGCAGTCATTTCTTTTCAAAAGTGACATTTTCCGGTTGAAAAAAAATTGGACTAGAGGAGCTATAAACTTTAAAAAGTGGACCGGTCCGCAATTTTATCTAATTTTTTTAAAGTGGACTCTTAGGGTGAAATATACAAAAAATAGAATAGTGGACTCTCTACTTGGAACGGAGAGAGTAATAAACATTTCGTCTGTTTAGAAAAAGTAGTCTACATCTGGATGGAATGTAGTATTTTACTAAATGAAGCAGACACTGTGGAAATGAACTACTAAAAATATTATTTTCTTAAAAAAAAATTGACTTTCAAACGGAGTCTCTTTGCCCGGAACGGGGGTTTAATTAATAATTTGTATACAAAATTGCGGGCCGGACAAAAATTAAATTGATTAAGTTAATTACGATAACAGTTAAAAAGAAAAAATATATATTTCAAATTACAAAACTTATGATTTTTTTTAATTTTTTAAATTTGTATACGAAATTATGGGTCGGAAAAAAATTAAATTGATTAAGTTAATTACGATAACAATCGAAAAGAAAAAAATACAAATAAAAATTTTCGTAACCATAAAACTGTAAAACTGTAATATCTCACTAAAAGAGTAACTAATTTTGGCAAATGTAAAATAATAACTGTAATACCACACTGACCTCAAAAATTATTTAATGTATTGTATTACAAATAATTACGTAACATATTAAAAATAATTATAAAATCTAAATTATTTTTTAAAATTTGTTTTCAGAACTCATTTTAAAATTGTTAAGTTATCTTCTCAATTTAATTTTCCTATTTATACATATACATTAAATTTACATATCAATACTAATTTTAAATAAATACGTTTAATCATATAACAATACTAACAAATAAACCAATACCAAAATAATAATAGGCAAAAACTTGTATAGGACGGTCTTACGGATCCTCAATCCGTAAGACGGAGCCCCATTTAGGAATTCGCGGGTTAATAAATGAACATGTTAAAAATAATCATAATTAATTGTTCGTTGAGTTGGTCGGCTGCATCTCTTAAGGGTTTACACGAGGGTTGGTCAGCAGTTCGAATCTCTTGTAGCTTGCTATTTTATCTTTTAATGTTCTTTAATGAGAAATTCGTTAAAAGTAACACATTTAATACTAAAAAGTGACACTCTTAATGCTAAAAAGTTTCTTACGCCTTGGAATTTAATCCTTTGGCAGCTCCGTTAACAATCAGTTAGTATCAACTGCTTTGACATACTTGACGGATCCTAACGACCTTTGACGAAATATTAAATGACACATTTAAAGTCAAACGTGACACATTGAAAACACAAAAGTAACACATTTTAATGTTATAAAAGTGACACTATAAAAGAAAATTTATTATAATTTTTATTAAAATATAAAGTAACACTCTTAATACTAAAAAGTGACACTCTTAATACTAAAAAGTGACACATTTAATACTAAAAAGTGACACTCTTGATGCTAAAAAGTGACATTTTTAATGCTAAAAAGTGACACACTTAATGCTAAAAAGTGACACATTTAATACTAAAAAGTGACACATTTAATACTAAAAATTGTCACTTTAAACCTAACGTTGACTGCCAAAACTTGGTTGGGACGGTGATGTCGGTGGAACGGTGATGATCCTGTCGACGTTGATGTCGGTGGGATAGATTCTGGTGGCTATACCTGCTTTCTGCCTAGTCGTCTGCCCTCTACTCTTCATTCGCCTGCTTTGAAGGTGCATGAATACCGGAGGGAATTCGTCTGCTCGAAGCGGACAATTGTTGGGAGGCCTTACAGTTTAATCCTTTGTCAGCTCCGTTAGCCTTCCGTTAGCATCAATTGTCTTGGGATACTTGACGGACCCTAATAAACTTTAACGAAATGTTGAATGACACATTTAAAGCCAAACGTGACATATTGAAAAGATAAAAGTGACACATTTTAAGGTTGAAAGTGACACTATAAAAGGAAATTTATATAATTCTCATTAAAATACAAAGTAACACTTTTAATACTAAAAAGTGACACTTCTAATACTAAAAAGCTACACATTTAATACTAAAAAGTGACACTCTTGATATTAAAAAGTGTCACTATTAATACTAAAAAGTGACACTCTTAATACTAAAAAGTGATACATTTAATACTAAAAATTGACAAATGATTAAACTGCAAGGCATGAGAAATATAAGAATTTAGGCGGCAAACAATGAAAGTGCAGGGGCACCGGAGCAAATAGAGGAATTTCTTATTAATGAGAATTAAAACAAAATTAAGCGGTTATGGAGATTCAAACAGGCAACCTTCGATTTGCCTAAGCCTTCTAGCAATCGTTCCGTCCATTGAGACAAACTTACTATTACAAGTATTATTACCATGTTTAATTATTAACCCCTGAATTTCTAAATGGGGCTCCGTCTTACGGATATGGATCCGTAAGACCGTCTTACAGGAGACCACCTCTTTTGTTAAAGTGAGGAGACCAAAAAATATTTACCCTCAATCACATTTTTTTGCAAATTCCAAATAAACACAAGTGAATGGAAAAAATAAAGGCAACTTAGAGATTTTCGTAATATGTTTAAAATATAAGGGCACGACTCTCTACCTTCTCATACTCGCTAGGGCTGAGCAAGGTTTTTTTAAAAACCGGACCGGACCAAACCAATGAAAATTGGACCGAACCAATTTTTTGGTTTGGTCTTGGTCCATAATTTTTTAAGAACCGAATAATTGGTCTGGTCCCGGTTTTATGTTTTTAAAATTGGTTCTGGAACCGGACCGGACCAATATATATATATATATATATATATTTATTTATTAATGTTTATTTACTTATATATATTTATATATATATATATATATTTTTATATATATTTACTTATTTATTGATGTTTTTTTTACCAACAAAATAAAACCCTAGATTGGAAGATATAAATATTTTTTATGTGTGATATATAATTGTGTATGCTCTCAGCTCTTAATCACTTAAGCCTTTGTAAAAGGTCCTTAAGTTATTCAGTATAGTCTATTTCATTTTCATCCATCATTGCATCTTAAACATTTTATAAAATAGAGAGTATTTGTTCAATGCTCTGTGTGTTATTTGTTCCTGTCCATTGCCCAGTGCTCCTGGTTTTTGTTATTTTCAATGCTTTGTGACCTATGTGTTCAATGTTCATGTGTTATATTTGCAGATGATACTTGAAATTGAATAGCAGTTTTCCTTCATCCTAAATTATATAGCAGTTTCACGCCTTGATGTTTTCCTTCTTGTTGGGTGAAATCCATCATGAGTTTGACCTCCCTAATTTTGATCCTTTGATGGTGGAGATGATACTGAACATGTTTTCTTCTTGTTGCCATGATAAGTGAAATAGGTTCACTACACAGCACAACATACATAAATAATAGGGATATAAGCATATCAACTAAATCGTTTACCCAATATCAATATCACTAATTATGATCTTTAGGGATATTATCCTAACATAAACAATGATTAGTTATATTGATAAGTGAAATAGGTTCACTACACAGCACAACGTACATAAATCTTAAAGATCATAATTCCATAGTCTGAGAAAAACTTAAAGCTACAAAATACAACCATCAGCTAGAAACATAACTTGGCCGGTGATCTTAACAATTTGAATTTAAAAGCTCGACGGAAGATATAAAAAATATTACGAGCTTATACGAGTCTTATGAATTATGATGCGATCTATGGAAAAAAGATGAAGGCGAAGTGCGGATGCACACATAAAAATGAAGAAACGACCCGAGACAACTTTGTTCTTGATGATTCTTTTTTGTATACACCTATTGCCTTGCAATTTATCAATATAGCTCTCATTTATTTAAAGTTGAACTAGAACTCATTGTTAACTTTTTACTTCTGTAAAAAGTCTTTTATTTAAGTTTGTTTAATATTTTTATAAAGTTTAAGTCTTTAAAATTTCATTATATATTTGTAATAAACAGTTAAAAAGTAAATAAATCATAGTATTGGTTTGGTCCTGGTTCTGATACGTCTTCGATTGGTTCTGGACCGGACCAACGTATTGGTTCCCACACCTATTGGGTTGGTTCCGGTTCTAAAATTTTTGAGAACCGGACTATTGGTCTGGTTCCAGTTTTCTATTTTTTTCCAAAAAAATGGACCAACCGTCTTACAGGAGACCACCTCTTTTGTTAAAGTGAGGAGACCACCTCTTTTGTTAAAGTGAGGAGACCAAAAAATATTTACCCTCAATCACATTTTTTTGCAAATTCCAAATAAACACAAGTGAATGGAAAAAATAAAGGCAACTTAGAGATTTTCGTAATATGTTTAAAATATAAGGGCACGACTCTCTACCTTCTCATACTCGCGGCTTTTTCTTCATAATTGTATTGGCCAAGATTTTATTCAATTCTCCATTAGTTGGTTAGATATAAAGGATAGATTGATATACTATTTCCTCTATTTGTAAAAATTGTTAGGATTTAGGAATGACACAGCTAGAGCCAGTTTTATTGGTTATATATATATATATATATATATATATATATATATATATATATATATATATATATATATATATATATATATTAATCCGCATTTCATGTTCAAATTGCTTCCCACAAAAAATGTTAGTCAAGACGAAGAAAATGTTAGTAAAAACTTTGCAATTTCGATCAAACTTGAAAGAACTAAATTATACAGAAGCAAAATAGAGGGGAAAACAAAATTAAAAGAATAAATTAAGGATTTATCAATTTATTTCAAAAGCCAACTAATAAAATAACAAATGACGTGTATAAGAAAATTTTCAGAATTTATAACAATTAGTCTTACAATGATATAGTTCGATTTAAGCAGTTCTCCTTCACTTATTCTTTTAATTCCTTTTTTTTTTCTCTTCATTTTCTCTTCTCTCTACATTCATCCACTGACCCCAAGAGTTTCTCCTCTGTGAAGGAATGACGGACGTAACAGTTATGGCTATAAGGGCAGTGATACATGCCAGAACCATGAAGCATACTTCAATCTTGTAGCATGGTGGTGCAGGACTGAACGGAGCACCCCAATGTTGTGAGCAAATTGATAATTTTCTTCATACAGACATGCGTTTGCTACCAATCAATTGAAAGATCAACAATAGGTAGGATTCAAAGAATATGTCGATGCAGCTGCATCCGAAGGTGCATCGACCAGAAAATCAAAAACGTAAACAGCGAAAGTCATTAAGTTAATTAAAGCAGTAATAAAACAGATATTTATCAAACAAGATTTCACAAAAAAAAACAACAATACAAGTTGTGATGAAGTTGCATCTGGAGCTACATCCAAATTTCGAACAACTCTTAGTTTCTTCTCTTTATGTAATCTGTCTGTTTTAACGTCTATCAGCATCAACACCTTTTTGGATCCTCTGAACATTTGATTTTATTTGCATTAGGAGTGGAAAAAAACTTGGATGCGATTAAATTTCAATATTCCACAATACATTAACCAGATCATAAACAAAGCTTAAGATAGCAAATTCTTTACTTTACCTAATTAGCCACATTATTGACATGCATGTGCAAACATTAACCAGAATCATTTGGTTAGTGGTAGAGCTGTCAAAACGGGCCTGCGGTGCGGGTTTGCTCGCGGGCCTGAAAAGCCCGCTGTAAAATTGGGGGGGGGAAAGCCCGCGAATATATCGGTCCTGCAAACTCCTAGCCCAACCCGCCCCGCGTAGGGCCGCGGGTAAAACGAGCAAGCCCGCAAAAAAATGGTTTATTTAAATTTTTATTTATTTATTTATTTAAACCACTATACCAATATACACTAATTAGGCAAAAATTAAGACTCCAGCCATACATAAAAAAATTAAAAACCACTATACCAATTGAACCAAAAATTTGAATTACTGATACATTATTACTAACTATACCAAATTAGTGAAATTACTAATACCATGATATGATGATACCAATTAGGCAATTATATTATACCAATATACATATACTACCAATATACCAATAATATTATACTAATATACATATACTACCAATATGTCAATATACACCATTATTAAATATAAGTATAACATAGTAATTAGTAAGCATAATAGTCCATAGCAGAGCTCAAAGCCTCAAACTGTGAAACAAAATAGAAATGGAGGCCGGAGCTTAACCTCATAGATTAAAATGAAGAGTCCTACATAGCCGTCGGGATCGGAAATCTTACATGTGACTCTGTGAGTCTGTGACTCTGTGAAGGGCACTGAGGTTTGAAGTAGGGACGTCGGGATCTGGAAGCAGCAGGACTGGAGGCTGGAGCAGACGTCGGGATCTGGAAGCAGGGACGGCGAAGACGCTGTCGACTACGCCTACTCGGCTGTGAGCTGTAGCTAGAGAGTGGAGGTCCTCGTCTCCTCGATCCTGGTCAATGACTCTCAGTGGAGGGATAAAGCGTGAAGTGTGAATGGCAGAGAGACGAGTAACGGAGTGAGAGGCTTAGAGCTCTGAGACAAAGACGACAGATCACAGATGAGACGACGAGGCTGAGAGTCTTCTACTCTTCTTCAGTTCTTCAGTCTTCACCCTATCCTAACCCTTACTCCCTTACTTAGTGCCTCAACTCAAGGTTAAGGGCCTACTCAACGGACAACGGATATGGAAATATGGGCTGGGCCGCTTGATGATATAACTTATTACTTATTAAGTTATAACTTAGTAAATTAGTAACTAACAAATTAACAAATTAATTAAGTCCAGAACATGCGGGCTGCCCGCGGCCCACACGGGCAAAGCCCAAAAAGCATGCATCCTAACGGTTCTTAAATGCATCAGCCCAACCCACCCCTAATAGGTGGCGGGACGGGCATGCCCGCAAGCTTTTGCCCTATTTGACAGCTCTAGTTAGTGGTTAGGACAATGAATGCGCTTCGGCACTATATATATATATATATATATATATATATATATATATATATATATATATATATATATATATATATATATTATTCATTTATTTTTATTTATAGGTAACTGTGACCCCTTATTGGTATAGGGATTGGAACCAAGGACCTCAAGTTCTTATTCGAGTGCACTTGTCATCTCAGCACTATAAATATTTATTGAAGTGAAACATTAAGGTCATAACTCTCATACTTAACAAACCTTGAGGGTGTGAAGTGTTGTTTTCCTTAATCTTTTCAATTTAAATATTTAATTCCCACTTATTTTTTTATTAATTACTAGTACTCTTGCATGTGCCGATGACACGGTGCCAATTTGAGAATTTATCAATAAATGAAGCATATACTGTGGAAATGAATTAATATTTACTTATAATTTGTAGGAGTTGGATATATTTACACTACACAACGAAAAGGGGAGAAAACTCAAATATTTAACAAAATAAAACATTTTACTTCGATATTTATTTCATAAGAAAACCAAGAAATAAATATTTTAATTGTAACTACTGTTAAAATACGAAAAGAAAATTTTATTGTTTTCTCAATAACGAAAACTCGGTCTTCTTCTTCTTGGGGGTTCTTGTTTAATTAGCAACAATAGTTGGATTGGAAACATGAGATGCAATAATTTTATCCATTATTTCCATTTACACATGGCACAAAGAAAATTCAAACACATTCATTTAACCAAATTTTCTGTTTCATCTACAAAACTCGAATCCTCCCACATATTATCATATAAAATCTAACAGGCGAACGGAGATGCATTTTGATCAAAATTAATCAACTTTAAAAGCTAAAAAAAATAGCAATTAAATCATTGAAAACTACAACAATGAGAAGATGTGCATTCTTCTATAAAAATAAACTTGTACCCATGCCGATGGCACTGTGCCAGTATGAGCGTGATCACTGTATGAACCGAGCATAATGAAAATAAATTAATATATCTTTAAGATTCTGTAGGGGTCGTATTAATGTAAATTACAGAACAACATCCCGAAAATTAAATAAATAACATATTTTATTAGCCGTAAAAGTTTATAACTCATCTTAAAAGAAAATTTATAACTTATCTTAAAAGAGTATAATTAAGCATCAAAAAGCATTCTCTCTCTCACACACACACCAACACAACACCTGTTAATTGAAATAAACTTAAAAATGAAAATCTTCGCAAACAAAACCCACAAAATAAATTGAATAAGATAGAGTGAACTAACAAAATACTACTTTGAAATCGAAATCACAAAGATTTCATACCAATAAGGGAAACTTAACACAACTTTTAAGAAAATAAAGAAATTAAAATACAAATATTCAAAATTACAAAAGTTGATTACAAAGCTTAGAAACAATTTTTTTTCGGACAAAAATTAAACTGATTCAATTAATTACGATAACAATAAAAGAAAAATTAAAATACAAATATTAAAAATTACAAAAATTAATTACAAAACTTACGAACAATTTTTTTATAAAAAAATACATCTAAGCCAGACATAAATTAAATTGGGATTCAGTTGATTACAATAGCAATCAATTAAGAAACTACAACTAAATATTTGTAAAACCGTAAAGGTCATTTTATTATTACTGAACAACTAAAAATATTATTTTCTTAAAAAAATCGACTTTCAAACGGGGCCTATTTGTCCGGAACGGATGGATTAATTAATAATTTGTATACGAAATTGCAGGCAGGACAAAAATTAAATTGATTAAGTTAATTACGATAATAGTTAAAAAGAAAAAAAATATTTCAAATTACAAAACTTATGATTTAAAAAAAATATTTGTATACGAAATTACGAGTCGGAAAAAAATTAAAATTTTTTTTTTAAAGGTTGGAGGGGACATAGACCGTACCCCAACCCTTAATTTTTTTTTTAAATTATATTTAATGCTTTGAAATGCTACAATTATATATATATGATGTCTTTGGTATGGCTAGAACAATTGGTGCCTCTAGGGAGGCTTTTGAACACCCGACCTCTCGGTTGAGAGTAGTTAAGTCCCTGGGTGCCTCTGGTAGGGCTTGAATACTCAACCTCTCCGTTAAAATAGGTGAGTAGCTAAATGGGGCCTTTGGATAAGGCTTTAACAACAACGATGCCTCTAAAGAGGCTTGAACACCCGACCTCTCTACTGAGAGTTGTAAAGTCCAGGGTGTCTCTAGTGAGACTCGAACACCCAACCTCTCCGTTAGGAGAAGTGAGCAGTACCAGTTGAGCTAGAGCTCGTTGGTGAAAAAAAAAATGATAGAGATTCTAAATCTCGTGGATCCTGAATCTCATGGATCTTCTACCTATTCTGTAAATTCATTACTGCAGGAACTGAATCAGGCCCCCAACAATCTTAAGAGAAAAACTTTTGGCGTGATCTTTTCTGCAGACAGTAGCTGAATTTTCTTCTTATGTTTTCTGTTTTCTGTCATATTTTGTGACCATCTGTCTGTGTTATAGATTCCTGTAACTCAGCCTGCTTAAATCAAACTCACACCATCTGTCTGTTTCAGCATACATTCTGTGACCATCTGTCTGTTTCAACATACTTAATCTATTTAACGGTCCGTTTGGTTTTGTTACAAACACCGATCGCCTGCTCGACGACACCGATTAGTTTGTTTATGAAACCGACGCTTGTTCTTACAAACCGATCAAGTTTACAAAATCTGCACAGGCCTATTTTCTAAATCTAATCAGCCTGTTTTTCAAAAACGGATAAGCATGTTTACCTTGTATTACTTAGTGTCTTCACTAATTAAATCTGTAATCAGTCTGCTTACACATCTATACTTAACTGTATTAGTTGTAACAGGATATTCATAAAGAGTGTTAATATGTTTCACATAAATAAAACTATATGATTCAGTAAAACTACTAGTTTAGTTTACTTATTGCATCATACTGTACCACATCATATTGTGTCACTGTAATCAATTAGAAATTTTTCTATAAACTTTGTGTTATTGATCAGTGTTTAATGTGTAGTATGGCTTCCAGCACTGGAAAGGAACCCGCTGCTGTAGAACAGCCCCTGGTAACAACTTAAATACAGCACCCCACCGTCCACACCCATGGTGAACGCCCGAAAAAATTTGTTGGCTCAGAATTCAAACTCTGGCAGCAAAAGATGCTCTTCTACCTGACGACGTTGAACCTATCGAAGTTCATGAAAGAAACAACCCCTATCTTGAAAGAAGGGGAATCAGACCGAACCACCGTGGTTGTTGTCGAGTCATAGAAGCACTCTGACTTTCTTTGTAGGAACTATATCTTAAATGGACTGGATAACTCGATATACGATGTATACAACCCATTTAAGACGGCGAAAGAACTTTGGGAATCTTTAGAAAAGAAATAAAAAACCAAGGATGCTGACTCGAAGAAATAAGATAGCGACCGAAGGCATGATCATTTCTGAAGCATTCAAAGTCGTAGAAATTATAGAGAAGCTACCTCCCGTTTGGAAGGACTTCAAGAACTATCTCAAGCACAAGTGTAAGGACATGTCATTGGAGGACCTGATTCTCAGGTTAAGAATCGAGCAAAATAACGGGGTGGCCGAGAAAAAGCAGCTCCGTCCCATTGAAGGGGCACATGTGGTGGAACAAGACTCCAAGAACGGGAAGCGTAAAAGCTCTGGGGAAGGGACGTCCAAACAACACAAGCAGTACAAGTTCAAAGGCAAATGTCTTAACTGCGACAAGAAAGGCCACAAAGCTGCCGAGTGTTGTGGAAAGAAACGGGTCCGACGCGAAGCAAACATAGTTGATGACGACATCAGCATGATATGCGTGGTCTCCGAAACCAACATGGTTAGCACGGGTCGTTAATGGTACGTGGACACTGGGGCGACACGTCACATATGCGGTGATGCGAAGATGTTCTCTTCCTACTCAAAGGTGACATCCGGCGAGAAGCTGTTTATGGGCAACTCCTCCACCTCTGGCGTGGAAGGCAAAGGGCGAGTTACGTTGAAGATGACCAGCGGTCAAGAATTGGTCCTTACCAATGTCCTCCATGTCCCAGATATTAGGAAAAACCTAATCTCTGGTTTCCTTTTAATAAAGCATGGGTTTAAGTTGGTCTTTGAGTCACGCAGGTTTGTACTTAGTAAGAGCAAGGTTTTTATGGGCAAGGGTTACCTCAATGAGGGCTTGTTCAAATGCAATGTAATGGTGGTAACCCCACCCAACAATAGTATTATTAATAATACAGCGACTACATCTTCTTCTTACTTGCTTGAGCACTCTAATATTTGGTACCTTAGATTAGGTCATGTTAACCATGAATCTATACGAAGATTTTTGCAAATGGAATTAATTCCAAAAGCACGAATCAACACTAAGGAAAAATGTCAAATATGCGTTGAGGCCAAACAAACAAGAACCTCCTTTCAAACAATACAATGTGAAACTCGACCATTAGAGCTGGTTCATAGCGACCTATGTGACTTTAAATCCATAGAATCGTGTGGCGGGAAAAATTACTTCATGACCTTTATTGATGATAGTACACGTTATTGTCATATTTACTTGTTAAATAGTAAAGATGAAGCGTTCGAGGCATTTAAAATGTACAAGATGAAGTCGAGAATCAACTTGAGAAAAAGATAAAAATTCTCAAATCTGATCGAGGATGTGAATACGTACATCCTTTTAAGGAATTCTGTGCAGCACATGGAATAAGTCATCAAGTTACTCCTCCTTATACTCCACAATCCAATGGGATTGCTGAAACAAAAAAATTGTACACTTAAAGAAATAATGAATTCACTATTAATTCAATCTGGCCTACCCAACGAAATGTGGGGGGAGGCGGTGCTCAAAGCAAATTACTTGCTCAATAAGCAACCACACAAGAAATTGGAGCAAACTCCTTATGAATTATGGAATGGTCGAAAACATTCCTACAAATTCATCAAAGTGTGGGGGTGCCTAGCATAAGTAGCAGCACCATTACCTAAAAATGTAAAAAATCGGTCCAAAAACTGTGGATTGTATCTTCATAGGATATGCAGCTCGGAGTAGTGTCTATAGGTTTTTAGTGCACAAGTCTGAAAATCCAAATAATGAAGTAAATACAATATTAGAATCAAGAAATGTCACTTTTTTTGAAAACATATTTCCATTAAAAAATAATAATAATACTAATGGAAAACGCTCATTTCCTTGGGACACAAGCGAAAATGAGAACGAGGCCCCCATGGACATTGTCGCCATGAACATCATCCAAGAATACCGTCTAGTTGAACAGGATGATGAACCTAGAAGGAGCAAACGGGCAAAAATAACAAAAACCTTCGAACCTGACTTTGTGACCACATTTATAGTGGACAATGAACCTCGAACGTTCAAAGAAGTAATGTCTACTCCAGTAGCACCTCAATGGAAAGAAGCCATTAATGGTGAAATATCTTGCATTATGCAAAATCACACTTGGGAATTAGTTAACCTTCCCAAGGGGTGCAAACCATTGGGCTGTAAATGGATTTTCAAACGAAAATTAAAACCCGATGGTTCCATTGATAAGTATAAAGCACGGTTGGTCGCAAAAGGGTTTAATCAAAAAGAAGGTGTTGATTATTATGACACTTATGCCCCTGTAACTCGAATTACGTCGATTCGACCACTAATTGCCTTTGAAGCTTTGCACAAGCTTGAAATACATCAAATGGACGTTAAGACTGCCTTCCTAAATGGGGAACTCGAAGAAGAAATCTATATGAATCAACCAGAAGGATTCATAGCTCCAGGCAACGAAAATAAAGTATGCCAATTAGTCAAATCGTTGTACGGATTAAAGCAAGCACCAAAACAATGGCATAAATGTTTTGATGACGTAGTACTTGCAAATGGGTTCAAGATCAACGAATGTGACAAATGTGTGTACGCCAAAAATACACAACATGGTTACATAATTATCTGCCTCTACGTAGATGACATGCTCATCATTGGCAGTAATAACAACATGATCAAGGACACCAAGAAAATGTTGACCACCAGGTTCGACATGAAAGATCTTGGGATAGCTGATGTCATCTTAGGTATTAAAATATCTAGAACATCCGAGGAAATCATACTATCATAATCTCATTACGTCGAGAAATTACTGGAGAAATTCAGCATAATAGTATTGCAAAAACTCCAATAGACCCCCAAACTTTCATCTCAAGAAGAACCTACACGAAAGTGTATCTCAAATTGAATACTCTCGTGTCATTGGAAGTCTTATGTATCTCACGAATAGTACGTGACCAAATATTGCTCAAACAGTTGATCGAGTGAGCAAATTTAATAGTAATCCCGGACATGATCATTGGAAATATTGTAAGAGTCCTTAGGTATCTTCGATACACTAAAGACTATGGGTTGAACTATTCGAGGTATCCAGCAGTATAGAAGGTTACAGTGACGCCAACTGGATATCCAATACTAACGACTCAAAATCCTCAAGTGGATTTGTATTTACACTTGGTGGTGGTGCTATCGCATGGAAATCTTCCAAACAGACTTGCATTGCAAGATCTACAATGGAATCAGAATTTATCGCTCTAGATAAAACATCGGAAAAATCCGAATGGCTACAAAACTTCCTAGAAAATATTCCAGCTTGGCCACAACCAGTACCAGCTATATGCATCCATTGTGACAGCCAAGCCACAATAGGAAGAGCACAAAACAATATGTATAACAGTAAATCACGACACATACGAAGGCATCACAATACCGTTAGGCAACTTCTCTCAAATGGAGTGATCACCATCGATTATATTCGATCAAAAGACAACCTAGCGGATCCACTAAATAAAGGTATGTCTAGAGAGCAAGTATGTAGCTCATCGAAGGGAATGGGCCTCAACCTTACGAAATAAAAGAATAATTTAGCGGAAAACCCCACCTAGCTGATTGGAGATCCCATGGTCTAGGTTCAAAGGGAGAACCCAACTAAATTAATCTCGAAGTTAACACTGAAAGATTTAACTCCTACCCATTCCTATGATGAAACACCCTAGTGTTATTTGTCATGGTCAAGGATAAGCTTTTCTTTTAATGATTCCTATCACTTGACTTGTCAAGTGGAGTTCTGACATAACAACTCCTTATAGGCAACCACCTATGTGAATGTAAGACTGGCCGATCTTATGAGAATTGAGAGGCTGAAATTCTCTAACAAACATTCACAAAACCAGGTATCGTTCAGGGCCAAAATGAACACAAACGAAGAATCACACCCTGTTTGAGGGTAGCTATGTGATTACTATTGTCTTGGTTGACATCAAAACACTAATTAGTTCAAGACACTCAAGTCACTAATTAGTAATTCATCCCGATAGTATATCATAGGGAAAGGTTCAAAGCCAAAAGCCGCCTATTCCAGTACAGTTAATCTCGGTTGTATCTCTGTAAATATCAATATGTCATCAACTTACATGATATCTCATTCAATGTGGGGGATTGTTGGAAACATGTTTCAACATAATTAAATGAGGAAGTTATGTAAAGTAGGAAGTGAGGAATCCCACATTGGGAATAAGAAGAAAACAGCTCTACTTTATAAAGTAGAGCTTCTAGGCTTAACATTCAGCCCTTGGGCCACTACTCTTTTGTGTAGGAGGGAAGAGTGTAGGACCAAAGACGCGTGCGCGCACCACCGTCGCCCGCCCGGCTTGACTTGGCTGGCTGGTTGATTGGTCGGCTGGCTGGCTGGCTTGAACCTTATCTTTTTTATGCCAGTTTAGTTCAAGCTGTGCGTGACCCTTTTGAACCTGTGAACCTGTTCTAACAGTTACATCACAACAGTTATGCCTTAGACAACGGCAATTACCGGCAGCTATATCTGAAACGGTTGTGTCCATTTCGGACACACCCCAACCAACCGCTACGGTTATGTCCGTTTCGGACATACTCAATCGCTCCCAACTTCCATCACTCAGCTGCCACATAAATACTGCATGAAAACATAATTTTGATTACGAAAAAAAATCCTCTCTTTCAGTGCACTACCTTTCTGCCCAAATACAGAGATTACAGCAACGTGTCAGATTCGCCGGTGATTGAAGCTGGAAGGTCTGGCCTCTTCAATCACGTAAGATTCCAAAACCCTGGGAGACTCACTGGCAAACACCCGTCCATTCCATACACGGTGCCAGTTATTGTCTTAAGGACAAAGATTCTGAATCTCATGGATCTTCTACCTATTCTGTAAATTCATTACTGCAGGAACTGGATCAGGTCCCCAACAATATATGTATCTTGCTTAAGCTCAAGCATTTATATAATTATAACCAGCTCCAAGCATGCATACTCATATACTCCCTCCATTCCAGGTAAAGAGTTCATGTTTACTATTTTGATATGTTTCACTTTAAGAGTACACTTTCAAAAAGTATGCTTACAATTTCTATAACATTTCATCTTTACCATCCACTTGTGTTGTAAGTACATTGTTTGTGTTTAACTATTTTTTTTGTAATTATGACTAACTTTAATGGCATTAATATTTAATATATCTCAATAATTAGAATTTTCAAATGGGAACTCTTTGGGTGGAATGGATGGAGTATCTCTTAATTATTAGAGTTTCTAAACATTGACTCTTTGCTCGGAACGAGTAATTGTTAAACTAAGTGTTCCTTGCCTTAATTAGTTTTTCCTCTATAAAAAATGAGTTTGTCACCAAGTCAAAGCTTCATGAACAAAGCATTTAGGTACTTGTTCTAATTTATGAATCTTTTATTCGAGCCAACAATCACCGGAGACAAAGAAGCTTTACATTAGCATTGTAGAAAGAAAGAAAAAAACTGCTTTTCTAAAACATAGAGTGATGGTGTCAATAGAAACTAAATCATTCATAGAATCATATCCTAAGGACTAGAGCATAATTCCCAATAGATAATTTGAAAGGAAAAAAGAAGATGACAATAACAGTGACGATAGTTGCTAATCAAGGAAGAAACGTTATGGAAGACTAATTTATCAACGATTAGGCCCAAGTCTGTGTTGCCTTAATTAGATTAATACCTTGATTAATAAAAAAGGAATTTGGCAAACATGTAAGTGATTCATAAATGATGGAGTTTCTAGCTATTTGATGCGGGTGGGAAGGCCAAGTGTGAACATGGAAGGAGGGTTCCAAGGGGGGTATACGGGCTGGTCACTCTTGGTCCAATTTGTGTAGAAAATAAGGATGGTAAAGGGGCTAGAAGATCTCAACAGGCCAAGACTACAAAGGAAGGGTTCAATCCACGCATACAAAGGGGTAGTTACTTGGGAAGAAAGGCTTGTAAGGATCACAACAAGAAGAGGGTCGAAGAGTGGGTTGTAGTGGGCTTGTGGAAAGGTGGCACGAGCTTGGGAGGCCTTGCATGGCATTGCATGCAAGGTGGTGGTCGTGGCTTTTCTTGGAAGGGAGGTTGGCCTCCATGACTAGTGTGAACAAGTGGGTGATAGAATTAGGAAACAATCTGCTACCGGTTAGGATTTACTTGCTTTTTAGTTTAGGGTTTCTTTTTTATGTTTTCTAGTAGAATTAGGATTTCTTTTATGTTCACATTAGAATTAGGGTTACTTTATAAGGCCTTTAATATTATTGAATAAAGCAGATTGTTAAGAACTAGAATTATGAGAGAAATTTGAGAGATTAAAGAGAGAGTCTTGGAACAATTTTCATCATTATATATCATTTATTCAAGCTATAGCAGACTATTTATAAAAACATCGGGGGAAGGGGAAACAATAAAGCAAAACAAGAAACTAGGAACAAGGCAAAAACTAGGAATGCACATGATCTCCAATAATTACATGATGACTAAGATAACTACCATAATGTCCACTAATATGGGTCATGCAAAGTAAATGTATCATTCCTCCCATCTTTAATCATCCTTGACCGCAAGGATAAAATCTGGATAAGACTTTGTGTAGAGGGTCATAGACATTGAAGACAATGGGAATAGCATTGGTCATCCATTCGGCATCGATAAACATGTTCTTGATATAATCGGTGTGTCCAGGGTAGTCAATGTGGCCATCGTGGTGGCTAGAAGTCTCGGTAGCAACGATTTCATCGTATTTCTTGCCAACGCCGCTAATGGTGGTGGCCATGACCATGGTGGAGGCAACGGTGAGGGTGGTTTTGATAGGGTCGACTTGGAGAAAAAAGGTAGAAACACGGGTAGTGTTTTTAGCGGGGGAATTAACATTTGAGAAGGGAAGATTTGAGATGTTTAATTGATGGGAATAAGAAGGAGAATAAGAGTGAGAAAAAGAAGAGTTGAAAGATGATAATGGAGTCGAGGTTCGCAAGGCTTGCAACTTAGTTAACAATATTTGCAAGGTTGCATTGATTCGGACGAAACAAGATTCGTGTCGAGCCAAGGTTTCGTAAACGTGTTTACGAAACTCCTCATTTGTCTTTCCATGGGTGTCCATCGCACCAGAAACCAGTGGCGGACGCAGATATTTTTCCAACCGGGTGCACAAATTTAATAAAGTTTACAAATCATAATTGTCCCCTACGCGTTTTCATATTTTGAAAACGTTTAATTACATCATCATTTGTAACACTCTTAAGCAAATCTTTTTCAATAAAACATACAACACAGTCATTTTAAAATTGATCACAAATTCGGTTTCGTATATCCGTCTTGACAATATTCATTGCAGAGAAGCATTTTTTTCACACTTGATGTTGTTATTGGCAAAATCAATGTGAACTTCAAAAGCCGATACACCAATGGGTACGACAAGTATTTTCGTGTTTGCTCAAGCAATGTAGATAGATCAACTACTTCAACCCCCAAATTAAAATGCCCTAATTTCAGATTAAATAAATAGACTTTTCCTACCAAGATATTGAACACACAAATTTAGGAACTAAAACAATATTATATAATATCATCTATCACAAATTTACAAATCACAATTCACAACAATTATATAGATTAAATAATCAACTAGGGCTATTTCAAAATTAAGGTTATTACAAATTAGGGCTATTTTTAACATTAGTTTTATTTTAATTTTAAAAAATTTAAATCACAAATTCACAATTATAATTTACAAATTCAAACAATCATAGTATCATACTTTGATTCAAACAAATAGATAATTATAATTTAGAAATTCACAATCACACATTCAAAATCACAAAATTTAAATCACAAAATTTAGAAGTCTTGATTTTTGAAAAATATCTCTTGTAGAGTAGAAAACTAAAATGAGTAACTAGTAAGGGCAATAGAGAGTTTGTAGAGATGGAGATTGAGAGACAAATAGTTCACTGTTCAGTCCGCCAGTTCGGTACCTGTGCCTGTGCCGGTGGTCAAGGTCGACTGGTAGTGGTCGGAACTCGGAATCAAAGGCTGGATGGTCGACTGGTCAAGGGAGCGGCGGTGGAACTGGAGCCTGGAGTGGAGACCGAGAGGGAGACGGGAGGGAGGGGCCGAGAGCAAGAGAGAGGGGATTTTGATTTTTTAGATTTGGGAAAAAGGATTTAGGATGCTTTCAAATTAACTCACGGTAAGTTAAAAAATATATATTTTCCTCAGGTGAGGGCAAAATGTATAAATGTTATTCAGGTAAAGGTAAACTGTATAATATAAGAGATCATTAAAAAAAGAAAAAAATATCCCTTACTAAAATTAAACCCAAGTGGGGGCAACTGCCCCCATACTACAAAGCATGTGTCCGCATCTGGCTGTGATGGGGATGATCAATGGTGATATGGACAAGGAGCAACCTCAGTCAACTAGTAAGGGTGGCGACTGTTCTACTAATGAAATTAGAGGGTAGCTTGTGTAAAGTTGGTAGAAGTTTGTTATGTCGGTCTCTGAGATATTTTGTAGAGAGTATATATATCAGTGGCTCTCTGTATAATTGAGAAATAGGTTGAAGTAATAACAAACAAAATATTCTCTCTCTCTATACATATATTCCTCCATTGTTGGTAGAGATCTGCATTCATAATCAATTTAGAGTTCTGTCATGGTATCAGAGCAGCATTTTCTTCGCATTCTCTTCCGCGTTCTCTTCTGAATTTGAATGATTGTTGAAGCCTCATCAACAATGACGTCAAATGAATCCACAGAAACTCTGAATTCATCTATTCATGTTCAACCAACTGTTATAGAAGACAAACAGACTCAGAAATCTACAGAAATTTATGAATATGCCCTAAATTCTGTGAATCTCACTCTACCAGTTGGACATCCTCTCTACCTAACTCCAAGTGATAGTCCAGGTATGAGTCTGATTACCTTAATTCTTAACAATTCCAATTACAACCAATGGAAACGAGCAATGATAATCGCTCTGTCTTCCAAGTTAAAACTAGGAATTGTTACTGGACTTCACAAACGACCAATCACTTCATCTGTATATCTTCATCATTGGCAAAGATGCAATGATATGGTGATATCATGGCTTCTCAATGCCATTTCACCAGAAATCAGTGGTAGCTTAGTCTACTTTAAAACAGCTAAAGATATTTGGGATGACCTAGGGTGTCGATTTGCTCAAGGAAATGCTTCAAAGGTGTTTCAAATTAAAAAGGAACTAATGAATCTACAACAAGGATCAATGGTCATAACAATATATTTCATTAGATTCAAGTCTGTTTGGGATGAATTTGAGGAAGCTAGTAATATGCCTAAGTGTGAATGTCTCTGTGTGTGCGGGAATTCTCAAAAACTGGATGAGTATGATCAGTTGCAAAAAGTAACTCAGTTCTTAATTGGATTGAATGATAATTACTCTGGCATAAGAAGCACTATCCTAGCTATGACTCCTCTCCCAAATCTAAGTACATCCTTGTCTTTATTGATGCATGATGAGAAAATTAAAGAGTGTTCAACCATGCAATCTTCTGCCACTATATTTGTTGATCCAGGAATTTCTACAATTCTGTTTGCCAAAAATACATCTAGTAAAACATCTGGTTATGCTAGAAATCCTTCAAACCCTAACAGGAAAGTGAGTTCCAAAAGTCACTTGTTGTGTGATCACTGTGGAGGAACTGGACACCTGAAGGACTCATGTTTCTTCATCACTGGTTTTCCTGATTGGCACAACCTGCATGGAGTAAAGCCAGATCCAACAAAAATGCCTAAGAACCTGAAAGCAAAATTTGATGTGTCTTCAGCAAATGTTGCAGTTTCTTCCAATGTCTCTGTCAACTCACATTCAGATAGAGGATCTGTAACTATGTCACAGGATCATTACAGGCAGCTTCTAAGTATGTTGAATCATCAGTGTGCTGTAGACTCCCCTGACATTAAGTCTCAAGTTGCAGGTACGTTTTCTCACAGTCCTAGTATTATTGGCTCAGCTCATGTATGTTCTGCTGTCATGCCTAAATCTAAATGGATTATAGACTCAGGTGCTACTGATCACATTGTAGCTTCTTTCCATTTATTGACTGATCCCATTCCTTTTCATTCCACTGTTCATTTACCAAATGGTTTGACAACATCCACTTCTCATGTTGGATCTGTTAAACTCTCTATTGGTATCACTCTTCTTAATGTTCTATATGCACCTGAGTTCTCATTGAATCTAATTTCTGTAAGTAAATTAATTACTCATAGCAATTGTTGTTTGTCCTTCTATCCTTCATTTTGTCTCTTTCAGGACTCAGTTTCAAAGAGATTGAAGGGGATTGGTAAAATGGAAGGTGGGATGTACAAACTTGACTTACATGGCACTGTTTCTGTTCAAACTCCTTTGTTTCAGTCCTATGTTCATTCTTCTGTAGCTAATACAATTACTACTAAACCAGAAATGCTTTGGCATAATAGGTTAGGACATGTTCCTTTATCATCTCTGAAACACTATCCTTTTTCTTGTAATAAAAGTGTTACTTCAAATGTATGTGATGTTTGTCATATGGATAAGCAATGTCGAATTCCATTTCCCTTGAGTACAAGTCATGCTTCTGCTCCTTTTGCTTTAATACACTGTGATGTATGGGGTCCATATAGACATCTCACCTATGATGGTTGTCATTCATTTCTTACTCTTGTTGATGATTTCTCACGAACAACATGGACCTATTTACTTCAATCCAAAACACAAGTTCTTTCTTACCTTACTGTTTTTTTCAAACTTGTTCAAACACAATTCAGTACCTCTGTTAAGCAAGTTAGGCCAGATAATGGGTCTGAATTTTTCAATACCTCTACTTCTCCTCTCTTGACTTCTCTGGGCATTGAACATCAAAGTTCATGTGTTGAAACTCCCCAAAAAAATGGGAGAGTTGAGAGAAAACATAGGGATCTTCTCAATGTTGCTAGAGCCTTAAGGTTTCAAGGTCACTTACCTATTAAGTTCTGGGGGGATTGCATCCTAGCTGCCACATATCTCCTCAATAGAACTCCTCATTATGCTCTTCATTTCAAAACTCCCTTTGAAGTTCTCCTTCATCATTCTCCTACATATGATCATCTTCGGGTCATTGGATGTTTGTGTTTTGCATCCACCCTGAAATCTACAAGAGATAAATTCTCTTCACGAGCCACTAAATGTGTCTTCTTAGGCTATCCCTATGGAAAAAAGGCATATAAGGTCCTTGACCTTTCCACTAACAAAGTCTTTTACTCGAGAGATGTTCATTTTTATGAGGATATCTTTCCTTTCTCTACTCCATTACACTCTACCGATGAATCCTTTGTTCCTATGTTTTCTCCACAAACCACTGCAATACTTACTTCAACTGATGATAGCCCTGATACTTCTCCAGTAAATTTCTCATCTGGTGCTTCTTCAGTTGATATTCCTTCTCCTGCCTCCCCTTCCAGTACTTCTTCTTCTTCTGCTTCTCCTGTGTCCCCAGCTTCTTCTGATTCTCATGTGTCTTCTTCCACTCCACCCTCCTCCCATATTCCTGTTTCTTCCGACCGCTTAGAAATGCGAGCCCTCTAGGTACAAGGACTATACTGATCTACCCTCACAGTTTACTGCCTCCTTCAACTCTGCTACACTGTTTCCTTCTTCTTTCATATCATATGCCAACATTACTCCTTCTTACTACTCATATATTTGCAATATCTCTGCCATAACTGAACCCTCTTCATACTCCCAAGCTTTGAAGGATCCAAATTGGATTAAGGCAATGACTGCAGAACTAGATGCCTTAGCTTTAAATAACACTTGGGAGCTGTCTGAACTGCCGGTTAACAAGAGACCAGTGGGCTGCAAGTGGATCTATAGGCTTAAGTATAAGGTTGATGGCTCTCTAGACAAATATAAGGCTAGACTGGTTGCTAAGGGGTTTACTCAAACAGAGGGGGAAGATTGTTTTGAAACATTTGCTCCAGTAGCCAAAATGACTACTGTCAGATTGTTTTTGGCCTTAACTGCTATAAATGGGTTGGCATCTCTCACAGATGGATGTTGCTAATGCCTTTCTACATGGCGATCTCAATGAGGAGGTCTATATGACTCTTCCTCCTGGCCTTGTGGTTCCTTCAACCTTTTCATCTTCTGGATCTAGGCCTGTGGTTTGTAAACTTCGTAAGTCTCTATATGGCCTCAAGCAGGCACCAAGGCAATGGTACAGCATGTTTGCTGCTTCTCTTCTGGCCTTTGGCTTTATTGAGTCCAAGAATGATCATTCCCTCTTCATTCTGG
Source organism: Codonopsis lanceolata (assembly GCA_013146195.2). Classification (NCBI taxonomy): domain Eukaryota; kingdom Viridiplantae; phylum Streptophyta; class Magnoliopsida; order Asterales; family Campanulaceae; genus Codonopsis; species Codonopsis lanceolata. Next base: position 106,272,449 of record CM028383.1, on the reverse strand, counting down.
ATAGGGATTCTTCATTCACTGCCATTCTGGTCTATGTAGATGATATCTTAATCACAGGTTCTCATTCTGCTGTTATTGCTCAAGTCAAGACTCACTTACATTCAGCCTTTAATATCAAGGATCTAGGTCCTCTCAGGTTTTTCCTGGGTATTGAAATTGCTAGGTCTAAAAAGGGAATTTGCATACATCAAAGGAAATACAATGTGGATTTAGTGCACAACACAGGTTATATGCATGCCAAGCCCTCCAAAGTGCCTATTAAGCAGCATCACTCATTGGCTGCAGATCATGGTTCTCTCCTTTCCAACCCCAACCAGTACAGAAGATTGGTGGGTAGGCTTGTGTATTTGACCATTACAAGGCCAGACATCACCTATGCTGTTCACATTCTAAGTCAGTTTTTGTCCTGCCCCAGAGAGCCTCATTGGAATGCAGCCCTTAAACTGGTTCGATATCTCAAAGGGTCCTTAGGACAGGGCTTGTTTTATTCCTCTGCCAGTTCTTTATCTGTCTCTGTGTATTGTGATGCCGACTGGGCCTCTTGTCCCACTACAAGAAGTCTTTGTCTGCATATTGTGTTTAACTGGGATCTTCTCTTATCTCATGGAAGGCCAAAAAGCAAGGTGTTGTTTCCAGATCATCATGTGAGGCTGAATATCGTAGCCTGGCTCATGCCTCTTGTGAGGTCACTTGGCTTCTCTCATTACTTCAAGACTTTCACATTACTGGCCTTACTCCAGTGCCTCTTTACTGTGACAATAAAGCAGCTCTCCATCTGGCCTCTAATCTTGTATTTCATGAGCGCACCAAGCAAATTGAGATTGATTGCCATTTTGTTAGGGACAAGATTATGGCTGGCATAGTGTCTCCTGTTCATGTTTCTTCTAGTGCTCAACTTGCTGATATATTCACCAAGGCCTTACTTGCATCTACTATGGTTCCTTTACTCTCCAAGCTTGCTGTTCTTAACCTATTTCTCACCTCCAGCTTGAGGGGGGATGATATGGACAAGGAGCAACCTCAGTCAACTAGTAAGGGTGGCGACTGTTCTACTAATGAAGTTGGAGGGTAGCTTGTGTAAAGTTGGTAGAAGTTTGTTATGTCGGTCTCTGAGATATTTTGTAGAGAGTATATATATCAGTGGCTCTCTGTATAATTGAGAAATAGGTTGAAGTAATAACAAACAAAATATTCTCTCTCTCTATACATATATTCCTCCATTGTTGGTAGAGATCTGCATTCATAATCAATTTAGAGTTCTGTCAAATGGTATGACGTGATTGATCAATGCAAGCCCTAAATCAGCCATGGTAGAGATTGCAAGAAAGAAGATTCGTATTCAGTAAAAAATAATTCGACTCTTAGTGCAATGGTTTGTGCAGACGAATAAATTGAGGGATGACTATAGATAGACTATAGAGACATTGCTCGCAGTAACAGACCCCATCTGACAATCAGCTCTACAACTCCCTACATATTTTAGATGTCCTACAAGCTGGTGAGATTGGAGAAAAAATGGACAAGGTTACCTACACGCAAAAGCTTTACCCAATGCTACTTACAGCTTTTCTATGGCTGCCCCTTGAACACAATTGCAGCCTCAGCTCCACGCTACTCTTTAAGAGAAACCTATTGATATGAAAGCATGCAGTTGGTAGAGAAGCACAATTCAAGTTCAACTTAGTTCTATTTCTTCGGTTCCCCTGCATTTTACACATTGAGTCATTGATAGGCATGATCATCTTACATTACAAACAAGTCAGTACAGGACTATGGCAGCTTCTTTCTCTGTCGACATTGCGTAGCTTTTACACGTGCAGTAACAGCAATATCACTCGATATGAATTTGATATTTTTCATAGAACATCCTGCTGTGCTGTTTGCAGTTGTCATGGCATTCATTGTTTCATAGTGCTTAATCAAGGCAATTCGGTACATTGATATTATGGGTAATACTGTAACTTTATATGATCGATAACATAGAAAATGACAACATCGACAAGAAGAGCATTCGTTTTTTTGGGTGTAATATCTTGATCTCTGGATCAATGTATCCAAAAGGCAGCAGCACAAATAAAGAAATATCACTTTCAAACTTGAATTTTTTTTCTCGTTGCAAGTTTTAAGCTCTAAAGTGTCATCTGAAAGAAAGAACCATGATCTATCTTTGCTCAAGTTAAAGAAGCAATTCCTGAACAGCATAGTGGAGGTAAACGATGTCAAATTTCATCAAAATTTCAACTTAAAATGCTTCCCTTCTATGTGATGGTACATCTATAGTGGTCCTTGACATTGCTAGCAGCCATACGTGCCCAGCCATTTCAAGATTTTGGCGATGCTCACATTGAGAATTAGTAATACATGTAAGTGTACCAAGCATGGTACTTGGTACATCAGATACCCTTGAGATGTAGTCAATCCAGATGGGTATTGATCTATACAAGAAAAAAACATCGACAAAGCCAATAAAGTTTCATATGACTACGAGCTAAACAAACATTGTCAAGAGAGGAAAATTTACAAGCATAAGTGTTGAACTGGACCAGAAAACTGTTGGCTTCAAATCCCCATCAAGTGGTTGTCATTAACAAAGATAATTCTGCTAGTACCCAAAGACAATTATACCAAAGTCCAAACACATAGATGAAACACAGTAGTTTTGACTAGAGGAATTACCCCGAAAAGTATGCATGCAAGAAATACTTTGACAGGGCATGCTAACAATCTCAAAAATCTTCAAAAGTGACAGAGAAGGTAGAAAAGAAGAGCAAGCAGGCAGAAAACACTAGAGCAACCAGAGCTAGTTAAATAAGAAAAGGATATGCGCCACCTCAAATATTATCATTCATAGTTGAAATTCGAAAGCATTAGATGAGCTTAACTTAAATTTCAAACAAGAAAATAAATAGTCATTAAAGCAAATGATAATAAAGACATGCAAAAAAGACCTAAAATCATGAAATGTAATAATTAACAACTAACAAGAAGTTAAAAATCCTCAGCATCGATCTCATCATCATCTCCATAATCTTCATCATCCTCATTCACAAGCATAGGCACAAAAAGACGACGCCTCTTGCTCGTCGCCTGAGTCACCCTTTCCAGGCGACAACCCCTCGCCTCCCTCAAGTCTCAGGTGCAAAAGGCGCTTGCCTTTTTAAACTATGATTTATACATGGTTGGATGACCAGATAACATAATTTAATTAACATAGTATATCACAGTAGCACTCCTAACAAAACTTTTGAGTATTTCCAGATCTAATCATACAGTTCACTGTTCTTCCTGAAATTTACATATCTTATAGGTTTTATTACCAATTTTACACTCAATGCCACCAAATTTACAGGTAAATATACGCCTCTTTGAGGATCCCCCATCAATGTATTTCTTCATCTCTTCTTCAAGAACTCTCTTCAGCAAGTCCCTGACATCACCTAATTCCCAAGCTATGGATATATGAGGGCGTGGATCCTGTATAATGAAGAAGAGCAAAATTTGTGAGAGTTATGTCACAGAACATGATTATGTTTATAATCTTCACTTAGATAGAAAGGAGAGATTTCAAGAAAGGGTGAGCCTTGGAGCACAAACTAGGGAAACGGCCTCTACGCTTCTAGGGGTAAGGCTGGGTACATAGATGCTATTCAAATCTTACAATCTTGGAGCAGCTCCGATCATTGGACCCCGTTTCAGGAATTAATTCAACAAGCTACAAAACATGAATTTATATGGCATTAACCTTATAAAATTCAGGAAGATTGTGAAGCTTGTAAACCTCATTAACAGCTTGAATCTGCTTTTTTATCTGAAAACAGCACAATAAAAATAAGATTAACCATTTTCACAGCACGAAAATGATGATTTAAATACATTGAACCACACATCCAATGCTTTGGAATATGTTTGGTTTTCCAATCCTGATGTTCATAAATTGTTGAAGATCAACTATTAATTCATCTTTTTCTAATGGCAAGCTAGTTGTGACTCCCTTCATCCCAGGTAAAGAGTCCCCATTTAAAAGTCACATTTTTTTAAGAAAATGACACTTTTAGTAGCCCATTAGTAATAAAATGATACTTTTATGCCTTAATTTTTGAAAGTAGACTCTTTAAGTGTAACACCCCAAAATGGAATAGTGGACTCTTTGCCCGGAACAGAGGGAGAACACAATAGTTGAATAAGCTGCAGTATGAAGGATGCCACTGAAAACTTCAAGCATACCTCGGTTAAGCCTCCTTTTATTATCTCCAATGAAAGAAAAGAGCGTGTCTGGTCGTCATTGACAAAAACTTCCCACTTACTGAAGTCAATCCAATACCTGGTTTGAGCGTAAATAAAAAAAAGTAAGAAATAATACTAGACATTCTTCACAAGTAGAGTAAATGTGTTTGCTTGAGTATATTATTACCGCTTCTGAAGCTGAAGCTTCTGACGAAGCATTGTCACCACTGAGTCTATTTGGTGCACTCTTAAAGGAACAGTCCTTCCCAGGCTTATGTGAAATTCCCTCCCTAAAGCAACTTGTATAGGCGTTTGATCATCTTTCAGCAGCATATTCAATGGGATATCAGCATCAACAACATGAAGACCAGGTACAATAGATGTGACCTTTCTTAAAAACTGGACCAGCTCCTTCTTTGATTCAGACGGTATACGAACTAGATTGCACAATATGAGAAAATAAGTTAGTATAGCTGCAAAAAATTTAAGTTAGACAACAACAACATCAACGTATCAATGTGAGATACAATCTACTAGCAGCACAGCTAGGGAACAAAGCCTTCACTATTGCAAGTCAAACTGACTGACGACCTGAATTTTGTGTACCACCATAGTTATCATTTCGGTTCATCAACTGTGACAAGAAATGAAGCCCCTGGTAGCTAGATATCATGCACCACACAAGAAAGAGTTTAGACCAATTCACACAGCAAAATACCCACAGAATAATCGATGTAAACAAAATAAGGGATCGTAGAACTTCTTTTGTGGACCACTACCAGTACATAAATAATTGCAGGCTTTTTTTTTGTTGATAAGTCATAAATAATTCCAGGCTTATGACATGGACAACAGATTATGTGACTAAATCAAATAGAATTGAACCGAAATATTCCTATTTCAAGGAGGATTCATGGTCTTAGACTTACGGTCACAAACCTTATATCCAACCAAATCACTACATCTGACGTGAAGGAGTAAATAATGCCTTATGAAGTATTCACACAGCCTGTTGCATGACTTAGAAGTTAGAACAGTGAATAAGTATAATGCAATGGAAATCAGGTAAAACAAGGGAAAACTTTTGACTGAAAAATCAAACATATCATGCATGAAGGGAAGGTGGACAGTAGGAGAAAGAAAATTGCCTATGTCTAAGTATGTAATGTATGTCATTGCATATGCTTCTATCTCGGGCATTCTGATTTCTGCATGAAGAATACATGTCCAGCAACAATAAAAATGTGATCGGACATCGGACAGAGTTAACTTCCAAGCCGTTTTGGTAATAGGGAGATTTATGTGCATTAGAAGTGTAATATCCCCGAATTTCCTATAGTAAAAATAAAAATAAAAATTAGATATCAAAATTTAGTTGGGCCTAGTACACTTGAATTTTAGTGGGCTTGGTGTACATTACTTAGTATATTTTGAGTGTGGACTTGACCCATCAATTTGGGGTTTCTTTTACTTATAATGATAGTTATTATATATAATAATAATAATAATAATATAATAATAGTAATAATAGTAATAATGGTAATAATAATAATAAAATAAAACGAAGGAAAAGATAATTAGAAGAATTTTGACTGCCTCAAAGATAAAGGGTAGAGTTCGGCCAAACTTGGGAAGAGAAAGAGGCAGAATGAACCTCGGGCACATTTGATTGACGGAAGGAATCAATCTCGTAAGAGTATAAGAAGGATTTGAACATTCGGGTCTCCAGCAGAAATTTGGAAATTTTGAGCTGAGAGAGAGAGAGGAGGGTAAGAGAGCACTACCAAAGGGGAGAGGAGGATAGGTGACGCAATGAACCATCGTCAGACGGAATAGCGAATCGTGATTCGAGGCATGGATTCTTCTGTTTCTACTTGTATGATCCTATGATGAATTGGTTAATTTGGATCCCTATTTAAGGAATAAAGAGAAGAAAGAAGAAAAATGGGGAAGGTTTCAAAAGAATAAACCCAAGTGGAGAAAGAAAATAATTTAATTATGTATGTATGTATGTATGTGTCTGTATGCAATTCAGTAAGTGCAGGGATGAGAATTGGAGGGTTAGTAAATTGAAGAAGAACTATGTTGCGTGTATAGAATAAATAAATACTCCCTCCGTCCCTAAATTATCGTCCTCCTTTCCTTTTTCGTCCGTCCTAAAATAATTGTCCACTTTAAAACTTACCTTTTTAGAACATCACTTTTACCACTTTACCCTTACTTTTTCACCCTACTTTAATTATTGGCCACATACACATGGGCTTTAAAGGAAACTACACATTAAACCAATATTAATAATCCAGTCAAATAGGTTTTCTTAAACGGTGCGCCGGGTCAACCAGGACAATAAATTAAGGACGGAGGGAGTATAAAGTATGGATAGGTGTATTTGAAAAAGAGGAGAAGCTGAATGTGGGTGGTGTCTGATTTGTAAAATTTATTTAAGTACACCGAGACGGTGATCAAAATGGATGAATGCAAACTTAATTGGTAATAAGGAAAGTGGATTCAGTAAGCAACAGTGGGCTTTATTTGTAAAGAAATTATAATGGGATTATTGAGAGTGATAGTTGGACAGGGGAATGCTAAAATAACACTACTTGATAAAAATAATTATAGCAAACAGTATCATCTAAATTAGTTTAGATTGGCTAAATTGCTACAATATAAATATTTTAGTAAATTAATTTATGTATTGAATTTTAGATTTGGACAAGAAGAGTTAGCCTTTCATTTGCGTTTCGGTGGACCTTGTTTGGTTTGTGGGCATGCTAATCAAGTAAGGGATTATATATCTTTTAGATATTCGAACTCTCTATTCCAAATTGTTAGGCTTCCGCTGATTCTTTGACATTAACCTTTCTTTGAAACGTGTACCAACTTTGAGTTGGCATTTGAATTTGAATTTCGTCGTATCCGTTCTATTGTTACTCTAAATTGTAAATCTCGTTACGTGTCTCACGAAATTTTAAATTCTAAGTGAGATATTGTTGTGAATTGAATTATTATTGTCTTGACAAGTAAATCATTTTTTTTGAAATTCCACTATAATCACTAAGTTGAACAACCTACTACTAGGGATAAAGTAGCATTATGATTTCGATTTTGATTTATAGAAATTTATGCCTCCTGGCCGTGGCTTGGTTATCCGGATATACCATCTTGAATTGTTATTCTTATTGGATTATGAATCTTTGTTTGAAAATGGTCATAAGACCGCTTACGTGATCATGATATCCGCGGGTGGTCATCGTCTCCAACTGGTATAGGACGGTTGGCGACGATTAGACCTCTCGCAAGTACTTTTGTTATCTCTATCTTTCATTTGAATTCCAAATGTGATATTGTGAATATGAAATTCATTATTATGTTTATGATATTCTTCTGAATATTGACTATTTTGGATATTTGATTTGGTTTGAATTCGTCAACTCCTTCCTAGATTTTGGAGGGATTGTATATGAATATTGACTCTTACTGGGCATTGTGACTCGATGATTGATCTTTTGAATTTACTCATTTAAGTTTATTGGTCAAGGATTTGGTTTAACCTTTTGAACTACAGATTTGTTTAAGTCTATTTTTTGAAATTGTAATAAGTACTCAAGGATTTTATTTAGTAGAATTATGACTCTTAAGTATTGTTATTGGGAAATATTGTGATTTAGTATTAGATATTAGTGGCGTGTCCAAAATTGTGGAACCGCGAATTGGTGTCAAATTCTGGAGTGTTACAAGAAGTTTGTTCAAATCATTTTCTAGCCAATAGTTTAGGTTTTAGTGTAGGCAATTAGCATGATCATTCTTTAGAGTAGCTCTTTGTAAAGTTTGTCAATATCAATCAAATTCAATCAACTAAATTCCCAGTAAAGAACATAATACATATTTCTAACTAAAAGTAAACAGAAACAATGGATTCATAAGCCACACTAAGCTCGCCATGATAACACATGAAACAGCCGTGTAATCAAAGGAAAAACTATAAATTCTGGAAAGAAGAAAAAAAGGCCAGTATCACCTGGAATGTATACATGTAAGGCGTAATTTCCCTCAACGTGAGGAAATGTCCGGACCCGACTGGAGTGACTACTTTGCAAGTAATCAAATGTCCCTTCACATACAAAAAAACACAAACAGTTTGTGTGCATCAGCATATACAAGGCTTGCAATGCCATATCACTCTGTGTATGTTAATGTTTGGGGATATACTCACCAATAGAATTGGGAGGGTTGAGAAGAGAGATAGGCGGTGGAGGCAGGGCCGGAAGCGATGGTTGGGTTTCATTCGATTTGGGTATCCGTTTTGAATCTGAGTCGGAGTCCGAGCTACTGTCGGCGTACGAGGCTCTCAGCGCCTCCATTTTCGCTATCTGTCTCCGTCCCAGTACCAGTCGCTTTTTTAATACTATGGGCGCCGCCGCAGTTGCGGCGAACGGATCGTTCAAGTGAGAGCAAACTTTCTAATTTTAATAATGAGAACCATTCTTTGTTGTCCCTGAAATTCTTCTGATTACCCCCACTTCTGGGTATGAATAGTACGAATATAAATAAAAAATAGTAAATTAGAAAAAAAAAAAAAAACACACACACACACACACTGCCACATCATTAGTTTAAAAGAACATCTTCAATATTCAACTTTTTAATTGGGCTCATTGTCACATACACTTTTCTCTTCTTATCCACTTAAGAATATATCTTTTTATTAGAACATCCACAATGTACATAATTCTTACACAACTTCTTAGCTGGGTCCTACTGCCACCTACACACTTTTCTTTTTTTCTCTGCTTAAGAATATATCTTCTCATTTTATATTATTTTTAACATATTATTAACTGGGTCCCACGCCACCTCATTAACTTTACACTTCATTCTTATTTTTATACTTCTCAACACATAAATTTATTTCACGTTATTTAATATATTTCATATTTAAATATTTCGTATAAATAATTAATTTATAAATTAAGACATAAATTAATTTAAAATAATGATTACATTATTATTTTTAAATTTTATAATTTATAATTTAGTTAATAAATTATCTATAAAACACATATTATACATAACTCGTGCAATAACATAAATAGAAAATTACATAAAAACGTGATCAATACATAAAATGATAAAATTACATAAAACATAAATACTTAAAAATTACGTCAAAACAATTCAATAATTAAAATTATATAAAAACGTCAATAATTAAACTCTATCACTAGTTGTCACCGAAACGACACCATATATGCTCAACCAAATTCGATCGAAGAGCATGATGGGTGCTTCTATCACATACCTCTGAATTTCGCTGCATATATTCTTGAAATGCTTGAGTTGACCCATGGTTTACTTGTGGAGAGTCATAAACGACATCATCTGCCCAGTTCGTAATGTGATCACCATCGGCCTCCACAATCATGTTGTGTAGAATAATGCATGTGAGCATTAATTCTTTCAAGTTATCTCTATACCAAAACTTGGTAGGACCTTTGATAATTGCCCATCTTGATTTGAGCACTCCAAATGCTCGTTCGACATCTTTTCTTACAGCCTCTTGCATCTCTTTGAATTTCTTTCGCTTAGCATCCGACGGACATGAAAAACTTTTCACAAAAGTAGCCCAATCTGGATAAATTCCATCTATTAGGTAGTATCCTTTTGTATACTGTGTGTCATTCACTTAGAAATTGCACGGCGGTGCATTTCCTTCGAGTATGTTATTGAACAAAGGTGATTCATATAACACATTGAGATCATTACGAGAACCCGCGGCCCAAAAAAATGCATGTCATATCCATAAATCTGCAGACGCAACTGCTTCGAGCACAATTGTTGGTTTCCCATGACCTCTTGCATATTGACCTTGCCAAGCGACTGGACAATTTTTCCATTCCCAGTGCATACAATCAAGACTTCCTAACATACCTGGAAATCCGTGTCTTTGCTCGTGCATTTGAAGCAGACGTTGTGTATCATTAGCATTTGGCCTTCTCAAGTATTGACCTCCAAACAACTCAATAATACATCGACAGAAGTTGAACATGCAGTTGATAGCAATTGTTTCTCCTAATCGGAGGTACTTGTCGAGATGATCGACTGGAACTCCATAAGCCAATTGACGAATAGTTGTTGTGCATTTTTGAAGTGGTGAGAGACCTACTTTTCTGTATGCATCATGCCTTTGTCGAAAATAACTTGAATGATTCTCCAATGCATTAACTATCTGAATGAATAAATTTCTATGCATTCGGAAGCGTCACCGAAATATATGATCAGGATACAATGGCTGAGAGGAGAAGTAGTCATTAACAAGTTGAGTATTTCCTGCTACACGATTTCGATTTATGTAGCTCCTCTTTTTCCTTTGGCGACGCCTCTTGATGTTGGATCTCTCCATTTCAATCATCTATTGTTGTAATTCAATCATCTGCAAAAAAAAAAAAAATTCACCTTCAGACATGTTGGATTCTTCGTTAGATTCAGACTTGTTGGATTCTTCGGTATGACTGCTTGTGTTAGAGCTATTGGTAGAAGAAGACATCTTTAGTGGTAAAATGTAGGACAATGACAATGGTTTATATGTTGAACGTTTGTAGCTATTGGTAGAAGAATAAGACATCTTCTCATCTATATATACTAGTTTATAACAGCTAGTTTATAACGGCTAGTTTACAACGGCTAGTGGTACAACGACTATTTTATAACGGCTAGTTTATAACGACTAGTGGTACAACGACTATTTTATAACGGCTAGTTACGTTCAAAAATACCAAAATGAAAATTACATAAAAAAATTAATAATGAAGAATGAACTTGTAAAATAACATAAATAGAAAATTACATAAAAACGTTATAATTGAAAGTTACATAAACACGTTAACATTGAAAGTTACATTTAAAAAAATAATGAAAGTTACATAAAAAAATTAATAATGAAACTTACATAAAATTATCGGTGTTGATACAAAGAGCACTAAAATTCATATCATTTCTTCCTCAACTGTACCTTTACTTCCTCACATCATTGCTGATACATGGCAAATTGTGTCGGATTCATGTGGGAGGTATCTTGAGTAAGAAAAACAATGTCTTTCACGAGCCTTTCGCGCTCCTTTCTTTCTTCTCGGGCCTTTCGAGCTTCCGCATCAATTTTTTTTTATTTCAATTTCTTTACTTTTCCATTCATTCTTAATTTTTTTATTTCAAATTCTTGTTTTTTTTATTTCGAGTATTTATCTAACGAGAACACCATCCCAGAAGAAATCGTTTGCAACCCATCTACATCTGAAGATGTTTCGACGTTTCATTTACCTTTAGCTTTCCTCTTTGCCGCCTTTTATCCAATCGGACGAGTACGTAAATTGATTTCTTCAACATCTTCAACATCTTCACACTAGTCTTAGAATGATCACCCTCGGATTCAGACGTCTTAGATGTTTTATTGGTGTGACCCAAATTTGTTTGTAGAGAAAAGGAAATAGAAGAATTTTTTAACACATCTCAAACATGATCAAAAATAAAGTGCTGACATTTTTTCTTGATGGTATAGCTCCCTTGCATTTCTCATTAGAATATCATCGCTCCAACCGCTGTGATGAGCATTGAGAAGCCTATTATAGATTTCGTTGAAGTTTCTCACTGATGGAGCAATTCTAGTTGACCAACGTGATGTCAACTTCGCTTTATCTCTCGGTATTGAATTACTTGGGCGATGTTCGTTATAATAATCAGCTACACGCTTCCAATATTGCGTACTCTTTTGATTATCACCAACTACTGGACATTGACCAATAGTTTGCACAGCTTCCATAAGCGCAAGATCTTCATTCTTGATCCATTTTGCACGTTTAACCTTGTCTTTTCTGCTCCTGCTTCGTCCCCAAATCAATTGTTTCTAAATTGATTTGCTTGAACTGGCGATTGCTGTCGAAAAATTACCGGGATGAAGTCTCATCTACACTTGTTGGACGTGAATCATTTGAAGATATGTAAGGTTGAGAAAATGCACGAGACATACCTTCCGGAGTGAAAAATTGATTTCCCGTTGGTTGCCAATAATTCGAAGGAAAAGGAATGTTACCAGATGAATTCTCAATTGTTTGAGGAACTTGAAAATTCTGAAAATTTGGAAAATTTGGAGGCATATAGAAATTTGGATAATTTGGAACATTTGCATTGTTGGAAAAATTATGCGGGTATTGGGGGTATTGGGGAGTAGATGAAAATTGAGAATGTTGAACATTCTCGGGAACACGAGAGTTTTGTGAATTTTGATTTGCTTCAATATCGGAAGAATTCAATAAATTTTGGTAAAAATTAGTACCTCTTGGATCCATTTGGAATATAAGTATGTAGAGAAAGTGATTTTTAAGAAGAGATTATAGATAAATAAAAGAGGGAATGAAAAAGGTGTGGAGAAAATGAAGAAGGTTGAGGTGGTTTATTTATATGGAAGAAGGAATAAAATAAAAATTAAAAAAGGGTTTTTTTTTGAAAAATATCAGTTACACCCATCCCCCCCCCCCACCCACCCAACGGTTATATTAGGATTTTTAAAAAAATTTTGATTTTCTTTTTGCTCCAAACGGTCACTTTTGATTAAAAAAAATTAATCGTTTTTTTTTGGAAAGTGGGAGACACAGGGACCCACCATTGCAGGCCTTCGACACGCCTGGCCAGCGCGTGTGGTGCACGCGCCTCACCAGCAATATCCGTGCACCACAGCCTCCTCCCTTGCGGCTGGGCTTCCTCCTTTGGCAAAAAATTCTTTCGGAAGAACATGGCTTTCTCTCACCTCTTAAGAATTGCTGGAGAAGTGGTACAATGGGGATTTCTTGGTATTCTTTAACCAAGAAATTGGTTAAGAATCCAACAATGGGAATGCCCTTATATACTATTCTTAACATATTCTTAACTAGGTCTCACTGCCACCTCATTAACTTTATACTTCATTCTTATTTTTATACTTATCAACAAATAAATTTATTTCACGTTATTTAATATATTTCATATTTAAATATTTCGTATAAATAATTAATTTATAAATTAAGATATGAATTAATTTTAAAACAATAATTACATTATTATTTTTAAATTTTATAATATATAATTTAATAAATAAATTATCTATAAAACACATATTATACATAACTCGTACAAGTTAATAAATAAAAAATTACATAAAAACGTTAAAATTGAAAATAATACATAAAATGCTAAAATTACATAAAACATAAATACTTAAAAATTACATCAAAACAATTCAATAATTAGAATTACATAAAAATGTCAATAATTAAACTTTATCACTAGTTGTCACCGTAACGACGCAATATATACTCAACCAAGTTGGATCGAAGAGCATGATGGGTGCTTCTATCACGTACCTCTGAATTTCGCTACATATATTCTTGAAATGTTTGTGTTGACCCATGGTTCACTTGTGGAGAGTCATAAATGACATCATCAGCCCAGTCCGTAACGTGATCACCCTCGGCCTCCACAATCATGTTGTGTAGAATAATACATGTGAGCATTATTTCTTTCAAGTTATCTCTATACCAAAACCTGGTAGGACCTTTGATAATTGTCCATCTTGATTGGAGCACTCCAAATGCTCGTTCAACATCTTTTATTGCAGCCTCTTGCATCTCTTTGAATTTGTTTCGCTTAGCATCCGACGGGCATGAAAAACTTTTCACAAAAGTAGCCCAATCCGGATAAATTACATCTGTTAGGTAGTACCCTTTTGTAAACTGTGTATGCCATTCACTTCGAAAATTGCACGGCGGTGCATTTCCTTCGAGTACGTTATTGAATAAAGGTGATTCATATAGCACATTGAGATCATTACGAGAACTCGCGACCCCAAAAAATGCATGTCATATCCATAAATCCGCAGACGCAACTACTTCGAGCACAATTGTTGGCTTCCAATGACCTCTTGCATATTGACCTTGTCAAGTGACTGGACAATTTTTTCATTCCCAGTGCATACAATCAAGACTTCTTAACATACCTGAAAATCTGTGTCGTTGCTCGTGCATTTGAAGCAGACGTATCATTAGCATTTGGCCTTCTCAAGTATTGACCTACGAACAATTTAATAATACATCGACAGAAGTTGAACATGCACTCGATGGCAGTTGTTTCTGCTAATCGGAGGTACTCGTCGAGATGATCGACAGGAACTCCATAAGCCAATTGACGGATAGCTGCCGTGCATTTTTTAAAGTGGTGAGAGACCTACTTTTCCGTATGCATCAGGCCTATGTTGAAAATAACTTGAATGATTCTCCAATGCATTAACTATCTGAATGAATAAGTCTCTATGCATTCGGAAGCGTCGCTGAAATATATCATCGGGATACAATGGTTGAGATGAAAATTAGTCATTGACAAGTTGAGTATTTCCGGCTACACGATTTCGATTTATATATCTCCTCTTTTTCCTTTGACGACGCCTCTTGATGTTGGCTCTCTCCATTTCAATCATCTGTTGTTGTAATTCAATCATCTGCAAAACAATTTTTTCACCTTCAGACATGTTGGATTCATCGTTTGATTCTTCGATATGACTGCTTGTGTTAGAGCTATTGATAGAAGAAGAAGAAGAAGACATCTTTAGTAGTAAAATGGAAGAGAGAATAAAGAAGTTGTGAAGTAATGAAGAAGGTTGAAGTGTTATTTTTATAGGGGAGAGAGAAAGGATTAAAAACTCACCTACCCTCCCACCCACCCACCCATATAAAAGCAGCCGCACCCCTCAAAAAAAAAAAAAAAAAAACCCAATTGTTTCACCTTCAGACATGTTCAAAGTTACATTAAAAAATGACATAGAAACATTCTAATATTGAAAGTTACATGCAAAAAATTAATAATAAAACTTACATAAAAACATCCTAATATTAAAAGTTACATTAAAAAAATTAATAATAAAACTTACATAAAAACATTATAATATTAAAAGTTACATTAAAAAAAATTAATAATAAAACTTACATAAAAACATTCTAATATCTAAAGTTACTTACATTAAACTACGAACACTAAAATTCATCCCCTTTCTTCCTCAACTGCACCTTTACTTGCTCACATCCGTGTTGATACATGGCAAACTTTGCCGGACTCATGTGGGAGGTATCTTGAGTAAGAAAAGCAATGTCTTTCACGAGCATTTCACGCTCCTTTCTTTCTTCTCTTGATCGTTTAGCTTTTGCTTCAATTTTTTTAATTTCAAATTCTTATTTTTTTTATTTCTGAGTATTTATCTATCGACAACACCATCCCAGAAGAAATTGTATGCATCCCATCTACATCTAAAGATGTTTCGACTTTTCCTTTAGCTTTAGCTTTCCTCTTTGCCGCCTTTTGTCCAATCGGACGACTACGTAAATTGATTTCTTCCACATCTTCAACATCCACACTAGTCTTAGAATGATCACCCTCGGATTCAGACGTCTTCGATTTTTTATTGGTGTGAAGCATATCTGTTTGTGGATAAAATGATACAAAAGAATTTTTTAGCACATCCCAAACATGTTCAAAAAGAAAGTGCTAACCTTTTTCTTGATGGTATAGATCCCTTGCATTTTTCATTAAAATATGATCGCTCCAACCGTTGTTTTTAGCATTGAGAAGCCTATTGTATATTTCGTTAAAGCTTCTCACTAATGGAGCAATTCTGTTGACCAACGTGGTAGCAACTTCATAATATCTCTCGGTATCGATTTACTTGGGCGATGTTCGTTGTAATAATCAGCTATACGCTTCCAATATTACGCATTCTTTTGATTATTATCAACTAATGGACATTGACCAACAGTCTGCACAGCTTCCATAAGCGCAAGATCTTCATCTTTGGTCCATCTTGCACGTGTAGACTTATGTTTACTCGGTACTGATTCCGATTCCGGTTCGGCGTCCAAATCAATTGTTTCTAAATTGATTTGCGTCTCGGGAACCGATGATGGCGTTCCTGACAAATTACTGGATGAAGTTGCATCTACACTTGTTCGACGTGAGTCATTTGAAGGTATGTAAAATGGAGAAAATGTAAGAGGCGGGCCTTACGGCATGAAAAATTGGTTTCCCGTAGGTTGCCAATAATTCGGAGGAAATGGAACGTTACTTGGCGGGAAATTTGGAAAATTTTGCGGTATGTAGAAATTTGGATAATTGGGAACATTTGGATTGTTAGAAAAATTAGGCAGGTATTGAGGAGTAGATGAAAATTGAGAATTTGAACATTCTCAGGAATATGAGTGTTTTGAGTATTTTTTATGTTCTTCAAAATTTGAAGAATTCAGTAAATTTTGAAAAAAATATTACCTCTTATATTCATTTCGAAGATAAGTATGTAAATAAAGTGATTTTTTAGAAGAGATGATGAAGAAATGGAAAAGAGAATAATGTGGAGTAAATATAAAATGTTGAAGTGGTATATATAGGGGAAGAGGGAAAGAATTAAAAAAAAAATGTTTAAAAAATACCAAAACTGGCCCCCAAACACTCTCCACATCCCGCCCCCCACACACACACACACACTTTTCCCCAAAGTGAAAGCACCCCCCACCTTTCCCCCAATGCACCCCACTCCCAAAAAATCAAAAAGTCCAAGCCGGCCCCCCTGCCCCCAACCAGCCGCTGTCCCCTCACTTTCTCTCATTTCCCTATGTGAATAGTAACGTCCTATTTTAGAAGTTTTTTTTTTTTGCCTCTCTCTCCTACTTGGCAAATAAAAATATATACAATGGGGAAATTTTGGGAACTTCTTAATAATAAGTTGGTTAAGAATTGGCATTTTTGTACAATGGAGATGTTCTAAATCTTTTCTCTATAAACCTATTCTCCACTATACATAAACCCATAAAAGCTTTATAGCATGGACTCACAACTAAATATTTTATTCTTTCTCAATATATATTTATTTTCAAAAATAAATATATCGTTTTAAAACATAAATATTTTTAGAACAAATATAATACGTCTAAAAAATTATTTATATATTTTTAAATTTTATCTTTGAAAAAAACATTTTTATTCATAAATATTTATTAGTAATTCAAAATACCGATGTAACAATATAGATTTTATTGAACTACATCAACATAAAATCATACAAATTATAATTAAAGTTGCATAATACAATGAGAAAACAAAGTAATTAAATAGTAATAAAAAATATCCAATCGTTACAACTTAATTTTCATTGTTGTTGTTTCCAAAGCGTTCCCAAATATGTTCGATCAAATCAGATCGAAGTTTTTTATGTACTTCCCGATCACATAGTTCTGCATGCCTTTGGAGGTATTGTTGAATTTCTTGAATAAATCCTTGTGATGCGGCTACCGGTGGATCTACTTCTTCATCGCTCCAGTTACTTATTGCATTACCTTCATTTTCCACAATAATATTATGTAATGTGACGCATGCGTACATTATATCTTTCAAAGTCTTCTTGTGCCAAAATCGAGCCGCACCTCGTACTATTGCCCAACGAGACTAGAGGACTCCGAACGCTCGCTCAACGTCCTTTCTTGCACCTCTTGCATTTGTTTGAACTTTATCCTTTTAGGATCTTCTGGATATGTAAAACTTTTGACAAATGAAGCCCACTCAGGGTAGATACCATCTGCTAGATAATATCCTTTCGTGTATTGTGTGCCATTTACCGTAAATTGAACTTGAGGAGAGTGTCCTTTCAATACATCGTTGAACAATGGAGATTGGTTGAGTACATTAATGTCGTTGTTAGAACCTGCAACGCCGAAGAATGCATGCCATATCCAAGGGTCTTGAGAAGCGACCGCTTCTAGCATTATTGTTGGAACCCCTTGATCTCCTCGGGTAAATTGACCTTTCCATGCAACTGGCTAATTTTTCCATGGCCAATGCATGCAGTCAATGCTTCCTAACATACCGGGAAAACCATGGACCTCAGAATGTAGTTGAAGTAAGCGTTGAATGTCGTGAGCATTGGGTCTTCTCAAGTATATGCTTCCAAATACCTCAATCACAGATCGAAAAAATTTCATTAGACAATCGATTGCAGTGGTTTCACCAATTCGTACATACTCGTCATAATGATCGGCAGGCGTGTCATATGCCAACTGACGAATAGCAGCAATGCATTTTTGCAAGGGGAAAGTCCCTTTCTACCGGTTGCGTCAACCCTCATCTGAAAATACTCTGTATGATTTGAAAGAGATTCTACAATTCGAAGGAATAACTCCTTACTCATTCGATACCTTCTTCGAAAATACCTTCTTCCGAAAATCTTGGAGAAATCATGTCCGACTTCACGTTCTCGATTTATGTACTTTCGATTGCGTTTTACGATCGTGGGAGGCTTCTGCTTCTTCATCCTTCATTTTCATTTCCATAATCATCATCATCATTTTTTCACTTGAATCGTCAGTCAATTCATCGTGCACGAATTGTAGAAGTGCATTTTTATAGGAGTGATTGGGATCTTGAGACATTTTTTAGTGTGGAGATTGGTGTATCTGTAGGTATATGTGTAAGAGGTTGTGGTTGGAGAAAATATAGAGTCTCAAGACTCTTATATATAGACCTCTTATAACGGCTAGTTTTTGCAACGTCTAGTTTTTGCAACGTCTAGTTTTTGCAACGTCTAGTTTTTACAACAGCTAGTTTTTGCAACGACTAGTTTTTACAACGACAAGTTTTTGTAATGACTAGTTTCCTTCACACAATTAAAAATTACATAAAATAAAATATTACATATGAGTTACATGAAGAAAAAAATACATTAATTAAAATATTACATAAACTTAGAAACTTCATAAATTAAAATTACCAAAACATAAATTAGGGAATACAACAATTAGAAACTTCATAAATTAAAATTACAAAACATAAATTAGGGAATATTATATTTGACCTTGATCGAGTCACAAATGTGTTGATGCATTTGTAGTTGCTCATTCGTCATGCCACTAGTATCCTTAAAGAGAATTTCATAATTCAACGCAGTTGTCACTCCCTCGAGTGCTAAAATCTTTCTTTCTTCAATTTCACGATGCTTATCCCATAAATTGACATTTTTGACTTCATTTTTCTCGACAATTTTTGCTTTCCTTTTCCTCTTTGCCACCTTTTGACCAATCGGGCGGACTTCGACTTCATTGTCTTCGATGTTGATGCTCGTATGTGCATCTGATGATGAAGTGAATGTTTCCGATTCAGATATCTTTGTCCTTTTAAAGGAATGTTCATTGGATTTATCACCTTTCCACTTTGGCTCATCTTTCACCATTAGCCACACATGCTCATATTTGAAATGTTTTTTACGTATAAAGTGATAAAGACCACGTGCAGTTTCCTTCACTTGGTCGTCGAACCACTCACTACGATGTTGATCTCTAACTTGGATGAAAAATTGATTAAATTCATTAACATGTGGACAAATTGCGTACCAATGCGACTTCAAGACGTTCGACTTTCTTTGAATTCCCGTCTTTCGGTTGTTGTTGTAGTACTCAGTGATTCGTTTCTAAAACTCCTTATCATTTTGAGAGTTTCCCTTCACGCTATCTGTTGAAATAACGAGCCAAGCACTTGCAAGCATTTTATCTTCTTCAATGCTCCACTTTGTTTTTTGCTTGTCTTTTGTTTGGTTGTCTTCTTCATTATTAAGAACAATGGTTTCCAACCCCTCTTGGGTGGAAAATAGTGGAATTGCACACTCACCGACACTATCCCTTCTTGTATGAGTTGGTGTTGTTGGATTTCCAATACCGGGTGTATATTGGTTTGTCATAGTTGAATTAAAATATTGCGAATACATGGGAAATTGATAATTTGGATAAGGAAAATTTGGAACACTTGAAATACCTTGATAATTTGGATAAGGAAAATTTGGCGGAGCTTGAAAATTTGGTGGAACTTGAAACTTTGGCGGAACTTGAAAATAAGGTGGAACTTGAAAATTTGACGAAGCTCGAATATTTGGCGGACCTTGAACATTCGACGGAGCTGAAAAATTCGGAGTAGTTTCGACATTCGCAAAATCTTCGACATTAGAGTTCAATAAATTTGTAAAAAAAATTGTTATCCATAACAAAAGAAGTGTAAATAAGAATTTGTGTAGAGAATGAGAAAGTGTAGATGAATTTATGTAAAAAAAATTTGGAAACCAATTTATAGGAATTTTTTTATTAACGTTATTTTATGACCGTTGTAAAGTTTAAAAAAAAAAACAGCCGTTGCTGCCAGACAAATTGCTGCCATTTTGCAGGGATGTTGCTGACCAAGCAAGGATAAACCGGTCCAAGGTTGTGGAGTTGTTGTAAATTTGGAGCGATGACCTGGAAGACTCCAAAGGTGATAAAGCTTTAGACAAGCTGGTAAAGCTTTTACCCAACTCCCATTGGAGTTGCTCTAAGGCAATAAACCAACCACTAAGGACTAAAAGGCTTAAAGGACTAAGGCCCAAGTTGGGCTAGGGCAAACTAAAATGGGCCAGTCCATATTCGATATTCCATAAATAATATGGCTTACATAGGTACTTAATATAGCACCTATAAAATATTTAATACAACACTTTTTGTTGTAAAGTACTATTTACCTTTGAAAAAAATTAAAAAATAAAAATAAAAACAAAATTAAAAAAATAAAAATAAAAAATTGAACACCGCACCGCACCGGACCAACACCAACCGCCCATCGGACCACCCCCACTGCCTACCGGACCACCACCCACCACCGCCCACCCCCTTCCCACACCGCAAGCCCCCCCTCCCCAGCCTCCCCCAAGACCGCGCCCCTCCCAACCCTCCCACTTCGCTTGGGTCAAGCCTAGTTCCTCCCCCCAGCCTTAGCCCACGCCTGCCCCAGCCCTAGTCCCTCCCCCAACCCTCCCACTCCGTCTGGGCCAAGCCCAATCCCTTCCCCAGCCCCAACCCACCCGCTTGCTCCAGACCCAGTCCATTCCACACCCCTTCAACACGGACTAGGCCTCCTCCAGTCCCTCCCTCACCCAGCCCAACTGCCTGCCCCTCCCCTAGCCAACCCAGCCGCCACCACCTCACGCCCAGCCTCTACCACCATCTCCGCCCAGAAAAAAATAGTTTTTTTTCATTTAATTAAAAACCAACTCCCGCCCACCTCCACCACCTCCCGCCCACTTCCACCACCATCCACCCACCTCCACCACCAATCTTCTTCTTTTTTTCCATTTAATTATAATTTTTAATTTTGAAATTGAACAAAGGGAAAATTGGTAATCTTTTTTCAAAAAGTGTTGTATTAAGTATTTTATAGGTGTTGTATTAAGTATTGCCCTATGACTTATTATATGAGAGTCCATTCAATAAACGGGCTGCCCGCCCTAACCCGCAAACATCCGTGACCCGCACGGGCAAAGACCGAAAAGTCTGTATCCAAATGGGTATCGAATACACCAGCTCAATCTGCCTCTAATAGGTGGCGGGGTGGGAATGCCCGCGGGTTTTCCCTATTTGACAGCCCTAAAAGTGATCCATGTGTTTTAAACTGCTTCATAAGTGTCATCGGATCGGCCCGCAACCGTGCCCATATTTGACAACGTATGGGGTCGGGTCAACCCGAGAATACATCATCCCCATGAAGATCAAGCTCGGGCTTATGGGTCTTCGGGCCTTTTGGCCCGAAAAAAAAAAGCCTTTTAAAACAATTTGGTGGTGTTGTTTCTCATTTGTATTTTGATTTACATCTGTTCATAAATTACATTAGGTTTTATACTTAGTGGCTAATTGGGCTGCATATCAATTAGTGTGGTAACTGTATATAGAACTTTGTCATAGAATAGTTTTTATAGGCTTTACAGGTTCAGCGGAAGACTTCAGCAATGCTTCACCGGAAGACCTCCTTCAGCATCCAGCGGCATACCTTGTCTGCACCTACTCAAGCATGACATGTCCTCAAAGCTTTTAGTGGATTAATTAAATTCGACCTTTATCGGTTTGAATTTGAATTAAACCAATCCTCTCTCAACTCTTGACTTCTCAGACACGCCTGACTAGCTTTCCGAAAAGCAAGAAGACTTTCGCCTTCTGAATAGTGACAGAGTAGGTGAAACAGACTGACACTTACAGTCTGTACCAACTATTGCAAGTCTGCAACTCTGATTGCTCACCTACCAGCTACTGCAACAACTCTGCACCATTCCCTTCTTAGTATCAATGAAGACGAAATCTACAAGTCAGCTCCATGCATTTAATGCATTCAACCTAATAGAGCTGTTACACTTCGTCTTCTCCAAAAGGTCTCAAGAATGCCCCAGCTAGAAATACTGCAATTAAAGACTGAAGAAAACAATGCTCTGAATTTCTCCAACAACTTCAAGTCTTATATACTCAGTGCATTCAAGAGATCGTAAACTGATCAAGAAGTCCTCAACAACAACAAGAAGATCTGCATCAACACTTTACCTTTTGCTTCTTATTGTTGTTTCCTTAAACTATTCTTCTGTACCATTGAATATTCTGTTTGTCCAGATATTCAATTCCCAACCCCCAAACACAAGTCAAATATTTTGTACACAATCTATTGGAACTCTTTGTAATAGAACTAGTGGAAAACATAGTGCACATTTAAATCCAAGGTTGACTGCCTTGGTGGTGGACGTAGCACTCTTTATAGTGCGAACCATCTCAAAATACTTGTGTTCTTTTCATTACCGTTGCATACTGCTTTAAACTGTTTCATATCTATTTAGTATTTACTTATCGCTTCAAATAGCAGACTTGAGTATTCAGTAAAGTCTACCGGTAGTGCTTCACCGGCAGACCTGAACTGTTTTCCTTACAAGACTTCCACTACTTCAATTTTTTCAATAGATTGTAAGTGCTTGTTTTAGGAATTAATACAAAAAGTTTCAAGTGTCTAATAAGCTATTCAACCCCCCTCCTTCTAGCTTATTATTGTGCCCTTTGGGACTAACAATTGGTATCAGAACTAAACTCTTTGAAAACTAGTTTTTCCAAGATTAAACTCTTGAGAGTCACGATCCAATGGCACAAACACACTACATGCTGCCTACATTAAATGCAAACCTCGTCCCAATATTGGACGAAGGCCATTTCGATGTTTGAAAGGATAAGGTAATGCGTTTTATGAATTCTATTGACAACATGTTGTGGAAATGCGTACTAGCAGAACAACATGTACCAATGAAGGCTAATCTTCTAGCATCCATCACTGGAAATCCTGCTGAAGTACCCAAAGAAGAATCTGAATGGACAGAGGACGATAGAAAACTAGTAGAGCTGGACAGCAAAGCCATCAACATTATAACTAGCTCATTAGACACCGCACTTACCAACAAGTGATCCGATGTACTTCTGCAAAAGAAATGTGGGAGGCTCTTGTCGAATACTTGGAAGGAGACCAAGACACAAGAGACAAAAGAAAATACACCTTCATCCAACAATTCGATTCTTTCAAGAAGGATCCCAAGGAGACCTTGAGACACGCATACGATCGCTTCAGTTAGGTAATAAATAGTTGCTTTTCTCTTGGTAAAACTTATGACAAAAAGGAAATGAATATGAGATTTCTAGGCTCTCTAGGTAGTCCGTGGCATGTTAAGACCACTGCCATGAAAGAATCTAAAAACTTAAACGAAATGACTCTTCATAGTCTTTACGCAAGTTTAAAGGTTTATGAGCTCGAAGTGAATCAAGCTCTAGAGCAGACAAACGCCTCGTAACTGTCCTTGCCTGCCATGGTACAAGAAGAAACTCCAGTTGATAACAAACCTTCTACTTCCTCCAGTGAAAACAATTTTCTTTCAGACGAACAATTTGCTATGTTTGTAAAACATTTCAAAAAGTTTGCAAAATATGGAAGGAAGGACACACACCAGCAGTCTTTTAGAAAAATTGTTGAAAGCTCATCTAACGAAGAGCTTGTGTGTTATAACTGTAGAAAACCTGGTCACTTCGCCTCTAAATGTCCAAAGCCAAAATTCGAAAGGCAGGTGGAATACGAAGGTCCTATACTTTGGAGAAAGAATCCATTATTCCAGGAATAGTCCTAAGACTGTCAAAACAAAGCGGGTGCTTGTCCGATCATTTTTAGGAAAAACAATAATAAAAAAAAATATTAATAATAAAGGCACACTGTACTTTGAACACAAAAAGCCTTCAGCCAATCCCTTATGATACCTCAAACCCCTTTTTCTCATAAACCTGGCCCAAGTTTGGAAAGGCAGAGACAATACCAATCGTTTGATACGGGATACAGGCACATGGGTCAGATCGGATAATATCGGGGTCAGAACAGAAAAAAGACAGAATCAGTGCAGAGGGAACATATTTGAGCAGAATGGCAGCAGAAAATGAGCAGTCGACAGTGGGTACAGATACAGGGTCTTCAGGGCACGCTCCAACTCCGGCAATGCAACAGTGGCTAGATCAGAATTTGGATGCATGAAATGATCGCCTATTAGACCAAATAGCAAACCTCATGCAAGGTACAAAGCCCAGTGGTGAGGGAACTACTTTCCCTACAACCCCTCAAGAAGCATCTACTTCTCATGCTCCTCTGAACCCAAACCCTTAGCCAAACACTAACCTACCACCAAACACCAATACCCCAAACCCAAATTTCCCACCAAACCCCTATTACCCAAACTTTAACCCTTTCTCACCATACCCGCCATGTCCTTTCCCAAATACCAATATCCCTCAAAATCCAAATGACCTCCCGTTTCCCATCACTAATCCACTCCAAAATAGCCCACATATGGACCCCAGAAGCTATACCCAACCAGGCCAAGTAACGACCTATTTACCCTTCAATGATCCTGGTCGTCAGGCAGAAAATACCAATAACCCGCTTCCTCAAAATTCTTCAAACATATACCAAAACCCAGCACCCGCAAATAACCTACCTCCTCAAAACCTTTACCAAAATCCTTACCAAATGCCTCCCCAAAATCCTTACCAAACACCACAACCCGAAATAAACCAAGCCATGCCCAATCCTTCCAACATATACCAAAACCCAGCACCTCCTCCCACCAAAATAGAGGCAGACATGGAGAACCTAAAGAATATGATGCTCAAAGTCTTGATAAAAATTACCTACTTAAGCTCGCCAAGTCAGTTAAGCATCAAGAAAATCACCGATCAGTAGCATCATATGAAGACTTGTTTGCTATCAATCTGGGGCTAAACAATGAAACGAAAGAGGTCCGAATCGATAGCTACCTGCAAGGGTCCGAAAGAGCACTGATCAACCTCCTCAAAGAGTTTGTAGATGTCTTCGCATGGTCCTACGAAGACATGTCTGGGTTGGATCTAGCCATTGTAAAGCACCGGATCCCCACATATCCTGATGCTAGACCAGTAAAGCAGAAACTCCGCCGAATCAAGCCCGAATGGTCACTGCAAGTGAAAGAAGAAATCATGAAATAGTTGTACGTCAAGTTCATCCGGGTAGTTGAATACCCAATATGGTTGTCAAATATAGTGACCGTTCCGAAAACTAATGGAATGGTTTAGATATGTGTGGACTTCCGCGATCTCAACAAAGCATCGCCTAAAGATGACTTCCCTAAACCCAACATCGATATTGTGGTAGACGCTGTGGCTTCACATAAAATAAGATCCTTTGTAGATGGCGTGCTGGGCTACAATCAAATAAAAATGGCAGCAGAAGACCAAGAAAAAACTTCATTCATTACCCCCTGGGGAACTTACTGCTACACTGTCATGCCATTCGGCCTGAAAAATGCTGGAGCTACTTATCAAAGAGCCGCCACCACCCTCTTCCACGACATGATACACAAAGAAGTCGAAGTATACATGGACGATATGATTGTGCACTCCAACGACACAGATGGTGCCCACGTCAAAGACCTTCAATTTTTTTTTTGAGGAAGCAGGGACGGCACCCTGCAGAGTTTTATTAATATAGGAAAAAAGCAATACAAACTAGAGGGGGACAACCAGCCTTGCCCTTATAAGAGGGAGGACGGAGGAGCCTGACCTCGAAAAGAAAATACAAACAATTAATCTTTCCTACAAAAAGTAAATAGACCTAGAGCATCATGTTGGAGAGCACGACGAACCTCCCCCAGAAGTTGATGAACCATAGAAAAATTCTTATCACTCCTAGTCCCATGGGCAAAAGCAGCTAGACGATCAGCAACAGAGTTCCCTTCACGAAACACATGATGAAGCTCATTAGTACCCAGAAGCTTCAAACAACGCCGCAAATCATAAGTGAAGATCCATGGACAGTTACTTTGACCTTTAATGGCTGAGGCTACGACCATAGAGTCCACTTCCACCAAAACTCTATCAAAATGCAATTCATAACACATTACCAAGCCATCGTGTAGCGCTTGAAACTCTGCACTAGTATTGGTTCCATTACCATAGTACCTAGAAAAACCAAAGAGGAAAAAGCCATTAGAGTCCCGTATGACACCACCACCAGTAGCAATACCCGCTATGGAAGAGCCATCAGTGTTCAATTTAACATAATTAGGAGCAGGAGGCTGCCAACGAATCCAAGACCCTGTAAACAGATTAACCTTTTTAATCGGCAGATCCAAACTTTGTAAGCTTCGAAGACCAACAACATTACTAACAGATTTCGGGCTAAACATCCATAAAATGTCTTTAAGACCATTCAAAACTTGATTGTAAAGATTATCAACTGAAATTTGAACATCTTCGAAAATCGCGAGACATCTAGCTTTCCAAATAATCCAGCACCCATAAAGAAGAATTCTGACTTGAACCGCTCCAAATTGGGTACCAACCGAGACCCCATCAAGCCATATACGAAATAAATGAGGGATCGAAGCATAGCAATTTATCTTGTTGAAGGGACGAGCCAACTTACACCATAACTCACGAGCAACTTCAGATTGCAAAAACAAGTGTTCAATAGATTCCTGGGCTGGATTATTACGGCAGCAAATGCATCGAGAAACAACAGGAACATGTTTAGAATGGAGCCTTAAATCGACCGGAATAGCAGCATAGAATAGTTTCCAAGCAAAAGCGCTAATTTTCGTAGGAATCCAAGGTTGCCAAATTCTTCTAGCCCAATATAAAGTAGGCTCATGGTTTCGATGCAAATTCCGGTATGTTTTAGTGTCAAAATCTCCATTGGATGTTTCACAAAACATTAAACTATCAAGCTCATTATCAACCAGCTGTATATTCGAAATGGCTGCATGGGGCAAAGCTGGAATGAGAGGCAGCAGCTGATCAATGATAGAAAAAACATTCTTGACTTCGAAAATTATTCGAAAGGTTAAGAAAACACTGAATGAAACTCAACCCGACTAAATGTACATTCGGGGTTACCAAGGGCAAGGTCCTTGGATTCCTGGTGACTGAGCAAGGGATCGAGATAGAGCCCACCAAAGTCAAAGCCATTATAGACATGCCACAGCCAAAAACGCCAACATAAGTCAAAGGTTTTCTAGGCCGATTGCAATACATTAGCCGCTTCATCATACAACTGGCATTTACATGTGAGCCCCTCTTCAAACTCCTAAACAAAGATACTGACCGAGTCTGGGACGAAAAATGCCAGCTAGCGTTCAAACAAGTAAAAAAATACCTTCCAACCCACCAGTGCTAGCTCCTCCCCATACACGTAAACCCCTCCTCATATACTTAACCATCACTGATACAACAGTAGGGGCTATGCTCACCCAAGAAAAATAAAACTCCTACACTGAAAATGCCCTCTACTTCATAAGTAGGAAGTTACAAGGAAGCGAGCTAAACTACTCAGCCTTAGAAAAAAGCTGCACTGGTCTAGTCTGGGCAACACAAAGGCTCAAAACGTAGTTGCAAGCCAGGTCCATCAAACTCATCTTCAGGTTGGACCTCATGAAATACATCTTCGGCAAGCCATCACTCCCCAGTCGATTGGCTAAATGGTCATTCCTACTCAATGAATATGACATCACATATGTCACGCTCAAATCTATCAAAGGCAGCGTGTTCGTAGACCATTTAGCTGGCCTGCCGTTAGAAACAGAAGATGCAATTGAGCCCAGCTTTCCAGACGAAGGTGTCCTAGAAATCACCGATCATGACACCGCATGGCAAATGTTCTTTGATGGGGCAGCCAACAAAGGGGGTTTCGGCATAGGAATCCTATTAATCGATCCAGCAGACTCGCATACTCCTTTAGCCATAAGATTGGAGTTCGAATGCTCAAACAATATTGCCGAATATGAAACATGCATTGCTGGTCTAGAAAAAGCCATCCGAAAAGGGGCCAAAAACTTGGAAGTCTTCAAAGATTCTTCCTTAATCATAAATTAGGTCGAAGGGAAATGGAAAACCCAGGATCCTCAGCTACAACTATATCATGCTCGACTGACAGCCCTGGCAAAAGAATTCGATACTATCTCGTTTCATTATCTGCCACGAGATAGGAATCAATTTGCCGATGCACTAGCCACTCTAGCCTCGCTGGTCAGGATTCCTACAGAAACCAACGTCCAACCATTTATAGTTGGAAAAAAGACAACTCATGCATACTGCTTTACAATCGATGTCGCTCCTGAAAAAGATGACGAACCCTAGTACCTTGATAATCTAAATCTACTTCAAAAAGGGATCTATCCACCCAACTTAGACTAAAAAGGGAAAATCTCCCTACGGAGGTGGGCATCACAATTCGTGATCAGCAGAGGTAGTCTATACAAAAGGCACTACCATGGTCTAAACATGCTATGCATCGACCAGGCTAAAGCCGAACGGGTCATGGACCAGCTCCATGGTGGCACCTGCGGACCACACATGAACGGGCATATGCTTTCAAAAAAGATCATCCGACAAGGATACTATTGGAGCACACTAGAAACCGATTGTGTTCAGTGGGTACGTCACTGCGACAAATGTCAGTGTTTCACAAATCTGCAACACGTTCCCCCGCATATACTATACAACTCCACATCCCTTTGGCCCTTCTCTACATGGAGAATTGACGTCATCGGTCAAATTCACCCAAAAGGATCCAACGGCCACGAATACGTCCTGGTAGCCGTCGATTACTTCACAAAGTGGGTAGAAGCCTCTTCCTACAAAATACTAAATGCTAGAAAGGTGTCCGAATTCATCAGGACCAACATCATATACAAATATGGGGTACCTTTCGAGATCATCTCCGACAACGGCACACACTTCGAAGGGGAAGTAAAATGATTGCTCGATCAATTCAAAATCCAAAGACACAAGTCTTCCCCATATCGACCTCAAGCAAACTGTGCCATTAAAGCAGCCAACAAAATGCAAGAAAATATCATCAGAAAAATGGCTGACACTGGAAGAGACTGGCCAGAAAAATTGCCACTAGCCCTCTGGGCTATCGCACTTCAGTCCGTACACCCACTGGGGCTACCCCTTATTCTCTAGCCTATGGCATGGAGGTCGTGCTGCCCATTGAAGTAGAAATCCCATCATTAAGGGTCATGATGGAAGCAGATGTGGCTGAGATTGACTGGGTCAAGCAGCGCTACGAAGAATTAGCATTGATAGACGAACGGCGACGGCTCGCCCTAGAACATACTCGAGCATATCAAAAGTGGATAGCTAGGGCATTCAACAAAAAAGTCATAGGCCGTGACATCCAAGTCGGAGACCCGGTGCTTCGAAAAAACCGCCTAGTTATATCAACACTAAGGGAAAATGGAAATCTCCTTGGATGGGGCCCTACATCGTCAAACAGATCCGGTCTGGAAGTGCGGTGCTCCTCACCAATCAAGATGGCGAAGACCTCGTTCAGCCTTTCAACATTGACAAACTTAAAAGGTACTATGCATAAGCCGAAAGTATCTATAAACTGCATTCCCTCTCCAGCTCGCTAGATCGAAAACCCGAAAGGGTGATCTAGGTAAAAGTTAGAGCAAATAAAAAAAAAGGAAACGAAAAGAAGAATAAGGGCTCGCTAGATCGAAAACCCAAAAGGGCGATCTAGGTAAAAATTAGAGCAACAAAGAAAAAAAAACAAGAGAAAAGAGAGGGAATGCAGTCTCCCGCATATTAGCCCCCAGCAGGTAAAAATCTTCGGCATGCGTAGAAAAAAAAAGATCTGATACTACATGAAAGACAGCTCATCATGATCTTGACTGACCAAAAGAGAAAAACCACGATAGGGCTCATAATAAAAACAACAAAATATAAATATAAAATTCCATAAGGTGCAACTCAGGAATAGGTCTAAGATATTTTGATTATCATTCCTGTACAGGTACCTATATACATACTACCTATACCCCATATTTCCCCCCAAATTTTCCTTCCCTTTGAAGCTCTGAAACGGTCCATCAAGGTCGGCGATGTCCTAGCCGGGACCAGATACTTCTGCGAGGAGCGGAGGAGGCCCTAGCCTCACTAGCATGAGAACCCTTAGAGGTGTCCCCCTCCTCGTCATCAACTTCCCCATTGTCCTATGTAGAAATGCGGCTTGGTCCAACACCATCATCCCTTTGAGCATTACTCCACCTGCCAGCCTGATTAGAGCTAGTCTCATCAGTCCGCTGAGGATTGCTCTGTCGACTTGCATTACTCAGCCTCGGAGGTACATTACTGGGTCCCGCCTCGCCAGGATCATGAGTTGTCTGAGAAGTACGCTGCCCCGAGCACTTTTTTTATACAAAAACTGAGGAAACGACCAAATTATGAGCATAGTACATGAACAGCGGCCAAAACAAGACTGCACAGGAGAAGCTATGGGTGCCACCCATAGCTACTTTGGGAGCCGCGCCCACATCCTCCATGGGTGGCGCCCAGAGGTCCCGCCACTATCTCCCAATACTATCTGGTATCCTGGTTTCTGACTCCGTATGCTCGCTAATTGCTCTCTTTGTTCGCGAGGAAGAAAAGAAAAGAGTGAGGCTAGGCAGTAGCCCTCACCCACCGAAAATTCTAATAAATTAACAGGAAAAGGCGGCTGCCTCTCTTTCCCCGCCAAGCACCAGATAAACCCATTTAAAAAAATCAAATGTGTATTCCTCAATTCCTCCATTTTTAAATTGCAGTGTGCCTTCACCTTAGATAATGATTTAGATTTCTTTATTTTAGGCATTCTTAGAATAATCGAGTCTTTATTTTACATCATGCATAATAAAATAAATAAAATGCATTGCATTTTAAGATATATACAGGGTCTTGCACAAGAAAAAAAAATGTCATGTCTTATATTCATGTTACATTTTTTCATACACTCAATATATTTTACATTTTTGAATAAAATATTCACGCATGCATGCATAAATAAAAAGTTGCATTTTAGAAAATAAAATTTTCTTTTACATAATATTCACCCACAGCATATGCCTATATCCGAAAATAAATATCTATAAAAAAATATAGCATGAGTCTGAATAATATATCGCATGAGAGCGCATCGCATTAAAACATTTTTAGCACAAGCATGCATCATATAGTTAAAATACATTGGTTACTAAAAACATGCATCGCATAATCAAATAATGTCAAATGCTCAAGTATGCATCGCAAAATCAAATAGCATGAATTTCATATTTTTGCTATATCATAATTGCCAAAATTGCATCATACTAGCATAAAATTGCATGCATAAGCATTGAAATCAAGAGCAGGTATACTCAAAAAGTCTAAAAACAGCAAAAAAAATCCAACAGATCTGAGAAATCAGCCAAGTGGGTTTGCAAGAATGAAAACTTACAGCCGGATCTGGAAGATTTGAGATGTGAGTATGCCGATCTCGAAGGATATTTCCCCAATCATCCTTCGAAAACCAATATTTGATGAAATATCGGGTCAAAGGAGGGAGCTCCCGACGTTCTTCACCCGATTCCGGATGCAACGGTGCCTTTCCCTTCCTTGATCTCGAAGAGGAAGCCATCTGGCAAGCAAAACAATTAAATTGGCAAAAGAAAATTGAGAAAAGGCGAAGAAATGAAGGAAGGAATTCGTCGGCAACAACAATGGCAGTGAAGGAGGCAATGAAGAAGAGAAATGAAGGCTACTGCCTTCGTTTCCCGTAATATGAAGAAAGGAAAAGGGAAGTTTCACTTCCCCCCCCCCTTCCAAAGATCAAATGCAACACTCAAACTTTCAAGTTTGCCAAAATTGCAAAAGAGCCCTGGAACCTTAACAGAAAGCTAACAAAGTTAGCTTTGTTAACAAAAAAGTGACGGCCATCAGTCAAAATCAAAGAAAAGTTCATATCTCCAGCAAAATTGCCGCAAGAAGGGGAGGAAAAGCATAAATTATATCATTCAAATCCCCAGCAAGATGCAGCAACAGCATAAATGCAACAAAGAAAGAAAAATGATGCAACAACAGCATAAATGCAGCAAAGAAAGAAAAATGCAGTAGCTGCAGCAACATAAATGCAGCAAAGAAAGAAAATTGCAACAGCAGCAGCATAAATGTAGCAAGAAAGAAAAATGCAGCAAAGGAAGAAAAATGCAGCATGAACAACATAAATGTATGAAGAAAGAAAAATGTAGCAGCAGCAGCATAAATGCAGCAAAGAAAGAAAAATGCAGCAGCAGCAGTATAAATGCAGCAAGAAAGAAAAATGAAGCAGTAACATCATAAATGCAACAAGAAAGAAAAAAAAGCATAAAGCATAAATGCAGCAAGAAAGAAAAAACAAAAAAAGCAAAGAAAAGCAAAAACAGCAAGAGCAAAGAAAAGCAAGGCAATGGTAAGAAAAGGGTAAAATGGTTGCATTTTTACCTTTTTGCATGCAAATCTATCCCACCTAAGTTGTTAAATCTTTTCCGCAAAGGGGTTGCATACCCGGGGTAAGTGAAAAGATATCGTACTCCGACGAAGGGCCCTGCCCTAAGGATGTGATCTATCTCACCTGAGTTGTTGAATCTTTTCCACAAAGGGGTTGCGTACCCCGGGTAAGTGAAAAGATACCGTACTCCGACGAAGGGCCCTGCCCTGAGGATGCGATCTATCCCACTTGAGTTGTTGAATCTTTTCCGCAAAGGGGTTGCGTACCCCGGGTAAGTGAAAAGATATCATACTCCGACGAAGGGCCCTACCCTGAGGATGCGATCTATCCCACCGAGTTGTTCAATATTTTCTGTGAAGGGGTACATACCCCGGGTCAGTGAAAAGATTATCGTAGTCCGACGAAGGGTCCTACCCTGAAGATATGATCTACCCCACCCAGTGTTGTTGTTTCGGCTTAGGACCGAACTACGTTTGGTCTGATTCCTGAGAAAGGGATACGTAGGCAGCCTATTTCGGTAGGTCTGACCATCAGAGCATTTAATTTGCATATTTGCTTAAAAACTACAATAACCTGCTAAAACCGACTAAATAAGTCTAGGGTATGTGAGATTTGAACTACATCATAATCTGTCGCATTATAATTGCTTGTTGGAATATGCTTCTTGATAATTTACTTATCACCTGGCATATTCTATATATGTTAATTTGTTTTCCCCCATTACAAGTGAGTCATCACGAGTGGCTAAAAGGTCTGCGTACCGGTTAGTGTGGCAACTCATGTGATATCACATAGGTCTTAGATTAGATGCGACTTGATCAAGTCCTACCTTCCTACATGATGATTAAAACAGACCAGCACTTCAGATGCACTTAGCACCGGAAGACTTACAGCTATGTCAAAAGCCTTTGGTGATAAAGATCAGAACATCCTTAAGACTCACCACCGGCAGACATGCTACAAGTTAAACTTCTCGCACCAGCAGACATCAGTTCTCCTGAATCGGAAGACTTGTTTCCACTGGCTCGAAGCATTCCACCGGCAGACTTTATTATGCACGTGCTACAGAGAAAAGTCTAGAAGTAGCTCAAATCAAGACAAAAATGTTCAAGCCTCAGATAGCCTGACATACCTAAGGCTACAAGACTTTCTCTCACTCAATTAGTGTGTTAAAGTCAAAAAGTAATTACTTTATTGAACAGACCACCTGACAGTGCAATGGACATCAAACCTACTCTTCAAAGAATTATCAACACATTTTGATAGACAATAAGTTCCAAGATCTACAGGACTAAATATCTGCTCCAAACAGTCAAAGATCTTATGGACAAAGATCTCTATCCGATAGACTTCAACCACTACATATCTAAACGGATAGAAATATCAAAACTACATCTCTCAACGATCACATTGGCTCTTGTCTATATAAATCATCTCTCTTACCCAAAAGAAATACACAGTGAGCTACGAGTAACTCAACTTACTCAAGAACTTCAAAGAAAAGAGATCATCAACGAGATCATTTTCACCAACGTATCTCTGATCTCAGCTTGCAGCGAACTCATCCAGATCTTAGCAAAACACTTTCAGCAGTGGATTTCTAGGAAGAATAGCTTGGAGAAGAGAAGAGATTGATCAGAAACTTCAATAGACAGAGATCAAGATCTGAAGATTGATGTTAGATAATGTCTGACGAAAATGAAGAGCTATCTATAGATATTGCATTCATATCTTCAGATTTGTATTCCAATACAAATGCTGTTGATTGTGTAATAATCATTCATCATGGAAGGTCGAGTGCTTTGCACTCAATCGTTCAGATATATTTTTATATCTGAACGACCTTGAAAATTCCTTCCTTCTCATAACAGTTTCTCGTTCTCGTCTCCTATTGTCCTTTGCTACTTAGAGATCCTTGAATGGATAATTAAGTAAGGATTGAGACTTGGGAAGACAAAGTCAGAAACTGTACATAGATTATTTCGACTGATGTAATATGTAATTTATCTTTTAATAAATTCATATCTTCTTACAAATACTTTATCTTTCATTCTTTATATATCTATAAGCTTTTTATAAATGATTTATATTTAGAAAAGTCATTCTCTAATTGATTTCCTAAATCTGCATTTGATAGAAGTAATAAATGTGATGTTGTTCTGAACATATATTCGTGTACAACCACTTATGACTTCTCCAAACATAGCCTCTTTACCTTCCGTTGTCCAAACCTTTTTATCAGGCTTTTGATTTGACTAGCAGTTTACCAGCAGAGTTGATACTTCTGCTTAGAGCAAGTCTACCGATAACCTCTACCGGCAGACATGCTCAACTAGATAAACTGCAATTGCCACTTAAACTATGCTTTATTTATACTCAAAAGAAAAGTTTTTTAATTGGCATCATAGCCTATTCGTCCCCCCTCTAGCCTGTTTGAGCATTATTGTGGACCAACACTGCTACCTCTTGCATTACTCCCCATTATAATTTCCACGAAATTGGGAGTCTATTTCTTATTAACGATGTTCGTTTACTCAGTAAGCTTCGAGTTACCCATAAACTCCATCGTTAAGGGATTCTATAGACACCCAAATTTCGTACCTCTGATATGTAATCTTGACATGAAATATCAAGACCTGTTAAACATTAACAAATGTCAAGTTACAGGGTTAAAAATGCAAAAGAAAAAGCAGGATGCGCAAACAGTGAAATGCAGGGGGGCAAAGTGTCAAAAAAAGGAGGCAGAAAAGGACCCTGACGCCACCCCCACTCCCTTTTGGCGCGGCGCCCAAAGCCTTTAGGGGTGGCGCCCAATAGTGTCAAATGCGTTGTAGCATTTTGCTTTTGGTGCAACTCTCTCAGCGCGTTGTACAAGACGATGAAGCACAGAATGATAAAACTTAACGACGAAGGAAAGCCTTCTCCAACCTATAAATAGAAGGCCCCAGATTCAGTGAAAAAAGAGTTCACACACTCACACACTGCGATCATGCAGTTAAGAAGCCTCCACAGTGAGTTCTCTCCAAGCGTCCTGAGAGTTTCCCTTCTCTAAGCCTCGAAGCTCCATCAAATCTTCTCCAAACACAAAACCAACCGGTCAAAGTGAACCCTAGACTCCCTGCTAGGATTCCACCCTATTCCTCCGGTCCAAAAATCCCACATCAAGCAGTTGCTCTGCCCGAATTCAGACACCAAAAATCCCAGAAGCAAGCGGTTGTTCTACCCAATTTCCGCCA
This sequence comes from Codonopsis lanceolata, assembly GCA_013146195.2. Taxonomy (NCBI): domain Eukaryota; kingdom Viridiplantae; phylum Streptophyta; class Magnoliopsida; order Asterales; family Campanulaceae; genus Codonopsis; species Codonopsis lanceolata. The sequence goes on along the minus strand of CM028383.1, from coordinate 106,236,261 downwards.
ATAACAAGCAATCAATAGCCATAAGGCAAGCAGTTGCTTTTCCCAGTTCCTGAGGTCCAAAAGTAACTTTCAGAAGCAGTTACTCTGCCCGAATCCCTGCAACAACGAAGCAATAAAAGGACTCCCTCTCCCTGAAGGACAGAGCGAGCACTCCTACGCTTCAAGAGGTAAGCTTTAAAAGTTTTTATATAAATATAAGTGTTATTTAAGTTGGAAAAATGTAGCCAACATAAGCAGTTGAGCTACCCGAAGTTCTGTAAGAAATAGCACTAAAAAGAACCATTATTATGGCAAAATATTTATAAATGTATTTGTAACTCCTAAAAGGAGGCTGCAGCAAGTGATGTAATAATAATAATAATAATAATAATAATATATATATATATATATATATATATATATATATATATATATATATATATATTTCGTCTGCTAAATAAATATATAAAAAGCATATTTCTAGCCAAAAACTATTTTGAGACCGAAAGGGCGAGTTGGGTGCCTAACACTTTCTCACCTCGTAACTTAGCCTCCGAACCCTTTTACAAAATCTGGTTACATTTGGTTTTTCTTTATTTCTCCTTAAAATAAAGATGATGATTCTGTTACAACATATTCTTGATTTTCATTCAGGAATACATATTCTCTCAAGATCAACAAACATATTTTACTATATCTTTACCAGAATTAAATGTTTTGCTTGACTGAAAGTACATGATTGTATTCACCTAATTCAGTCAAATCTTCTTCTTTCTCGATTTTGATATATGACTGATTTTCGCTTATGATTCCCTGATAATCATGATCTCATATATCTTCTCTGCATAGCCTTATATTTGCTTGCTCTGCTTTTATCTGTTATATCCTAGCAAATATAAAGCTTGAGTAATTTACCTATCATACTTTGCTTCTTGTTTCCTTTCCATTTCCATTAAAGTATGATCTATATTACTCATCTGGTTTGATGCCTTCTTATCAAAGAAAATTTTGTTTCTTTTGATCTTCTTTATTTGTGTCATCATCAAACCATCTTCTTTGACAAACTCTCTTGTTGCTCTGTACTTCATAAGCTCAGTTCTATGTGTTGACTTATAGGAGTTTTCAACTTAATAGACAATGTGCAAACTACATGAGTATTTTCGCAAATTCTACAAAGGTTGAGATAAAGCTTTTTGAAATTGACTATTTCTTAAAAGCTAACGACATTTCATAGAATCTCGGTAAAAACAAAACTGACTTTGAAAAGTGGGAAATGTATTTCCCAAAACACTCTTATGTATAAAGGGTGTCTTGTCAAATCCCTCTGTAAATTGTTTTATACTATTAAAGACGTTTTATCCTCTCAAGAAAGCTGAATTGTCTTTTCAAAATCTTTTAGCTTTCCAAAGAAGAAACTTTACCGGATATCTAGGAATTAAAACTATCTCTCACACTTCCTTGTATAACTTTAATGAGAGTAGTTGAAAGGACTCTTCATTCTTAATAAATTTATTTATTAAATCGGTCCATTGTCCTGCCTCAGCGAGTATTTATAGAGACATTATTTCCTTCTTCTATATCACTCACAAACTACCCCAAACACTATGATAGACTCTGATACAAAATCCCTTTCTTAGAATGTGTTACTTAGGAGAATTCTTAGCACTAGATCAAGGTTCCTTCTCAACAACTTGGGATTACTCTTCCTATCCACCAAAAGTTGTTTGGTTAGTTTCGAGGATTCCTCTTGTATGAATATTTTCCTCAACAACCATTTAGCATGCCTCTCCCAGACTCCAGTGACCATGCTCATGTTAGCTGCTCCTTCATGGAATTGTAGACCTTCTACATGTTCTTTTGCTGACATGCTTCTTTCTCGAGATCAACTCATTTCACAACAGCGGACTTTCGAAAGGTAGTCATGCTAGCTTGTGAAGGTCACCTGGGCTTGAGTGGTAGCTGAAGGGAGAAAGAAGTGCAGACGACAGGATCACATATCTGCATTTTTCACAGTGTAGAGATTCCGTTTGGCTGCCTCTTTCGACTTTGATTCCCTTGATATGGACATGTATTCCGTTTGCCAACCGATTAAACGGATCTGGGTCCATGGTATTCATAGACATCTCCTTGTAACATCCTTATCTTTAGATATGTATCAGGTGTTTAGATTAGTTGTTTAACAGGAGTAGTTAAGTCACTAGAAGTTGTAATGAATCTTGTAATCTTTAGATCCTCTTTGTATCCGAGTATATTTTGATCTAAATGAGAACTTGTTCAAAGCATCTTTACTTCATGTTTATTTGCTTTTGCATGAACATTCCTTGATAACATGAAATCTTGTATTTGTCTATGATTTCGGTATCTGTACTTCTTGTTGTGAAAATTTTGTTCCAAATTCAAAACAGCAAATATAACTCTGCTGTTAACCCAACAGTAAACCAATCCTTAACCATAAGTATTCCTATTCAACATAATAAATATGATGAGACTTTCCCAGGATCTATTTTTAAATAATAGTTTTATTTCAAGTAAAAACTTCAATGATTACTGGTAGAAATCTCATCAGAAAAATTAGTGTTGGAATATGGATAACTTCAGTTTTGGATTTCTTAGAAGGAACTGGATACCTTGCAACTCCTTTATCGGGAATTAAAGATCTCATCTCAACCCATGATGTTCTGGTGAATCTTAATTCCCATCCAAAATTTCAGGTCTCATTAGCTTCAATAGTAGACTTTACATCTGCTGTTGGAAAGATGACCTTCTGAGGAACTAGTAGTCTTTAATTTCTTTATATATCTATTGTTCCCTCTGTTCAAAGACAAACTCTGCTCAAACATCTTTTCATCTTTTTGTCTTGAACAGATGACTTCCCTTCCTTAAAAAGGTTAGTCATCATCTTAGCTGTTGACGGTCAAACAAAATACATTCTTTTACCACAGTACCTTCAGCCAAACTAAGTATGAGCTACTTGCTTCTTTGTGATTCAAGTTCTTTAACTAAAATGGTTGTTTTTTTTTTTTTATGTGAATGCTAGATTTATATAAATTAGAAATAAAGGAAAACAAGCTAAAGGGGGACAACCAACCTTACCCTTAAAAAAGGGGGGACAAAGGAGCCTTACCTTGAAGAAATAAATAGAGAAACAATGGCAATAAAATAAACCTAGATAAAAACCAAGAAATAAGTCTAATAATTACGATAACGACTCTTCGTACGGTGCTTCGACCTTCTAAGGATGGGGGTTTCTAGATCAAGAGCTTCAAAGTGGGCGAGGTCATTATCATAATTTTCCTCTTCTTCCTCAATTGTTTGTAGGACAACAAATTTATTAGGGGAGGTTATATTCAAAGAAGTTTCGTGAGAAGAATCTTCCTCAAAAAAACCACTTAAATCTGGCATAGAATATGTCACAGAATCAATTGGGATTTCAACGACATTATTCGGTTAAAAGATGGATTGAAAGGGGAATTTGGGCTCAAGCCGAGCAAGACGGAGATCTATGACCGGAAGGATTGGCGGTTGTGGCGGTTAGGGGCTCGTTGTAGTCCGCCCTATCGTAGGGCTTTTAGCGGTGAGTTGTATTAGGGATGGTTTCTTGGGCGGTAGGATTGGTATCTTGAACATCAACTAAGAATTTGGATCTTGATGAATGGGGCACCACATTGGTATTGGCCGAGAAACATTGGCATTAGCACATGCATGGCGACAAAGAACAATGGGAATAGTTTCCACATTCGAGTGGAGAGCCTTTATCTTGGCGGGGATGTCGAATGTTATCATGTTGGGCAATGTGATCATCATTTAAATTGGACAAGATATCAAAAGGATTACTTACCCCAATACATTGGTCGAACTGTTGGAGGCGGATCGCTAATATTGGTTTTTGGATTGTCATCCGATACATGCCCAGCCTCGCTTCATGAGATCTATGTGTTCGGTTCGACGGGAATACCTTGAGAGTCTTTTGCTAATGAAACCGATGCTTCATTATTAGTTTTTGTAACCGGAGCCCAAACTTGCTTAACCATAGGAGCGAGCACCACCCGTCGACTTTGCTTAGGAGTGGTATCAATCACGATATCTTTCCTGTCAAATTCACCTTAGGAGGCGCCTCTTGTTCACCCTTCAAGTCCCTAGTTCGAGATTGATGTGAGCGATGATTTTACGACAAACTTCTTTGGTATGCCCAAGCGGTCCACAACCGATACAATAACGAATGTTTCCTTCAAACTCTAGAGGCGCCAGAACCGTTTTCTTTACTAGTCCCAATCCATAAGCGAGCGAGGGAGAGTCACCGATACATCCATTTCAACACAAATGCGAGCAAACATAGGCCTTGATAATGCGAGGGTTTTGTCATCCGCACGTAAAAACCGACCAAGGGAATTGCCAATGCATTGTAAAAAAGAAGGATTAAAGTGTGTCAACGGTAATTGGTGTAGGCGCACCCATACAGCAACTTTGGTGATATCTTTCCTGAAGGAGAAATCTGGTGTCCATCTGAAATACCGATACATGGACGATTGAATCATGTGTGATTCCTTTGATAGTGCCAGAATCAAGTCTTCTGACGAGGATAATCGAACCATGACATGTCTCGGGTCTAATAAACCTACAACAAAGGGACCATTAAGCTTCCATGAGCGGCGATATCCTCTCGGATGGCATGAGGCGATGGTCGGCTGCCAAAACTTCAAAGACAAGTGTGTTTGCAAGGCGCTTAGCAGCTTCGATCTCTTGGAGTGAAGAGACATCTGGCTCACCATTGAAAACATTAGCTTGCCGAGGGCTAGGTTGCGTCGGGCTTGAAGAGCCAACGAAGAAGGTTTTGGTTGTCCAACAACTTTGAGCATAAGATGTGGTGGGCGGCGTAGAATGTGGAGATGGAGCAGATGGTTGAACCGAAGGGGAGGCCTCCAGGGTTTGGCCGCCCGGCGGCTGCATGTAGGTAAACCCTAGCTAGGGCAACAAAGATGACGGGAGAGAGAATTCTAGAGAGAGAATTCTAGAGAGAGACATATATTGTCTTCTGTTTTGCTTCTAAAATGCTTTTATCATTTAAATCGAGATTCTACTGAAAAGAAGCATAGTCATCAGTTAATCCATGCCGATGAAGCAGATGAACCTCCTATTCAGCGGCTAAGGCAGAAAAGGAAGTCTGCCGGTACCCAACATTCTACCCCATCTTCACCCCCTCAATATCAAACCAACCCAACTACACCAGACGCTAGCAGACCCTTCTCTCTCTCTCTCTCTCTCTCTCTCTCTCTCTCTCTCTCTCTCTCTCTCTCCAAAAGATCATAAACGCAAGCACTCTACTAGTGAGGAGGAGCCAACTACAGAAGTCTTCTTCTAGCACTGATGTTGATGTTGCTGCTAACACTACTGCTGCTCCTAAAAGAAAGATGCGTTCGGCTCTAACTACTTCTGTTTCAGCCTCTATGCTGATGAAGCCTATGGTCCATCCTTTCAGAAGCCAAGGCATCCCAAAGGAAAAGCTTGCTGAAAAACTCTTCAGTCACTTGGTATCAACAGATCTCAATGTCTGTTGTTTCATCTCTATTCAACAAACTTTCAAGTCTGCGAAATTTATTCAAATACACCCTGTATCAACAGACTTTATCTCTGTTGATCACTTTCATCAGCAGACCCTCATCTATGCCGACTCCCTTGTCATCCATTAAATCGATAATGGCATACCTCAATCTCTAGTTTACTGATCACCTATCTTTCAACCATTAGTATCAGTAGGCTTCCACCTTTCTTGAACACAACACTCATTAATTGGTATAACAACTGTTTTCTTGCTACCATCGTCCGTGTGTTCAAAAGACTGATAACCATGCATATCCAAGAATTGATACCAGCAGATATGTTCATAATTACTCATCCTTAATTTCTATCCGCCGTCATCACATGGTATCAGCAGACTTTCATTACTGCTGCATACATCCTTAAGGTTATCAGTTGAACAGCAGACTTCAATCTCTACTGGTCAAACTTGAACAACAAACTTCCATCTCTGCCGTTCACAGTCTCATAACAGCAAACTTCAATCTCTATTATTCTTTCCCTTGTGAAGACATCTATAACCTAAAACAACCTTTGAAATTACTGATTAACTTTCAAAATGTTTTACTACAAGGAGTATTTAAACATTCTATATCAATTCGAGAAATTTTATCATAATTGGTATCAATTCCAAAAATGTCTTTTTATTTTTCTATGTTCTTATAAGAAATTTGGGAGATTAGTGAGGATTGTGTAGATGATTCAGAAAGCCCCACACAATTGTCTTCTAAAAACAAAGAACACAAAATTCCTTACTATTTTGAAAAACATATTCTACTTTTTGAAATACTTCTTCAAAAATTGATTTAAATTCTAAAACTTCTAAAGATTTGAGAGATTGCTGACGATTGTGTAGATGATTCAGAATGCCTCATAAATTATCTTTTGAAAATTTTAGAATTTCAAAACATATCACATTTCTTCAAAGGTTCGTATTTTAAACTCGTATTACTTTTCAAAAAGGTCATTAATGTCAACACAAATTTTCTTCTCTTCATCCGATTTCTGACCATAATTGATATCTATCATCTAGATATTGAGATATCTCGATTTAAGTCACAATCTGTATCGAAAACATTCCCAAGAATGACTTAATGTCGAAATCATGAATCGCCGACTTTTCACGATAAATGTTCATTCAAATTCTATAGCTAAGTGACTTGATTGCCTAAATCGTCGCTTTGTATTCTTGTCATTACATCTCTTCAATGGACAACCAATCAACGATTCGTGATAAGTGTGTTCTTCCATTATAAATCCTCAAAATACTCAATCTTTAATTATTTTCATTAAAATCTTCCTAAACGAGAAATCTCCAACAATTATTTGATCTTATTTCATCAATTGATATCTTATCAAGATATTTCTTCTCTAAAATCGAGAAAATTCCAATGGCCACTTCATCTTCTTTCGAAAGCATCTCTAGTCGTTTGTTCCACCGTAATCATCTTTCGTGACTGAATAGGCTCTCACCATATATCCTAGGTCATACAATTCAAGGAGAACAATTTCTCATCGACAATATTGTTGGAGGAAAGATTATCGATCTACTCCATAACTCGACTAGTTCACTCTTTTCATTCCGTGAAGAATTCTACAAATTTTAGGTTGGTTGATGAATTTTACTCCAGATGATAATGACAAGAGATGGTAACCACTTTGGTCGCATTCGAGGTAACCATGTCATCCTCCCTGTCGAGTTTGTCCCGCGATCTTCCATCTTCCTCTATTGGACCTAACGCCTCGATGATTTGATCCTCAATGAATCATGGCTCCCACGAATTGGCTACACCTTCGAGATGACTACAATACATGGGATATTAACAACTATCCCTTAAACATATTGTATTGGCGAATTGAAGTCGATGTCTATTTCATGAAGTGAGTGACACCGTAAGACTTGAACTTCACAATTGCTGTTCTAGATTCTTATACCATCAATTGTCTCAATCGTTTTCTCTTATACTAATCTATCCTATGAAGATTGCATTTAATGGATTCTTACATTAGAAAGTATGTTAGAATTATTAGCCATTTTTGTTTTTTCAAACCATTCTCTCAACAAACCATGAAGATGGACGCTCATCATCAGATCCGCCGATAACTCGAGTTATTCGCAATCAAGCTCTCCGATCAAAATAGAGACTACACTCTAGATTCTAGTAATCGTAGTTTCTGTGATTCCAACTAGGTTGTATTTTTATGGTTGTTTATGTGTACTCTTTTCTCAAAATATATTAAACATCTTCTTTGCTATCGTTTTTCTTTTATTCCTTCTTCTTTCGCTTCCTTGATATCTCCTCGCTTATGGTTGCAACCATTAGGAAGAAGAATGACATATATCTAAGAAATGTCATGACATATCCGACCATTAAGCCGAGGAGAGTTAATGAGGTTATTCTTAGGGAGGAATGATATTTTAAGTCACGAAAACCTTTAGTTCATGAAATCTATAAACATATCCATAACATCCAAAGACCTAGAAGAATACATCTTCAGAGGAGAGTTCATGAACTAAAGATGTTCATAAATTAAAACAAGGT
>CM028383.1:106197673-106228065 GCA_013146195.2 Codonopsis lanceolata | reverse complement strand
GTAGAATCGTGGATCTCGATTGACACAATGCTAGCTGTACTCCACAATTTCACAATTTCCTAAATGTAAATGAAACAAACGATTCAAAGAGATCATCCTTCTTAGGTAAAAAGTGCGTTGGCTTGGTAAGGCGTCCATAACAACCCAAACTATCAAAGCCCTTACTAGTTCTCGAGAAAACTTTGTCACAAAATCCATAACTATGTTCTCCCATTTTCATTAGGATCTCTAACGGTTCCAGTAGTCACGGCCTTTGATATTCCACTTTAACTTGTTGGCATGTTAGACACTTTGATACATAAGTGACTATTTCTCTCTCTTCATGTTATTCCACCAAAAAGTGCGCTTCAAATCGATACATATTCTACTCTCTGAATGAATGGTGTACTTAGCTTTATGCGTTTCATCTAACACTAGTCTTTTGAGTTGTTCATCATTTGACACACAAACTCTCCCTTTGTACTTGAGAATTCCATCACTATGAACATGAAAATCCACTTCCTCGACATCCGTCAACTTCTTTACCATCTTTTGCAACTCGACATCCCGCTCATGTGTATCCTTACTCTGTGACAACAAAGTTGGTTGTTCTAGAATATTCGCAAATAATGCCCCATGACTAGACTCATTAGGGTTCCACAAACATGCATAAGTTAACATCTTCCACTCACGCATCATAAGGCAAGTAATGTATACCTTCCTGCTAAGAGCATCCATTACCACGTTAGCTTTCCTCGACTGATTAGAATTGTGCAGTCATAATCCTTCAATCGTTCTATCCAACGACGTTGTCTCATATTCAACTCTTTTTTTTTTGTAAACAAGTACTTTAAACTCTGATGATCATTGTAAACTTCAATTTTTTCCCCATATAAGTAATGTTTCCACTTGTGCAATGCAAAAATAATCGCAGCAAACTCTAAATCATGAGTAGGATAATTTTGTTCTATTGGCCTCAACTTCCTCGAAGCATACGTGATCACTTTCCCTTTCTTTATCAACATACACCCAAGTACTTTCTTATAAGCATCACTACACACAATAAAATGTTCATTCCCTGAGGCAATGCTAACACTGGCATTGTAGTCAATCTCTACTTAAGCTCTTGAAAACTCCTCTCACACATTTCATCCCATAAAAATTGTACCATCTTCTTTGTCAAGTTAATCAAAGGAGTTGTTATCTTGGAAAACCCCTGAATAAACCTACGATAGTAACTTTCCAACAAGGAAGCTCTAACCTCGTGCTTGTTTCGGTTGCTTCCACCCCATAAGCGCCTCGATCTTTGTCGGATCCATTGCAATACCGGTCTTCGACACAATATGTCCCAAAATGCTACCTCCTCAAGCCAAAAGGCATACTTGCTAAACTTAACATATAGATTCTTCTCCTGCGAAGCACATCTAAGACCATACATAAGTGTTGCTCATGCTCCTCAACAGATCTAGAATACACTAGGATGCCATCAATGAAAACCATTACAAAGCTATGAAGAAAAGGTTTGAAGACCCTATTCATCAAATCCATAAATATTGCCGGTGCATTGGTCAACCCAAATGGCATAACAACAAACTCATAATGCCCATACATAGTCATGAAAGTTGTCTTGGCAACATCATCTTCCTGAGCTCTCAACTGATGATACCCACACCTCAAGTCAAACTTGGAATACACAACTACCCCATATAACTTGATAAGTACTCTACATTTTATTATCATATATCCCTTATTATGACATATTATTTCACGTAATTGATCGATTTGTCATCTTTCTTTGTAGGTAAGCAAATATTTGGGCAAGGAGCAAAATTGGGCTTAAAGGCGGAATTTTGGACTGCATTTTGAAGACTCGAGCCAAGAAGGCGAAGAGAAGAAATAAAGAGATGGGCTTGAAATTATCAACAATCCAATTGTTGAAGAGGAAGCCCATAAAGAGTTATTTTTCCATTAAAACTTTTAGCTCTTTTTGTAATTAGATAACAGTTGAGGGGGTTAGTGAAAATTAGGAATCATGGAGAAATGTGGAGAGTCACAAAAACTCCCACATACATTACTTCTTCCTCTCCCTCACTCTCACGTTTTTTTACCTCCCTCCCCTCTATTGGAAACTCTCTCACGAAGTTTTCTTTTCATCTTATTTTTCTTGTTTCTTCATCAACAACAATTGCAAGTTTAATGTTTATGAAGATTGTTGATTCAAGCATGCATTGCTAAGGTTCTTTTTCTGATTCAAGGGTCAATTATATTTCAATTACGTTTATTGTGAGGCTAGGTTTTGAATTGTTTCTTGCTTTATTTCAAGTACTCGTAGATTCATTGCATATTTCATGGAAATTGTTGATTGATTGATTGGCAATTCGATTCAATAGATAATTTCATACTGCTATCCATGAGTTTGTGCTATCAGGAATGATTGGAATTTTAGAGCAAAAGGTTGAATTAGTTGTGCCATCATAATTGATTTAGCCAAAATGAATCTAAAAGACTAGTTTTGGTAATTGCGACTATCTCGATTATCGAATTAGTTTCAACCATTTTCAAAATATGCAATGCTATTTTTAATTGATATGGAGCAGCTATTGTACCTAGTTGATTAACGATAAGTTTTGACCGGATGCAGGGTTTGGTAAATTATATTAGGAAAACACAAGAATTGTTACGGCTATCCTAACAAGTCTTTGGTTGAATGCTTGAATTGCAAGAATTTATATTTTTAGCCTATGATCGATAAAGCAATTGAAAATTTCTCGACCCTTTAATCAGAGTTTTCTTGTGTGGTTATTTCCTTGATTTATTTACTTGTTTTGCACTTGTTCCTGTTTTATTTCTTTTATAACTTTCCTAGTTAAATTAGTTAATCGTAGAATTTAGTTGTTAGATAAATTAATTCAAAAATTCCCCCTTTTTAATTTTTTTGTTATTCACTCAAAACAAATTAATCTCGTTCCCTGTGGATTTGACCCTTCTTGCCTTATACTAGTATTTGAAAGTAATAAAATTATATTTGGAGGTTTGACAACCTACCAAATTTTTGCGTTGTTGCTGGGGATTGAACCTGTGTCACCCACGTGACAGGCGGGAATACTCACCACTATAATATGGATGTTCGCTCTCTCCCGCAGTGGCTGATGTGCTTGTTAATCTTGGTTGCGATCTTGTCTCTAATACTACGGTTATGGATGTCCGCTCTCTCCCTTCTCCCATTCTAAGCCATCCGATGTTTGCACGAGTTTACATAGAGATTGATGTTTCAAAGCCCCTCCCATCAAGGGTTTGGATTGGTACGTTGAAAGATCATGGCTTTTGGCAGCAAATAGAGTTTGAGGGTAACACGGCGTTTTGTACTGCTTGTGGGCTTCTTGGGCACGCTGCTTTAGATTGTCGTAAAAAAGGGAAAGGAACTTTTCAAGCCCTTGTCCACACTCTGGCTCCAGCTAGTCTTGGAACCAATAAATCAGACTCGCCTGCAACTATTAATCCGACAATGGACGGCCCTGATAATTTCAAGAAGGTTCCTGCTTCTCCTGTTGATCAATCAAAAGCCCAAGTGCCTATCCATGCTCCTGCTCCTATGCCTACTGCACAACATTGGATACCGAAGCAAAAAACTAATGTTTTAGAAATTGGAGGGTCTTCGGGTTCTAAAGAGGTTATGGTTGATCCAGAGGTGGAAATTACTGGGATCAATGTGGATGCTGCTTCGGGTGGTATGAGGGCAAACGGAAATTTGGAGGAAGTTGGTTTGCCTACAAACCCTAGTCTAGTTAACATGACCCAATCTTCTGAGGGTGGCGACAATAATTGTCCTCTTAAAGTTTAAATTTGGTATGGCTTCTTTCCCTTCACAATCTACGCCGGTTACAATGCATAATCCTTTCGATGTTTTGGACTCATTGCATAATGAGAGTGACGATGTAACTTTGATTGATAAACTGCCCCCTACCGGTAAACCCCTTACCAGATCTTCCTCAGATGTGGATATTAATGTATTCCCTAAAAAGCGGCATGCTCGATCCGCATCTTGTGATAATGATTGGGAGTTTCCCTCGTCTAAGGCCACCATTAAACTTTTCCATGAGGAATGCAAGAAAGCTCAACGTCTGATTCTTATGAAACGAAATCGTCGCATCACCCGTGCAGCTGCTAAGTCTCAAGCCTGTTAGGCACTATTTCTTTCTCTTCCCATTTTCTTATGGTTGTTCTTCTTTGGAATGCTAGGGGTGTTGGTAATACCGACACTATGGATTATTTAAAACTCCTTAAATTTCAAAACCGTTTATCTCTTTGTGTTATTTTGGAACCTAAACTTGCAGGGGATTGTTCACGACGTGTTGCAAAAAAGCTGACATTCAAGAACCATATGCATTGTAATCCCGCTAATACCCATATCTGGTTGTTATGGGATGACTCTATGGATGTTACTTTTGTTGCTGCCTCCTCCCAGCATATTACAGTTCGCATTAATAGAGGTGATAGTTTAAATGTTGTTGCTTCCTTTATTTATGCTAAATGTACAAGGGCAGAAAGACAATTCTTATGGCGGGATCTTTTATCCCTATCTCATAAGTTTTCGGAACCTTGGGTTGTGGGCAGGGATTTTAACGTGATTGCTCAATCATCGGAAAAACTAGGAGGTGCAAGGTATGACTTCCCTAGCATGCACGACTTCAATCAGTTCATGAGCTTGAGTGGTTTAAGTGACGCGGGTTTTGAAGGCAGTCTCTATACATGGACTAATAATCAGGATGATGGGGATAGAATATGGCAACGGCTTGATCGGGTTCTTGTTAATGGTTTGTTTTTGGCTAATCAGTCTACGCTCAACGTTTGTCATCTTAGTAGGGTTTGTTCTGATCACATGCCGTTACTTATTGAGCTTTCTTCGTATTGTAAACCTAAGAGTTGTTTTAAATTTAAACGGATGTGGCTGGACCATAATGCTTTTCTAGATTTTGTTCGTCACCAGTGGCTGCGTCCAGTTCCTGGTCCGCCTCTTGTTGTATTAGGCAGCTGATCGATGTCTTATTTTAATTATTTTAATTATCATGGAGTTGTATTGCAATTGAATCTCCAGTGAAAACATGACTTTTTCGTGTTCTGACCACCTTACGGTCGCAAGGTATGGGGCACCTTGCGTCCACAAGATCCTCTGAATTCCGGGGCTTTATTTTCTTGATGTACTGTCCACCTTGCGGGGGCAAGGTCTCCAGCGTGATATTTCTTCTTTTCTTCTTCAATATTCATCTTGGACCCTTCTTGGAATTTGCATATAAAAGCCTTGTGCTTTGCATATTTTCACTAAAAACCCTGTAACTCACAAAACTCACTGAAAACACATATCAGTAGCCAAAATCCTCGTGAAATAGCATAATTTAAGTCTTTTTTTTTTGGGAAGCAGGGACAGTACCCTGCGGGGTTTTATTAAAAATAAAAAAGGAGGTACAAACTTGAGGGGGACAATCAGCCTTGCCCTTATAACGGGAGGACGGAGGAGCCTGACCTCGAAAAGGATATACATAAAATAAACTAAATCAACCAAAGTAAAATTATGCATACAATTAATTTTTCCTAAAAGAAAATAAACCCAAAGCATCACGTTGCAGCACACGGCGAACCTCTCCTGGAAGCTGAGTCACTGACAAAAATAACTGATCCGTCCTAGAAGCATGAGCCACGTCAGCTAATCTGTCTGCCACTGCATTGCCTTCCCGATAAATGTGACAAATCTCATAATTGCCCAGAAGATTAAGGCACCGACGAAGATCATAAGTGAAGAGCCATGGACAACCTGTCCTATCCTTAATAGCTGAAGCAACAACCAAAGAATCCACTTCCACGATCACCTTCTCATAATTCCTATCGCGGCATAAAGTTAAACCATTACAAAGAGCCCGAAATTCCGCATAAGTATTTGTTCCTTGCCCATAAAAATGGGAAAAACTACAAAGGAAGAAACCATCAGAATCTCTAATTACTCCCCCTCCAGTAGCAACACCCTCTCTAGATGACCCATCTATGTTGAGTTTTACATAATTTGATGCCGAAGGCTTCCAACGAATCCAAGAGCCTCTTAAAATGTTTATCCTTTTAACTGTCAAGTCCAAGTACCGCAAACAGAAAATACCCCTAGCTGTGTCATTGGATTTAGGAGAGAACTGAAACAAAACTTCCTTCAAACCAATCAGAACCTGGTTGTAAATCAAATCACTAGACATGGGAATGTTTTCAAAAATAGGTAAACATCTAGCTTTCCAAATTGCCCAACAACCATGGAGAAGAATACCAACCTGAACAACCCCCAGTTGAGTTAGCACAGAAACATTGTCAATCCAAACTTCGAACAGATGAGAAATAGAGACGTATCTATCAATTTTATTGAAAGGGAGAGCCAACTTACACCAAAGCTTTCGAGCCACTTCAGAATGTAGGAACAGATGCTCGATGGATTCTCTTTCTGGATTATTAAGGCAGCAAACACAACGAGAAACCAAAGGAATATTTTTGGAGTGGAGCCGCAAATCAACAGGAAGGGCTGCAAAAATCATCTTCCACCCGAATGCACTGATTTTAGTTAGAAGCCACGGCTGCCATATTTTTTTCGCCTAGAATAAAGGAGGAGATCTCGTGCGGCAGTGATTCCAGTATGTTTTTGAGTCGAAAGTCCCAGAGGGAGTCAGACAGAAGATCAATTTATCCAAACAATTATCTTGAAGATATGTATTCTTGATACTGTCATGATGCCGATCAGGAATAAGAGGGAGCAAATCCGGCAGCTGATTGAGAGCATTTCTAACCGTAAGTTTAATATCAATTGGAGCTGGTCCTTCCAATCTGGAACCAACCCAATTATCATTCCAAAAAGAAACATTACCAGCACCGATGACCCACCTACAGTGAGGCTTCAGAATCTCCATGTGTGTTTGTACAGCACGCCAAACATGGGAAGCTGCGATTGGAATCAAAAACTCACCGTTTTGGTTATACTTCATATTGATAAACTGAGCCCATAGACCAGTGCCTTGAAGAATACTCCAAGCTAATTTGGCATGAAGCGTATCACAAACCTATTTCAAAAAACGAACACCCAATCCCCCTTCAACAACTGGCCGACATATTTTAGCCCAAGACACCCAATGAATTATGTGATTATCTCCGCTACCCCATAGAAAATTTGCCATCGCACTCTCAATATGACGAAGAACTCCCAAAGGAACTTTAATGATAGCCAAAGCATAAACAGGAATGCTACTAAGGACAGATTTAATCAAAACAATTTTACCACCGAAGGATAAAAGATGAGATTTCCACCCATCTATCCGGCTTCGAATCCTAGCTTCCAAAGCTTCAAAGTAATGTCTACGATCGCGACCCCAAAATAAAGGAAGGCCCAGATATGTCATTGGAAAAGCACGATGAACACATCCAGACCATCTAGCAATTCGTTGAGCCTTGGTTCGAGAACATTGAGAGGAAGTGTAGAAGCCACTTTTATATAAATTAATATACTGGCCAGAGGAGTGTTCGTACTGAGTTAAGATCTTCCTCAACGACAAAATAGTATTCTTTCCTGCATTACTAAAAATGATCATATCATCTGCATACAGAAGATGAGAGATAATCATATTCCCCCGACCATGATTATAAGGCACCATGTTCCCCCTCTCATATCCTCTTTTATGCGCTATTATGAATAATAGAGGAGATATAGGATCCCCTTGACGAAGCCCCCTGGTGGATTTGAAGAAGCCATAGTTGGAGCCATTAATCCGCACCGAATACCAAATATTGTTAATCAGGTGTTCAAAAAGGCCACAAACCTGATTATTGAAACCAAAGAATTTAAGAGCCTTTAAAAGAAAAGGCCATTCCATATGATCATACGCCTTCGACATATCCAACTTAAAAGCCACATTACCACCAAACGCTTTGCAATTAATTCTGCTAATCAATTCGTGAGCCAAAGCAATATTCTCATGAATTGCCCTACCTTTAACAAAACCAGCCTGCTCCAGGGAAATGAGATTAGGGAGAATACCAATCAACCTGTTAGCCATAATCTTGGAAATAATCTTACAAGTAAAATTGCAAAGACTAATAGGACGGAGATCCCCAAAATTGCTGGGATTAGCAATTTTAGGGATGAGCACAATAACTGTAGCTGAAATACCCCGATGAAGAACTGTACCACGGAAGAAATCCTGAACCGCTGCCACAACATCGTCCTGAATAATATCCCAACATGCCAAAAAGAAATGCCCAGTGAAACCATCAGGTCCTGGAGCACTATCCGCATTTAATCCCTTCACCGCATCCAAAATTTCTGAAGCAAGAGGAATCATAGCCAGATTATGATTATCAATGTCACTCACCCTACTATGGTTCACTGAAAATAAATCCTCTTCCATAGTAGGATTAGAAGTAGTAAACAATTTCGAAAAATAATCCACTGCCAAGTTACCCAAACTAGGACCGTCCGTGCACCAAGATCCATCTTGCAATTTAATTTTAACCATATTCCTTTGAGCCCTATCCCGAATAGAAGCATGGAAGAAAGTTGTATTACGATCTCCATCACAAAGCCATTTGTTGCGAGACTTTTGTTGAAGCAACTCATCCTCCCACTTCAGAAACTGGTCCAGATCTTGATGAGTCTTGGCTAAAGAGCTAGCCACAACATCATCCCAACCCAATTGCAATTGAAAATCCAGCCGAGTAATAGTATCTTGAAACGTAGCAATTTGTTCATGAACATTCCCAAACACTGTCTAGTTCCACTCTTTAAGAGATCTACGCAGCAGCATTAATTTTCTATGCAATATCTCCATAGAGTTTCCGTCACATTGTCGAGACCAAGCAGCAGCAACAAAATTCTGAAAATCTTGATGTTCAGTCCACATGCGCTGAAACCTAAAATAGGCTTTAGGTTTCGGAGTTAGATGAAATTCTATAAGAAGAGGCGAGTGATCAGATTTAACTCTACTTAGGTGAGTAACGCGCATAGCAGGAAAATGAACTTTGAACAAACTATTTGCTAAAACCCTATCAAGCCTCTCCCAAATTCTACCCTTTCCATTATGTCCATTGCACCAAGGATAAAGTGAGCCCTCATATCCTACATCCATCACACCTGCCTGAATCATGCAAGAGTTAAAATCATCCATACTGCCAAAGTCGTAACCATTGCCCCCGAGCTTTTCTGAAGAAGAAGAGATGGTATTAAAGTCACCTCCAATGAACCAAGATTCGTTAATGCGCCCAGCTATGTCTTGCAAATCATACCACAATAATTGACGATCCCCTCTAGTGCATTTAGCATAAACAATTGTGACTAAAGATGACAGATTATCTGGGCCAGTTACTCTCACTGTAACGAACTGAGATGAAGCACTATGAAAATCAACCTTCACATTATTGTTCCAGACCAGCCAAATGTGTTTATTAATAGGTTCATAATGCATACTATTTTTGAAACGAAGAGTTTTAGCCACCGTGGCAAGACGAGTTCCTTCTATCTTAGGCTCTAATAGAGCGACCAGAAACGATTTATGTTGAGAAATCAATTTCTTCAAAAAAGAAAGCGTTTTCTTGTTGCCCACGCCATGCACATTCCATATTATGATCGACATAAAAAACAGTTAATTAGAAGTAACCTGAGCCTTAGCTTTCGCCCTAGTTTGACGTCTGTTAGAGGGAGCAACCTTAAAAGCTTTCTTCTTCTTGCTCCTGACTCTGATTTTATCTTTGCATTCCTTTTGAAAAGCTTTAACAGAACCCGGCGAGTGGGGAAAATCGCGTAAATCATCAAAGGAGGCAGATCGGGTATATTTGAAAGGGATTTTCGGTACATCATGATCCACAGATTTTAGTGAATCCAAAACCCTTACATTCCCCAACTTATCATCATCGGACACAATATGAAGTTTAGTAGGCACTTCCACCTTCTTGGGTGTAAAATCTTTGTCAATGTTGCCTTCCAGATTAGGCTCAGATGCCCCATCCAAAGGCTAGCTATCCTGAACTAAAGAGACATCCCTTACCTCCTCCGTTAGATCAACAAGAGTAGCAAAAGTATTGGTAAGCTTAATACCATTCTGTGCACCCGTATTCTCAGAATTCAATGCCTGTTCAACCTTCTTTTTATTGCTTTCAGCTTCCGAACTACCCACCTTCACACCTTCTGTAGGCTATTTGAGATTGAGAGAAGGATCTCGAATAGGGTTTTTCAGTATCTTAACTGGTTCCCATCTCATTGTAGTTGGCTGACTAACTTCAACTTGTGGGGGATCAACTACTTCTTTACCCTTAAAAGTCGAATTAACCTGATTCACCATATTGGCAGATTTTTGTCTTCGGCCTCCCTGAGGCTCATCCATAAATTGTGTAGCACCATCATCACTAACCACATGATCATGATTTTTCTTTAGGCCTTTCCTGCAACGATCTTTTGTATGTCCCAACAAGCCACAGCCCACACAGTATAATATATTACCTTCAAATTCCAAAGGCTGCCAAAAACCATGCTCCTTACTTGTACCAATCCAAAGTCTCGTTGGCAAAGTCTTTGACACATCAACTTCAATTCAAATTCTAGCAAAAGCTGGGCGATAAAGAGCCAAAGTTTTCTCATCAGTCCGCAAGAATTGACCTAGAGAGTTACCAATACATTGTAGAAAGGAAGGGTTGAAGTATGTCAATGGAAGCTGATGCAAACGAGCCCACACAGCCACAGTCGTACTATCTCTACGGAAAGCAAAATCTGGAGACCATCTGAATGAACGAAACATGCTCGATTGAATCATATGAGATTCTTTGGAAAGGGCAATAATCATATCTTCAGCCGAAGACAAACGGACCATTACATGTCTAGGGTCTAACAGGCCTACAACAAAGGGCTCTTTAAGCTTCCAAGAACGTGCTATCTCCTCTTGAATAGCATAAACCGAGGGCCTCCCAGCCGAGAATTTCAGAACGATTGTGTTAGTGAACTGTTTATCAGCAGCCTCAATCTCTATCGGTGAGAAAAGACAACCAGGCTCACCATTCACACTCGTTTGTTGTCTTGGCGCCAAGGGTATTGCATGTAAAATCGGGTTAGAGTTCCCCACAAAACCCTTCGGTTGAGAGACTATGTTAGCGTATGTTGTGACGACCCGACCCGGATCCCAAGACGAAATCCCAAGGTCGTGCCGCCGGGAGACAAATAACAACAAACAAGTAGCAAATAATGGGTAGGGCCATAACGGTGATACACCAACAACTCAAAACATATGCGGAAGCGAAAATAAATGAAACAGTGGCGCCCGAGCTAACAAGCTCAAACTAAAAACAACCAAAGAGATAATTAATCTCTCGGTCCAAAAATTCGACTCGCGTGCCGCAACATTGGGCACGTAGGACTAAACTCCCTGTCATGCAATTCAATATATAGCATAATATAACCAAGTCATCGGCGAAGCTACGGCCGGAACCCCAACATTACACTAAGTCTAAGACTCTAGTCTAACAACTCAACGGCTAAAAACATGCCGGAGAACAAGCATAATACTTAACTAGCAATGTATCATGCTAAAACATATTCACCAATTTTTACCAAGCACGACTAACACAAGTCGGCTACCAACGATATAAGTACCAACATCAAAAGCATATGGAAACATAACCATAAATGTACACCAAGCACGACCACTACCGGTCGGCTACCAAAAGAATAGGCTAAACAACATGATTACAAATATTACAAATCACAATAAGGTTTGCTACCCAACATGAAGTTTTCATAACTTCATCTTTCCCAACGACCTCACCAAAAGCAAATAAACTATCTAAGTAGCAACCTGCCAAAAGAATCCTTTGTCAACGCAACCTTCTCGATTTACTTGGATCCGCTCGTGCGACTCGGATCTAGGGAAAAACAACCAACAAATAAAAGTAAGTCACAAAGACTTAGTAAGTTACTAACCATAACTTCCTACCATGGCATAATGTTTAATAATGATTTACATCATGCTATATTCATATAATAACTTTAAAAAAATCATGTTATGGCATCCATGCTCAACATTAATAAAACATGTTATCATTGAAGTATAACATCTCACCAAAAATTCATGTCAAGGCATATTAGGCTTAACAATAATGATTTATGCCTTTAGCATAATACAACATTTGAATAATGTTCATGTGATAGCATTTATGCTTAACAACCTAAATCAATATGTTATCTATCAAGTATAACATTTATGAAACCAAAACAACCATCATATCATATCCAAATCACCAAGCACATTATTCACATAAGCACTTGTGAAACAATTCATATAATAGGGATATGATACCATTACCAATTCTTCCGCGCGTGTCGCTCCTGCAAAAACACGTGCAAAACCTTTATGTGCCCTCGATATCCCTCTCGTAGATATCGACATCCCCGAGACAGTCTCCGCTCGAGTTCCATAGTTATCAAAGTCATGTGTATTACTACAAGTGAGATAAACTACTTCCCCACCGTGGCCATCGATGGAGGGGTGTATGCAAACCCGGCACGGCGATCCATCGCGATCACGAATCTCACAATTCGTGAAGACGATGTATCGTCCCACCAAAGACCCAACAAACCGACTCCAGCTGGACTCAAAAGCCAAGCACAAGTAATATATACTCATATGCTCAAAACAAGTAGGTAAACACTCTACCATCAAACTAGTCATGCATTTCATCCACAACTAGCATAAATATCACAACAGAGAATCATATAAGCTCTCATAATCAAGTGTGCTTCACACACTTCAAAACTTCTTGGAGGCTCGACCTCCATGATTTCTACCAAGAATTCCGTAGGACTTAAGATTATAGTTCCTAGGATTCATACTAACCCAAAGGTTGACTCCGTTGAGTCGAATCTAAACTTTCCGAAAATTTAGGGAATAGAAGCATGGGCTTCAACATCCCCCTATGTTCATAACTATCGCCATTACTCATGTCCCCAATGTTCAATAAACTCACATAAACCCCACAAATTACTTAACAATGCAACTTAGAACAAATTGGCAAATTCGTGCATAAATTCATTGTTGACACCTTACCAACCATATTTTATAAGTCATGATTAAATCACACAACATGGTTTAATATGCTCTACTAAACATATAAAACATAGTAATCAAGCTCACAAAAATAATTTGTAAGCCAAAACATGATTAGGGCAAAATCCCCTTCCAAGAATCTCTACAAAATCAAGCACAATATCCATGGGTAATTCACATAGCCAGGTTTAATAGACTATTTAAAACATGAATTTCACATAATTCAAGGTCTCACATAGGTTCAACCAAGTTCTATCAAAAATTGGAAACCTAGGGTTCATGGTATTCTACAAATCCTAACAATTGCTTCCATTGACCTCACATAGCATATATGGTTGTTTCCCTAGGGTCAATGGAGCCCAAAAGAAAAGGAAGAGAGGTAGAAACTTACCCAATTTCAGCCCTCACAAACAGAATTTTCGGAATCCAAGAGATGAGGTTGTTCTTCTCAACCTTCACTTCAATCTCATGGTGTAGCTTGGGGAAAGAAGATTCCTAGCAATGGACACCAAGGAAGAACCCTTCAAGCACCCTAGAATCGCCCCCTCTCAGCTCTCTCTCAAGTTTTGGCTGAAGTGTTCGCAGAAGACGCAAGTAGAAGTCGTATCTGTTTGGCCGACTAGTGATAGAATGCGTTGGTTTTGATTTAAATAGGGGGGATTAACTCTCCTAATTAATCCACTAATCAACCCCTAAAACCTCTAATAGATGTTTAGGACAAGTTTAGGCTAAGTAGAAGGGTTTAGGTTAGGTTTAAGTTGGGTTTAGGGGGGTAAAAATCAGACTGTGCGCAAACCAGTTGAAAAATCCCGTAATCAGGATTTAGGGACCCTTGCGGTCGCATCATGAAGGAGTGATGCGAGCGCATCCTCCTTATATTCTCTTTCCGGCTTTTGCTTGCTTCCTTGCTCGATCCCGGACCCTCCCACATGCATTCTCGAGTCCTTCCAAGCCAAAAAGGGTCTACAAATCAACCTTTATGACCTCCAAATCATAATCAAAACAATCAAGCCTCTAACCTCAACAAAACAAGGCCAAGAACTCAGGCAAAACTCTCCCGAACGACAACCGAAAAAGTCAAACGGAGAAGGGTTAACGCTAGAATCAAACTAGCAACCAAACCGACAATGCAACAAGCATCTAACCAATCTCCAAGGCATATTAATGATGTTATAAATGCCCTCTAACAATTATCCATGTGTTAACAACATAATTCACAAACCCGAGATTCAAAGCATCTCGCGAAAGAAAAATGCATACGTGCATCTCAAACGACGTCAACGAACATGCTATTGACTCCAAACATATGAGTGAGCTAAATGAACATATTTATGATGATTATAAGTGTATGAATCCATGCATAACACAAGCAAGCAACATTCTAGGGTTTTACATTCTCCCCTACTTTAAGGAATTTAGCCCCTAAATTCTTACCGTGGTCAACAAACAAATGAGGATACTTCTCACGCATCTCCAACTCGGTCTCCCAAGTTGCTTCCTCGATCTCATGATTCTTCCAAAGGACTTTCACCAATGGAATTCTCTTGCTCCTCAAAACTTGCTCTTTGGTGTCAAGTATCTTCACCGGCTGCTCAACATAAGACAAGTCCGGCTGAAAAGAAATCTCTTCATACTCAAGAACATATCCTTAAGATATTTCCGAAGCATAGACACATGAAATACATTATGAATCTCCGACAAAGACGGCGGTAAAGCCACCCTGTATGCCAAACTCCCAACTCGCTCCAGAATCTCAAAGGGTCCAACGAACCTCGGTGATAATTTCCCTTTCTTTCCAAATCTCTTGGTACCCCTTCTAGGCGATACCTTAAGAAACACAAAGTCTCCAACTTGAATTTCCAAATCTCTCCTCCGATTATCCGCATAACTTTTCTGTCGACTTTGAGCGGTGAGCAATCTATCCCGAATTAATTTCACACTTTCAGCTGACTGCTGAACAATCTCTGAACCCCATAATTTTGCTTCTCCAACCTCATCCCAACAAATAGGAGATCTACACTTCCTCCCATAAAGAGCCTCATACGGTGCCATCCCGATGCTCGATTGGTAACTATTGTTGTACGCAAACTCCGCCAAAGGAAGGTGTGTATCCCAACTTCCCTTAAAATCAATCGTACAAGCCCGTAACATATCCTCAAGTATTTGAATTGTTCTCTCGGACTGTCCGTCTGACTGAGGGTGAAAAGCTGTGCTAAAATTCAACTTGGTCCCCATAGCTTCTTGCAAAGCCTGCCAAAACCTCGATGTAAATCTCGGATCGATGCGAAACAATACTAACTGGAACCCCGTGCAATCTAACAATCTCCTGCACATACAATGCCGCTAACTGACTCAAGGAATAAGTCATAGCAATCGGAATAAAATGAGCCGACTTCGTGAGCCGATCAACAACAACCCAAACGGCATCAAAACCTCTACGAGTACGTGGAAACCCCGAAACAAAATCCATCGTAACATGCTCCCATTTCCACTCAGGAATATCCAACGGCTGCAACAACCCCGCAGGTCTTTGGTGTTCCGCCTTCACCTGCTGACAAGTGAGACACCTCGACACATAATCCGCTATTTGTCGCTTCATGCCACTCCACCAAAATTGTTTCTTCAAATCTCTATACATTTTCGTACTCCCCGGATGGATAGTATACTTTGCCTTGTGAGCTTCATCCAACACAAGTCGCTTCACATCCTCAACTGAAGGAACACAAACTCTACCCTTGAAAGTCAAAATCCCATCTTGGTTCATCGCGAACTCATTCTCCTTATTCTCACTCAAACCATCAATGATTTTCACCAACTCCGGATCTTTCTTCTGAGTCTCCTTAATTCTCTCCAATAAAGCTGGAATAGCCCGCACACTAGCAAATAATACTCCATGATTAACCTCGCTAGGATTCCAATCACGAACATCTTCCAACATTTTCCATTCCCGCGTCATCAAACATGACAAGTGCACTTTTCTACTCAAAGCGTCTGCAACCACGTTCGCCTTCCCCGGATGATAAAGTATCGTGCAATCGTGATCCTTCAACTTCTCCATCCATCTCCGATGTCTCATGTTCAACTCCTTTTGTGAGAAGAGATATTTCAAACTCTTGTGATCCGTGAAAATCTCAAACTTCGACCCATATAAATAATGCTTCCACTTGTGCAAAGCAAATAAAATCGCCGCTAGCTCAAGATCATGGATAATTCATCTCATACGGAGACAACTTCCTTGAAGCATAAGCAATCACCTTCCCATTCTGTATAAGCACACAACCCAATCCTTCCTTCGATGCATCACTATAAACAACAAAATTATCACCTCCGCTAGGCAATGCTAAAACTGGTGCCGTAGTCAACCTCTTCTTCAATTCTTGGAAGCTACCTTCACACTTATCACTCCATACAAATGCGGTCTTCTTCTGAGTCAAATTCGTCATGGGCGTAGCAATCTTCAAAAATCCCTCTATAAACCTCCGATAATAACCGGCTAGCCCCAAGAAACTCCTAACCTCTGTAACTGTGGTCGGTCTCCTCCAATTCATTACTGCCTCAACTTTGGAAGGATCCACCGCTATCCCGGCACTAGAAACAACGTGCCCCAAGAATGAAACCTCCTCTAGCCAAAAACCACACTTGCTAAACTTGGCGTAGAGTTGCCTCTCCCGAAGAATAGACAAAACCATCCTCAAATGTTGTGCATGCTCCTCCCGAGACTTAGAATACACAAGGATGTCGTCTATGAAAACCACCACGAAGCAATCAACAAAACTGTGGAATACCCGGTTCATCAAATCCATGAACACCGCCGGCGCATTAGTCAACCCGAATGGCATCACCATAAACTCATAATGCCCGTATCTCGTGCGAAAAGCCGTTTTCGGAACATCTTCGGCTCTAACCTTCAACTGATGATACCCGAATCTAAAGTCAAGCTTCGAATAAACCACCGATCCTTGCAATTGATCAAACAAGTCATCTATGTGTGGCAATGGATACTTGTTCTTGATCGTTGCCTTGTTCAACTCCCGATAATCAATGCACAATCTAAGGCTCCCATCTTTCTTCCTCACAAATAATACCGGCGCACCCCAAGGCGATACACTTGGCTTGATAAAGCCAATGTCAAGGAGCTCTTGCAACTGAACCTTTAACTCCTTTAACTCCATAGGTGCCATTCTATACGGCGCCTTCGAAATTGGTGTAGTCCCCGGCAACAACTCAATGCAAAATTCAATCTCTCTATCTGGAGGCATCCCAAAATCTTTAGAGAAAACATCCGGAAACTCACACACAACTGGCACATCTTCAAGATTAGAAGAAGAAACCCGTTTATCCACTACACAAGCAAGATACCCTGTGCACCCACGCGACAACAGTTTTCTAGCCTTAAGAGCATAAATGACGCGCAAACCACTAGGTGCATTATCTCCCAAGAATACAAAGTTAGGAACGCCAGGCAAAGCAAAAGTGACCCTTTTACTAAGGCAATCCACCAATGCATGATATGTGCACAACCAATCCATGCCAAGTATCACGTCAAAATCACGAAGTGGTAACACTACCAAATCCGCATGCAACACATGTTTATCCACAAGTACATCGCATGCTCTATAAATATCTGAAGCCAATAAACATTCCCCAAGAGGGGTAGATACTTCAAGCACATACGGTAAAGACTGAGGCATAACACATAGCTTGTCGACAAAATGCGATGCAACATATGAATGCGATGATCCTGGGTCTATAAGTACACGAGCCTCATTACCGAAGATAGAAACGGTACCTCCAATCACTGTCGTAGACTCAGGCACTCCTCTCTGATCAAGAGCAAACACGCGACCCTGCACCTTAGCTTTACCATCGCTGTCTCTCTTTGTCCCAACTGTAGTCTGACTAGAACCTCCTGACTGATTGTTCTTCAACTTAGGACAATCCTTCTTCATGTGTCCCGAAACTCCACAGTAATAGCACTCCATAGGTGCTCCCTTCTTACTCCAACATCTATCTTCCGTATGCCCAATCTTGGAACAATAAGAGCAAACCAATACCACTCCACGATCTCCCTGAGTAGATGTGGTACTAGCCCCCTTGCCACTTGACTGATTCTTCGCATGTCCTTCATAATGAGATTTTCCACTTCCCTTCTTGCGATCACTGCCTCCACTAAAATTTCCACTGTTACCCGATCCATGACTTCGCCCAGAAGACTGCTTAGGCTGCTGAGAAGAACCCGAAATAGGCATAGTACGGTGCTCCTCAATGTCTCTCTCAATAATGTAGACTCTATCAACGACCTTTCTGTACTCCACGAACTGATGAGAAAGAAGTTGTTTCATGTACTCCGTCCTCAAACCCTTTACAAATTTATGTGTCCTTCTAGCCTCATCAGGAATCAAATGTGTGCAGTAACGAGCCAACTCAGTGAATCTGGCCGAATACTGTGAAACTGTCATACTCCCCTGCACCAAATCCAGAAATTCTTTCTCTCTTTTCTCTCGAACCACTTCGGGTACATAGGAAGCTCTGAACTCTCGAACGAAGTTAGGCCATATCTGTGGAACTCTATGCAGGTCCCAACTCTCTCTAAGTACCTGCCACCAATGCTCTGCAGCACCCTCAAGCTTGAACAACGCTAAAACAACCTTTTGCTCATCATCGCAACCCAATGGTGCAAATATTTTCTCCAAGTGTTCAATCCATAGCTCGGCTTTCGCAGCGTCCGACTCTCCATTAAACTGCCTCGGCTTTAACTTCACAAATCTTTCAAGCATAGTATTATCATTATGTCTAGCCTCCTGCCTCGGCCTCTCTACTTGTGGCTCTGGCTGCGGCTCTGGCCGTGGTACTCCTTGTTGCTCCACTCTACCAAAACCCCTTTGATTCATTTCGTTCATCATATCAAGCATTCCACGATACATAGTTGCCATCGCCTCAAACTGCTCTTCCGGTGTCCGCAGTGGAGGAATATCCTGTCGACGGTTCTCATTAGCATTTCTGCCACCGTCAGCACCTCTACCGGTGAAGTTGTTCCTCTCGTCGAATACGTCAAGAATCCGAAGTTTGAAGGAGATCTAACGGTCGGATCTTCGGGGATTGGAGGAGGAAGGAGGCTAGGGCTTGAAACTCCATGGTCTCCCAACTCTCTCTCACTATACGGTTTAGATGAAGGAGGAGAAATGAGAGAAGTGGCTGAATTTGTGAAGAGATAGGCTATTTATACCTCCCATTTAGTAAGGGCACAAATGAGATTTCATTGGTACAATTAGGGAGTGTTAGATGTAATTAGCCACTAATAAAACTCTAATTAACTACCCAAACATGTTAGGACATGATTAGGACTTAGTTTGAGGGTTAGGAAGGGTTTAGAGGGGGTTTAATGGGGGTAGAATAGGAATTACACATCAAAAACCCAAAACAGGGACCTTGCTGCTCGAAGCTACAGTGTTGTAGCTACAGTACTCGCGCTGCGCGCGTCCAACTTGCGATGGCTCCAGTTTGAACACCGTTCGACGAAACGACGCGATTTCTTCTCCTGCCACTCTGTAAATGTCCTAATTAGAAGCCCCAAAAACCCCAAACTAAACAAAAAAAATTTCGAAGTTTCTCGATCAAACAAATCAGCCGCGTACCAAAAATCAGTCCGTAACTGTTGTATAACGGATGAAATTACACAGAACAAACTAACGATCGAAACAACGAATGAACAAGCATAATTACTTGTTTTAAAGCATGTTAAAAGACTAATGAAAGGTCCCAAACACATACCCAATGTTACACCAAAACTAAGTGTAAGGAAAATACGAAAAGCGAAACGTTAACAAAACGCGAATCGCGAAATCAAACATATGACGACGACTATACTTTGAACGTCGTGACCACATGTAAACTTTATAAAAATGATTATAAACACTTCAAAGGGCTATAGAATAGGATTGAATGTCACTCAGATGATGAACAACAGATAGGAGAAAAGAACTCCCGAAAGACGAGACGCTCACACGGCTCAATCTCAAACTACGCGATAAGGAGAGTTGCTATCCTCGGAGCGTCGAAACTTCACGAGACTTAAGGAATACATCCAAATATGATTCTAACACATCTAAACATGTTATTTAATCATCATGTAGAGATCTAGGATATAATCGAGGTCAGGAACACGAAACCCGAGTAAACTCTCAATCGTGTCGCATTTCGACTATCGTCGAGTTACGACTTGTGACTTTGGCAAGTCAACAACTAAATGACATCTCTTAAAAGTGTTTTGGTCTTAATGTAATCTCTCATACACATCTCGACTCTCTCAGAAATCGAATAAGCCATAAAAACCAAGGAAGAAATGCGAGCATTGCACGCAATTCAAGCTAACCGGGAATCGGGGTCTTACATCCTCTCCCCCTTAAAAACAATTCGTCCCGAATTCTAAACCGTATCTCAAACCAATGCTAGGTCATCACCCAACATCAAATACCCAAACACAACTACAGTGTTTCTCAATTCCGAGTGAACACGCAATGTTCAAAACCATAAACCTAGACTCAATCTCCGAGTCTATCATCACAATAATCAACCCAAGTAGTCGGAAATCAAACTACAAAAAATCTCACATTCATAAGTTCAAAAATTTCCAATAACCATATTACCAAACGCTTAAGATTCGAAAATAACTTGACTCATACATGAGTCGCAAAAGCACACATAAATTCCATTATTTATTAATTAACCATGTAAATTCCAAATATGTCACCAAAGCATATTCAAAGACATTATAAACATAAATCTCCTGAAACTATTTGATTCGGAGCTACAACATGATATTTAAATGTAAGAATTTCTAAATCATAAATAGTAAAGATTGCCGGTAGGGCAATTCACAATTTTAAATAAGAGTGCTCCACAACACGCTCTTAAAACAAGTAAACCAATCTTCATGATTATGCCGCCATACTCGCAATTTCCACATCATGGACAAGACACATAAGAGTACATGGTAGCTTCGAATAAAAATTTATTCCATTTCTTTTCCTTTCTTTTGGTAAGAGGTTTAGTCAATTTCTAACCTACTCGCTACCAATCCTAGTCCACCAACGAACCTCTTTTGATCACCAATTTAGGGTACCGGCTAAATTGGATTTCAAAAGCTTTCGTTGCAAGGATGCGAAGGGTTATGAGAAAATATTAAGCATCCTTCACTACAGTCTCACATAATCATGCAACAGTGTAATCATGGTATATTCATAAGGCAATGATAATCAAGATTTTATCATGCAATACTCTAAACAAGTTGCATTGCTTACTAATGCATATAAGCATGTTCATACTCAAATACAACTATTTCCGTTAATTACACTTATTACTTTTGCAAGCCACATCTTTACTTTTAACAAAGTGCATTTACTATGCATACTTATATAATAGTCATATATTAATTCCTATTTTGAAAACAATACACATGCACCGATACTAGTAATGTTTATACTTCATAACCAACAAATATATATGTATGTATATATATATATTTTTTCTCATAATTTAATCATCAACCAAATGATATAATTTTTATCACTAACCATGCCACATATGAGGCAAATGCAATACACAATCACCAAGTATCATTATACTTCAACTCATATACTCCATGTAATTCATGCAGTTCATGCAACTCATATAATCCATATATTTCGTGTAACTCATAACCATGCATATTGGTTAATCAAACAATTATTATAGCACAAGTGATTACCAATCCAATCGTGCACATTCATAACACAAAACCAACAAAACATACTCATAAATTTCCATCGTGATAATTCACTAAGCATTGGAAGTTCTAACAATTACCAAGGTTCGTATATCGAGTACACTCGCCTAATAATATTTTCATAGTAAACCCAAGGAAAAGAGTTAATATTTACTCTAGTACCCACAACCATCAGAACTCCTAAAGTCTACCATTACTTTAACCAAAACCTTGTCTTCGACAAAACACACACGAAATACCCTCGCGTGATAACGACACTCTACTAGTCGCAATAAAACGGTATACCGATCCGTAATAATCTTAACGCATCCCATAACCACCAAGTTATCACCCGTGCGATTCGAGCGTACCCTACTCGCATAAAAATCACACAATAACGAATAATTATTTTACTTACATAACTACACATATCTCTATAGAGCATACAAATTTGACACACCACTAGTAACATTATCACATATACATTCTTCATATATGCATAACATAGTCATATATATAGGCATACTAAAATCACATTTTTATACCATGATTGACTGCCTACCGACAAATTAAGATTCAACCCAAAACAATAAACCAATCCCAAACCGGGTTATCCCCCTCAATCATATTAATAAATTGAGGAAAGCAAAAATCAATAAACCTCAACACACAATGCAATGTATGTATGAATACATATGAGCTACCGATATAACGTGCACTCATAATAACGATAATTGTGACGACCCGACCCGGACCCCAATGCGAGATCCCGAGTCGCGCCGTCCAAATAGATAATAACACAAGCATGCATAGTAGGATTATAAAATTCATGTGGCGCAACATCGCATACAAACAACAACTCGGCTACACTTGGCCGGAAAAACGACCTAATTTAAACAAGTCTTCGGCGACGTTACAGCCGGAACCCAACAACTACTCCTACAATTATTAACACATGCTTATAATAACCTCAACGGCCACAACATGCCGGAGACAATAACAACAACAATAAATAACGAGCTTTAGCGGAAGAAAATCGTAGTGAA
This sequence comes from Codonopsis lanceolata, assembly GCA_013146195.2. Lineage (NCBI taxonomy): Eukaryota > Viridiplantae > Streptophyta > Magnoliopsida > Asterales > Campanulaceae > Codonopsis > Codonopsis lanceolata. The sequence continues at coordinate 106,205,194 of CM028383.1, read as the reverse complement.
CCATACACATATAAACAGGCTCGACTTACAAGTCGGCATACCAAAAGATTACAAGTATTAAGTAGTTAAGTTACATCAACATCAAAAACAACATAAACCCCAAGCCAAGTCTACATGACTTGCTTCCCATCGTCCTTTCCAAAATAAAAGGTTAACTAATAGATGTCCAAAAGATCAACCTTTATATTACAAACAACCAAACGTGGATCAAGCGAATCTATCCCGGACCGGCTCCTCGGCTCGGATCTAAGGAAACAAAACAAACAAATAGGGTAAGTCGAAAGACTTAGTAAGTTACTACAATGCATGTTCATGTTATAATATGGCATTTATCACAATTAGGGTTCACGTTCATCATATAGCACTTAGCACATTTTCACGTAAGTGCAAGGAAATAAATCATACAATTAGGATATGATATAGGCACGGCCGCTTCGTAGCTCCTGCAAAATAGTTTGTTAACCCAATATCGTGACTACGATGCTCGTGACGTTGCATCGATATACCGAACTCCGGCTAATAGCGACGCACTTATTGATACGGCAAAGGGCTACTTCCCCATTGCGGCCTACAATGGAGGGTGTGTGAGGTCAGTGCACGGCGATCCATAGCGAGCACGAATCTCTCAATTCGTGAAGGCTATACATCGTCCTACCCTGACATAAAAATCAAACCAAATTGTGCCAGCTGGACTTAATGCAATGCTCAAGTAGATGTTTACTCGTAAAGACCAAATAATGATCGAATTCGACAAGAGCGAACTCGACCGACCAAGTAGGGTATAATTCTCTACAATAAACCAAGTCAAGGCAATCAATTGCTCATAACCAAATAATCATAACGGTTTCAAATGTACATAAATGATCTCAACTAAACATTGAGTAAACTTGACCAAACGTTGTCCAAACTTCGTAGGGATTGAAATTAGGGTTTATCAAGTTCAAATCTTCCCTAGAATCGACTCCGATGAGTCTTTGCTCTAAATTCCCAAATTTAGGGTAATTGAAGCTATGTGCTTCATAACTCAACCTAGTTCATTACTAAGTTCTTCAAGGTCATAAATTTACCAAGGCATAAGAATATGATACATGTTCATCATAGAATCCAAAAATGAGGATAGAATACATTCAACATACAACATATCATGTAAGCTCAATTTAGGCCATTAGCACTTAACAACATTTTCATCAACAATTACCATACATGTTTCTAACATGTTCAAAGTCCTACATAATCAAGATACAAGAGTTTTATATACTTTCATAGGCAAGAAACCTTCCTATACATGCTCCTAACAAGTTCAAAATCCCAACATACATGAAGATAGCATAGGAAGCATAACATGTGTCCTCATTGACCTCAACCACCATAGGCTTTGTTTCCTTAGGGTCAATGAGAACTAAAGAAGAAGATGAAGAAGAGAGTAACTTACTTGATACACACCAAAGAAAGAAATAGAAGAAACTATTCGGATGGAAATGCTCCCCTTGATGAGCTCTTCAACTTTAATGAAAGAGTCTAGGGCAAAGGATGAATGAATGATTGAAGATGAAGATGAAGACCTCAAGCAACCATGGAGGAACTAGAGAGAAGGTGAAATTCGTTTTTGGAAGAAGCTCTCAAAGAATGAAGAGGAAGAGAGCGATTTGTGGTTTATATTGGTCAAAATGGTGAGTGGGACAAGTGTCAATCACTTGTGGTCCCTTTTCCAATCAGATTTGTGGGTTAATGACCAACTAATGAGCCCTTAATCTAACTTAAAAATCTAGTTAGGGATGTTAGGACTTAAGTAGGAAGGGTTAGGGAGGTTTAGGATAGGTTTAGGTAGGGGTTGGAAGTGAACAAATCGCAAATTCGAAACAGAGGAAATCAGCCGTAGCAAGAAAGCAAGTGAGGCGGGCGCCTCACCAAGCCCATGCCGCCTCAACTACTTGAGCCTCTCCCAAAGTTCGAACCATTCAAAATACTCCAAGATCCGAGGCGGGCGCCTCGCAAGGTGCCATGCCTCGCCTCGAACCTCTAAAACTTGATCTAAACTTGATCTAAATGGTCCCAAACTTTTGGGCAACCATTCTAAGGTCTAACCCTACTCAAAACACGTCGGAAACGCACCCGAACAACCCCCGGAACAAGCTAGGACAAGGCGCGAACCACGCGACAAATGAACAACGGATTAAACTCAAATCAAACACCCATCAAACTAGGATGTCTTGGGCATGAAAAAGGTTTGTTTCAAGCACATGAATAAGACTTGAACATAAAGCTAAGAACTCAACGAACACTTCGTACGTCGAAATAGAAGCAAATACGAGCAACGAGAGGAATCGCTAAGGCCAAATTCAACGCGATTAAACCGGCGATTCTACAAACAAGTTTATATGATTCTAAACATGTTATGGACTTCTAAAATGATCTATGAATGATTCTAAAACATTTATATAACAAGTAATCATGCTCACAATCAACCAAGAAAGTATAAAGACAAGCATAGAATGCACATGCAAGATTATGGGGCGTTACACTCTCTCCTCCTTTAGGAATTTAGTCCCTAAATTCTTACCAAGTTCGTCAAACAAGTGTGGATGCTTCTCGCGCATCTCCGCTTCCGTCTCCCACGTCGCTTCTTCAATGTTGTGGTTCCTCCAAAGAACTTTGACTAAGGGAATTCTTTTGGTTCGTAGAACTTGCTCCTTGGTATCCAAAATCTTCACGGGCTTTTCCACGTATGACATATCCGGCTCAAACGTGATCTCCTCATACTCAAGTACATGGGACTCATCTTTCAAATACTTTCGCAACATGGAAACATGGAATACGTTATGAGTCTCCGAAAGTGAGGGTGGCAATGCAATACGATACGCTAAGGTCCCAATTCTCTCAAGAACTTCAAATGGACCAATGTACCTCGGTGTAAGCTTCCCTTTCTTGCCAAACCTCTTAGTACCTCTCCTCGGTGTTACCTTCAAGAACACGTAATCACCCACTTGGAACTCAAGATCCCGTCTTCGATTGTCCGCATAACTCTTTTGTCGACTTTGGCGGTGCGCAAGCGATCTCTAATCAACTTCACGCTCTCACCGATCGTTGTACTAACTCGGAACCCCAAAGTTTCGCCTCTCAACTTCATCCCAACAAATTGGCGATCTACACTTACGCCCATACAAAGCTTCATACGGCGCCATCTTGATACTCGTCGATAATCGCGTATTATACGCAAACTCGGCCAAAGGTAAGTGAGAATCCCGGCTTCCTTGAAATCACAAGGCACTGGCTCGCGATATCCTCCAAAATGCGAATCAATCGCTCGGACTAACCATCGCCATTTGCGGATGAAAAGTCACATCTTGAAGTCCAATCTAGTCCCCAAAGCTTCCTCACGCAATGACTTCCAAAATCTAGAGGTGAATCTCGGATCTCTATCGGACACAATACTAACAGTGCGCCATGAAGTCTCACGATCTCACGAATATACAAAGTCGCTAACGAGTCAATGAATACGTGATAGCTATCGAATGAAGTGTGCGAATGCGGACTTAGTCAATCTGCCGACTATAACCCAAATCTGCGTTAAACCCTCTCCGCGCTTGTGATAATCACTGCCACAAAATCCATGGTAATTGTGACGACCCGACCCGGATCCCAAGACGAAATCCCAAGGTCGTGCCGCCGGAAAGCAAATAACAACAAACAAGTAGCAAATAATGGGTAGGGCCATAACGGCGATACACCGACAACTCAAAACACATGCGGAAGCAAATGAAATAAAACAGTGGCGCCGAGCTAACAAGCTCAAACTAAAACAACCAAAGAGATGATTAATCTCTCGGTCCAAAAATTCGACTCGCGTGCAAATTGGGCACGTAGAACAAACTCACGTTATGCAATTCAAATATTTAGCATAAAATAAAACCAAGTCATCGGCGAAACTATGTCGAACTCAACATTAAACTAAGTCTAAGACTCTAGATCTAACAACTCAACGGCTAAACACATGCTTGGAGAACAAACATATTAATAACTAGCAATATAGCATGCTAAACATTTTTCACCAATAAACCAAGCGCGACTAAAAGCAGTCGGCTACTAACAACTTAAGTACTAACAATTATAAGTACTAACAACAAGTAAGCATATGGAGATATAACCATAGATAAACATCCAGCACGACTTCTACTTGTCGGCTACCAAAAGAATAAACTAAACAACATAATTACAAAATAACACAATCCACATTTAGGTTGCTACCCCAACATGAAGTTTACATAACTTCATCTTTCCCAACGACCTCACCAAAAACAAATAATCTATCTAAGTAGCAACCTTGCCAGAAATAATACTTCATCAACGCAATCTTCTTGATTTACTTGGATTCGCACGCTCGGCTCGGATCTGGGAAACAACCAACAAATAAACGTAAGTCACAAAGACTTAGTAAGTTACTAACCGTAACTTCCTATCATGGCATAATGCTCAATCATAATTTACATCATGCTATCGTCATGAAATAACTTTATATATAAAATCATGTTATGGCATCCATGCTCAACATTAATAAAACATGTTATCATTGTAGTATAACATCTCACTAAAATCCATGTCAAGACAATTATATGCTTAACGATCATAATTCTTGTTATTGATATAACATAGCCTTGATGATTTACATGTCAAGGCATATAAACTTAACAACAATAATTCCCTTTTAACATAATGCCATATCCGAATAATAATCATGATAAAGCATATTAACATAACGGTAATTCATGCTATTGTTATAACATAGCCTTCCCATAATATTCATGTCAAGGCATATAACTTAACAATAATGATCTATACCTTGGGCATAAAACCACATTCAATAATACTCATGTGATAGCATACATGCTTAACAACATTAATCCATATGTTATCTATTAAGTATAACATGTAAGAAACCAAAACAAACATCATATCATATCCAATTCACCAAGCACGTTATTCACTTAAGCACTTGTGAAACAATTCATGTATAAGGGATATGATACCATTACTAAATTCCTCGCGCGTGTCGCTCACAAAAACACGTGCAAAACCTTTATGTGCCCTCGATATCCCTCTCGTAGATATCGGCGTCCCGAAACGATCTCATTTCGAGTTCCATAGTTATCAAAGTCATGTGTATTACTACAACTAAGATAAACTACTTCCCCACCGTGGCCATCGATGGAGGGTGTGTGCAAACCCGACACGGCGATCCATCGCGATCACGAATCTCACAATTCGTGAAGGCGATGTATCGTCCCACCAAAACTCAACCAAACCGACTCGGTGGACTCGAAACCCAAGCACAAGTAATATATACTCATATGCTCAAAACAAGTAGGTAAACACTCTACTATCAAACTAGTCATGCAATTCATCCACAACTAGCATAAACATCACACAGAGAATCATATAAGCTCATAATCAAGTGTGCTTCACACACACAAAACTTCTTGGAGGCTCGACCTCCATGAATTCTACCAAAATTCCGTAGGACTTAAAATTATAGTTCTAGGATTCATACTAACCCAGGTTAACTCCGTTGAGTTCAATCTAAGTTTTCGAAAATTCAGGAATAGAAGCTTAGGCTTCATCATCCCCTATGTTCATAACTATCGCCCAAAACCACAATCCCAATGTTCAATATACTCATATAAACCCAACAAACTAATTAACAATGCAACTTAGAATAATTTAGCCATCTTGTGCATAATATCATCAAGTCATCATACCAATCATAACGTTCAATTCATGATTTAAAATTCACCACATGGTTCAATATGTTCTATTAAGCTTGTAAAACATATTAATCAAGCTAACATCATTAGATTGCAAGCTAAAACCAAATTAGGGCAAATCACCCCCAAGCATCTCAACCAAACCAATTTCAATACTCATGGTTAATCAACACAACTAAGTTCAATAAACTCCACTAAACATGTATAACATGCTAATTAGGCTTACCATCATCTTTAACAAGCCAAATATAATTTGGGGAAAATCCCTTCAAACATCTTTGTCATCCAAGCTCAATACCCATAATCAATTCATATAACAAAGTTTAATATACTACTATTAAGCATATAAAACACATTAATCAAGCTTACATCATCAATTTGTAAGCTAAAACAAGAATTAGGGACAAGACACCCTCCAAGAACCTCAACCAAACCAACATCAATCTTCATGAAAAATCAACATAATCAAGTTCAATAGGCAATTTAGAACATGAATTTCACATAGGCATGGTCTCACATAGGCCAATCAAGCTCTAACATCAATTTGAGAATCCTAGGGTTCATGCTTCTTCTATAACCCTAACAATGGCTTCCATTGACCTCACATAACACACATGGTTGTTTCCACAGGGTCAATGGAGCTAAAATCAAGGAAGAGAGGTAGAAACTTTTAATTTTCGGCCCCCAAAGCGCTGATTTTTTGAAACCAAAAGATGAAGTCTTCTCTTCACTTCTCTCTACAAACTTGTGGGTTGAATGGGGAAGAAGATCTAGGTCCCTTGAAGAACCCTTCAAGAACCACAAGAAATCACCTCTCAAGCTTCCTCTTTGGTTGGGTTGAAGTGCTTGAAAAGAAAGAAGAAAGGAACGTTTTTGTCTTGGTAGAAAACAAGTGAGAGTCTTGCTTGAATTGGGTATATAAATGAGGGATTAAATCCTCTAATTAAGTCACTAATTACCCCTAAATCTCCTAATAGGTGTTTAGGATTAGTTTAGGCTAATTAGAGGGTTTAAGTTAGGTTTAGATGGGTTTAGGTGGGCGAAAGCTGACGGTGTATAAAGGACAAAATCCCGTAACAGGTACTTAGGCACCCCATGCGGTCGCTTGGAGTTTGCTATGTCTGGCGCAAGCAGACTCTCCTTTAGGGTTTGTTGCTTCCCTTTCGATCCGGCCTACTCACGTGCGTTCTCGAGTCTAAATGCTTCGAAATGGCTCACAATTGAACCCTTAAAGTCCTCTAACATTAAACTAGTCCATCCAAGTCTCAAACCAATTTTAAAGTGGGTCTAGACTCTCATAAACAACACCGAAACAACTTGGGGGCAAAAGCGCAAGGCGTAACTACTTGCTATCTAAGCGTCGAATGAAAGCATAAGCCGTGGGTAATAACCCATGATTGTAAGCACCTATTAGGGCTACAAAATAGGCCTGAATGCCTCGAGATGATGCTCAACGGATAGGAAATAGGCTCTAGAAGGCGAGGCGTTCGCTGAACCATCTCAAACTACGATAAGGAGAATTGCTATTCGAGGCGTCAAAACTCCACGAGACTTATGGAATACATCCAATTAGAAGTCTAACACATCTAAACATGTTATTTAATCATCATGTAAAGATCTGGGACCAAATCAGGTCGAAACACAAAACCATAAACTCTCAATCGCGTCGCATTTCGACTATCGTCGGGTTCACGACTTTTGACTTTAACAAGTCAACCACTAAATGACATCTCCTAAAGTGTTTTAGTCTTAATGTGGTCTC
>CM028383.1:106163383-106197573 GCA_013146195.2 Codonopsis lanceolata | reverse complement strand
CCAAGGTGAGGGATAACAATAAATGGATAAGAAATTTCAAAATGAGAGAGTTAGAATATTTCACTTTTTCCCATACAAAGCACTCACTTTCTTTCAATAACCCCCAAACTTGAACTTTTGGGTTGAAGAAGGTATCATCATCATCATAAAGATTTTCTTCCTAGTGATCCTTTTCTTTGCTTTCTTTCTTTTTTTTTCTTTTTTTTCTATTCATTCATTTTTTTTTTCTGAAGGGCATGTGCAATTTTGATTTCGCACCCTTTTCATTCTTTTTTTTTTCTCCATATATATCAATTTTTTTTTTTCAATACAAGAACTCATTGGGGCTATTTTTGAACTGCATCAATCACCATGTAGACAACATTCCCAACCCAATCCTACTCTCTCAAAGGGTAGGCAAAATTGTATAGGCTTTAGGGTTAAGTTAATGTGTGTAATAGAAACGATGTCGAATGGGGGTCGATGTGTACTTAGCACACGCCATTCTTTTTAACAAAGCTCAAAGGGGACACTAGAGATTAATATAAAATAGGGATGGTGAGATAAAAAGGCTCAAATGTTCCAAAGATGGCCTAAATCATATCCTAACTGCCACAATGCTCATGCTTCGTTTTCACGGAAATTCAACAAAGTTTCAAATCATTCCCTAACTCGAAGTTTTAAAAACGAGCTCCACAAGTATTTCACATAAGCTTTCGCTAGAAAAGAGGCAGGGAAAATCAAGACTTAAATACACTCACGGTTCGAAAGTGTGCTTGAGATATATTAGCAAAAGAAATCTAACAAATCTAACTTAGCATGCAATCAACCCTAAGTCGCAAATATAATGCAACAATCATGTAATGACGGCTGTTTAAAATGTTCGTGACCACAAAAATAGCAAGGTCCAAAGGGAATGCAATGTGCACTATAAACTTAATAAAAATAACCAAATTCTTTAATAAATCAAATCATGGTATTTTTGTGCTAAAAATTTTTGGAGATATAAAATTTCATCAACTAGACCAAGCTAAGGCTCGCAGACAAGTTTACATGCATCGCTATTAACAAACATGTTATCATTGGCGAAAGTAACCACACCAATATTAAAGACTCGGAAATTTTTTGAAATTTTAATTAAATTTTTTTAAAACAAAAAAAACTAAAATAAACTAACTACTAAAACTAAATTTAAAAAAAAAACTAAATTAACTAAAAACAAGTAAAACGACTCTTCTCAAAAAAAATTATCATCATTTAAGCGCAAGGCAATTCCCACCCCCAAACATAAATTTCACATTGTCCTCATTGTAAATCAAATATAGACATGGGGTAAAGAAATGTCATCAAACCATGCATGACAATTCTCAAATTTTCAAATAAGGGCATATTGCCTCCACCCCACAAGTATACCATACCAATTATCAAGCACTTCTTTGAGTTATCCCATAAATTCAACTCTCCAAAATTTTCTATGGCAAAACTCATATTTCAACAGCAATTATAATGCCACAAAATTTATTTCCCAAGCATAGACAAATTTAGCATTACAACTGTCATCGGCTATTAACAAAAACGCAGCATGAACGAAAGAAAATATGAAATCTGCACTTTCCAATTCACTCTATTCAAAAATTGTTAACTGGGAGCACACAGTACAAACAACCATTTTACTCTCCCTCAAACTTTGGACAGAAACAGTCCCAAAAGATTTTGAAAATTTTTTTTAGTCACAATTAACTTCCTAGAACCAACATGATGATTAACTTGCACGATATCACCAATTGAATGAAATATAACAAGAGTACACTTTTCTCAACAAATTTCCAGAAGATACTCTCCAACATCAGCAAATAACCCAACAAAATATAACACTCGTAAGTTCACACAGATGTGACTCTAAATCACTTGAACGAAGTTGAGTGAATTTTATTTTTTTTCATACAACCCGAAAAACAAGCGAACTGATTTATAGCATGAACATGCAAGCCAGCGATTTTCTAGGAACAATAATCGAAAATTCAACAATTAAATCTAAAAATTGGATAGATCTTACTTGAATTCGCGAAGAAGATTTCTGAAATTCAAGCACCGAATTCGAATTGGAGGAGTTGATACTTGCCGAGACGAGCTTGTGAAGGGGCCGACAAGTTGCAAGCGCCGCAGGAGTTCTTGTGAAGCTTGGGGCTCGCAATGAGGTGCTTGCCGATCGGTTGAAGGAGGCTTGGCCGGATTACGAAGCTTCAAATTGGGGCGAGGGATGGGAGATGAGGCTGGTGTTTATAAATCAACTGGAAGGGATGGCCGATCTGTTGATGAAGATAGGGTGAGCCGATTGATGGCTAGAGAGAGGCCGAATCGCTTCGGTCGGAGGCGCTTGACTGTTGTGGTTGAAGATGGAGGGATTGCGACGGAGATGTAGGTAGCGAGATGAGGACGCCGGCGATTTGAGAAAGAACGGGGAAGCTTGCGTGTGGAGGATTGAAGCGAGACGCCGGTGGGTGGTTGGATTGGAGGCGAAGGTGTGGGAGATGGCGATGCCATGGAGATTCGCCGGAGATGAACCGGTAGGAGTTCTTGGGTTTAAGGAATGGGTGGCGGCGGGACAGCGATGAAGATGAAGGTTGGGGTTGAGAGATGGGAGGTTTGGTGGTGGAGACAGATTTGAAGAAGACGGCCTTGAGCATGAACCGAGGATGGAGATAGATGAGGGAGATGAACTGGGGAATAGAGAGAAAGTATCCTGCAGCCTTTTTTTTTCCCTTTTCTTTAATTTCTTTTTTTAATTGAACCATGAACTCCTTCCTTCCACTTCCAAAGGCACCAACTTTCTTTACGTACACCTTGCGGTTGCAAGGTGAAGGGAGCCTTGCGACCGCAAGGTAATTTCGCTTAAGTCCCCGAATTTTTATTATTTCTTGAATCACCGGAACCGCTTTATTAATTTCAATTGAACCCATAAATTAAATTTTTTGAGCAGCCTTCAACCTGTTTAAACTAAAACAAAAAAAATCTACAAAACTAAAAATAAAATTAGTGCATATAAATACATAAAAATAAAATCTTTTTGTGAGGGTGACACTATTAACACTCCCCTATAAACCCACAAACTCAGGGAGACTCTAACGAGTGACTCAAAAAACAACAAAATAAATACAAAGAGATAAGGGTTTAGAAATTGTTCTAAGTTATAGTCGTTAGCTTGACTTAACTCCTTTCTTTTCATTAAGAAGGCATCGCCGGATCACTTAGAAATGCACACATTTTTGGTCCATAAAATCCACCACTCATATAGTGTCTTAGTTTTAGTCCATTGAAGCCAAACACTTTCTTGGTGAAATTTTCTTTTATCGATGGCCATTTAATTGATTTGGGGACGGGTAATTTCACACCTAAATCTTCCAATGTAATCATATCCGGAATTTCCACCACTTTTTCATCAACACAACATTGCTCATGCATCTCTAAAATAGGTTCTTGTTTCTCTTCAAGAAAATATGAAGAAGGCGTCCCTAACTCCACATAAGTGTCTAGCGGAGAATCAATTGGAGAATAAATTTCAGTGAAAGTCTCCGAAATTGTTTCGGGTTCTTGAGAACAATGAGGTGGTACGTCATTTTGTGAAAAATCTTGGGATTCTAAAATCAACTCATCATCTTTTTTAATCGGCTCATCTATTACTTCCAATTCTTTTTCCTCAATATTTGTTTTTCCTTTATCTATTTCTATATTACATTCCCCCTTAGAAACTTCCATGTGTATCTCATCATCTTTAGGAATCAACTCCTTCTCTCGTACTTCTAGTTCTACTTTGTCACCTTTTTCTTGATTATTTTCACTTTTATCGTTTTCAACTTCTTTATCAGAATTATCTACTTTATCAGACATATCAGAAGGTTGAATATGATTACTTACCTCTTCTCTTTCTTTGTTAGATTTTGCAAGTATCTCCTTTAAATTTTCTATTTCTTCTAGCATATATCTCATAAGGGCAGCTTGACTTTTGCTTGCTTCGTCTAACTTTGGAGGTTGTTGACAATACGAAGGTGGTTCATTATAATAATTATGCGAGGAGAAAGATGATTGATTACAATAAGAAGGAGACTCATTATAATAGGACGTATAAGGTGGAGGTTCATTATAAAGGGATGAATAAGGAGGAGGTTCATTATAAAAGGGTTGATTATAATATGATGGCTCATTATAGTTATTATGATAGGATGGAAAAGATGGTTGATTGTGATAATCACGTTCATAGCTATTAGGAAAAGATAGTTGATTTATTCTAGCATTTCGGTAGGCATATTCATTTGTGGCTCTCATAGGTGCGCAATTTTCCATACCCCAAGGATAATTATTGTACGCCATTTTTTTATAAAGATTTATTTTATTTTATTTTTTTTTGAAATTTATTATTATTTTATTTTTTATTTTTTTGAAATTTTCGGAATTAAATAATTTTTTTAAGAATTTTTTTTAAAAATTTTATTAAAAAAAATGAAAATAACAAAAAGAAAAGCTAAATTAACTAAATCAAAATAACAAATCCCCGGCAACGGCGCCAAAAACTTGATCGATGTCTTATTTTAAATTTATTTCCTTGCAAGTGGACAAGACTATTATAGAATAGTTTTGGGAAGCAAGGGTCGAACCACAGAGATTTGGATTTGATTATAGTAAATTTAACTAATCTATTAAAATAAAGCAATAAATAACTAACGGGGTTTTTGGTTTTTATAAATTAAATTAACTAGAAAGCAATAAAATAATCTAACTAACAAAACATATAAATATGAGATAAGTCAAAGATTTGTAAATTGACTAGGAATTAGGATTCACTTGCATCTAATCTATTGTTTATTTAAATAAAGTATCATTCAATACCTTGGGTTCGTTCACAAAAGATAGATATAGTCTGTTGAACAATTGGTTCAGCCTCCATCCCCGCAAAATTCATCCATTCTATATCCTAAGCACAAGAACATATAATCTATCTGTCACCTAGATTATGATCTATCATCACCTAGATCATGTATGAACCCGGTCCTAACTTATCACTCTCGTGCATCGATAGGTCCAATTTATTGTGATGGTGAGCCGATTAATACGACATATGCACATTGGTCATGCAGTTATCCGCACCTCTAGGCCTTTATTATTTGCGATTACATTCATTTGTTCAAAGCGAAATAATATAGGGATTGATAAACACCACAATCAACAAGAATTAAATGAATAGGAATTAATATAAAACAATAGTTTCGATACAAGTTACCTCCAATTCCTAGATTATGGAGTTAGCTCTCCATAATTGAAAATACAAAACCTTGAACCATTCTTGAATAATCTTTCTTCATAGACAAAGAAAAATAATATAGAACTTCTCTCTCTTTTTTCCTAACTAAGGGGATCTATTTATACCTAATTAATCCTACAACAAGGAGGAAAAGGAGATACATTATAATTAAAACACTAAAAAGAATTAAACTAGGACTTCACGTTTCCCAATGCAATTATAACACAAAGTGGGCGGCTGAATTTTTGTGCTGGAAATCTGATTTTCAGCTTTTGCCTTCAAGTTTTCAGCTTTTGCAGTTTGGTCCCTGAAGTTCTTCAATTCAGCATAAAATGCCTATATTTTGCACAATTGTTCCAAAAGTCCCTGAAACTATAAAATAACACTAAAACACATATTAGACAATAAAAACCTCGAGAAATAACATAATTTAAGCCGGAATAATACCCAATAACTGCGTATAAAATACAGTTATCAGTAGGAAAAGGGGCTGATGCATCTCCTACCATGTTGACGGCTGGTGCTGGTGCGGCTGTCTTTCCTTTAGAGTATCGGAAAGAACTAGAAGGTGTATTGACTTTTAATTACCCGGTCCGTATATATTCATCAATACGAACCCCTATCTCCACTACTTCTTTAAAGCTGATGTAAAGGAGATACCGCATGTGTTCCAGGTATATGGGCTGGAGGTTTTTGATGAACATCCGGCATGACTCAGCCGAATCAGGTCTGTCAAAAGTCTGGGCCAACTTCCGTTTCCACCTGACTGCAAATTCAGCACATGTTTCTTTTTCCCTTTGGGTGCACGACTCGAGGTCTCTTTAATTTTCTGGGCTAGTGTTGTCTTTATACCTTCAAGGAATTCTTCTGGCTATCAGGTCCTGTGTATTGAGTGCTCTTGTCGACAACATCGCCCATTGCTTGGCAACCCCTACTAGGGTGAGGTGAAAATTAGAAGCCATAGCTTCAAAGCTAGCTCCCCTTGACGCATACCCAGTGGAGTAGGATTTTAGATGGGATATAGGGCATCCAGTCCCATCAAACTTTTCTATGTCGGGCATTTTGAACTTTGAAGGCAGTACTGCTGAAGGTTGTAATGCCAAAGCCCGCGTAGAAAATTCCCCTTTGTTGAGAAGTTTGAGCATCATGGTTTTCATATTTTCCATGTCGGCCTCCATTTTGGTGGCTGGGGGAGTTGGTTTTAGGTATATATTTAGCGGGCGTGATTTGGAAAGGCGGGTTAATTTAAAATTTGGCCGCGTGTTTGGTAGGGATTTTGGGTTGGGTATAGATTCGAGGAATTGGATTTTGATTTGCCGGGTGGGATTCCGAGATGGATATGGGTTTTGAACAATGTAAATTTGGCCGTGGATTTTGGGTTGATAGGATTTTGAGTCGTGCAAGGATTTTGAGTTTGATATGGGTTTTGGGTGATAGAGATTTTGGGCAAAGATAGGGATTAAAATTTGGGCCTGGATAGAGATTTTGGGTTGGTGGATTTTGAGCTGGTGGATTGTTGGTAAGATACGGGTTTTGAGTTGGTGGGTTATTGGCAGGATATGGATTTTGGGTAGTGTAGGCTGGTGGATTTTGGATGGTTTCGCCGGATGGCCGATCATCGAGGTAAGTAGGTTGTAACTTGGCCTGACGGGTTATAGCTTTGGGGATCCATATGTGGGATGTTTTGGAGTGGGTTGATTATGGGAAAAGGGAGGTCATTTGGACTCTGGGGAATGTTGGTGTTTGGGAAAGGATATGGAGGATATGATGGGTAAGGGTTGACATTGGGTAGTGAGAGTTGGTGGAGGTTAGATTTGGAGTGACGGCAGTTGTTTGGTGGGTTAGTGTTTGGTTGAGGATTTGGATTTGGAGGCGTATGTGAAGTTGATGCTTCTTGGGGAACTGCAGGGGAAGAGATTACCTCACCACTAGATTTCAAGCTTTGTACCAGATTAGCCATTTGGCTCATTATTCGGACAACCATTGACCCCAAATCTTGGTCTAGCCACCGCCGCATTGCTTGTTGAGCATACCCGTGAGCCCTCAGACTCCATAGCGGATCGTTCACTTTCTCGCCGCCATACCTGCCTGAATATGTACTTAAATCAAGCTTCGATTCCATCTCGACCGATCTTTTGTACTCGATTCCTCAGACAAACGCCAAGCATCGTTTCTCGCTTTCCAAATTGGCCGTGTTTCGAGGAAAATGGGTTTGAGGTATCGTAAGGCCGGGCTTCTTCGGGTTTGGAGTACAACATGCCTTTATTAGTATATTTTATTATTTATTATTTTCCTACAAAATGACCGGATAAGCACTCGCTTAATTTTGACAGCCTCGTGATTTTTCCTCGAACAAGGATTCTTTCTCCGTGAGTATAGGACCAACGTATTCCACCTCGCTCGAGATCGGATCGATCCTGCACGAAGGGCCTACTCTTTCCTGATCCACCATTCGAAATGATCTAGGTCGAGCATTTGAAAATAATAAATCATCAAAGATATTTTTTTTGACTTGCGCATTTTTTTAACATGTGCAGATTTTTTTTTGACTTATGCAGATTTTTTTTTGACTTGCGCACACCTTTTTTTTTGACTTGCGCAGATTTTTTTTTCGATTGGGGCCGACCCACAATTTAAAATGCAAAACCGGTCGGTCTTTGAAGTGTCCCGAGAATCTATATGCGCCTAACATTGGTTTGCGTGGGGTAGGCCGGTCATGGTGTAGGTAGCGCTCGAATATATTTATATGCATGCGCGTGTGATCTAAAAGCAAAAAAAAAATTTTTTTTTGATATAGAAATAGAAAGTAAAACAGATATGGCATGTCTTGCTGTTGTATGTGGATTTTCTCGGCTTTTTAGTTTAAGCGCGAGCAAACAAGCATACCATCAAGAAAAAGAAAGAAAAGCGGAGAATCTATTTATTTCTATTAATTATAAATGAGTCTTAATCCCAAAAATAAAATGATGAATTGAATGCATATATATATATATATTATTTTGCGTAATGAAAATAAAGCAAAATAAAATAATATAAGGCCGAAATGAAAAGATTTTTAAAATAAAGTTCTGCCTTTTGTTGTGCCTTATAGTATCAAGACATAAGATATTACATATATAAGAACTATATATATATTATTTTATTTTTTTGAATTTTTTGAAAATACGAATATTTTCAAGTATATCCGAATAGATTTGAAATGAAACTGCTGCAAGATGGAGGATCATATCCACAAATATAGACACGGATGTTAAAGGAACGCAATATTCAACTGTTTAAATTAATATAACAAGCATACTTTAGCTAGAAACAAAAGAAAAAAAGTTTGGTTATCGAAGTCTAGCCCTCCATTTTTATTTATTAAAATAAAAACGATCTCCCCAAAGAAGTCGCCATTGGGTTCCCGAACGTGCCCGCCACGCGCCTCTTGGATAGGGGTGCGCAGAGTGCAGATGCGGTGACATCCACCGCCTCCTGCTCCACCCTCCCTTGTTTGGGAGGACGAAATCAAAAGTGCGGAGGAGGTTCGGAATAGCGCTGGAATGCGCCGGTTGCCTTTAGTGGATTTTGATCCAATATGAGAACTTTGGGTTTCCCACATCAAGATATCCCTTTTTTAGGGATACCGTGATATGGAATGCATCATTCTATTCCCATTTTCCCTTGTTTAGGGAAAACGTGAAAGTGCAAGGAAGGAATGTTGCAGCTCCCCACTATGGATTTTATGAAAATAGCCTTATGGCTATCTCTGATCACTATGGTGCTTTGAGTTTTCTATGTCAAGTTATCCCTGTTTAGTGGATACCAGACATAGGAATACATCACCTTTTTATTCTCATTCTTCCTTTTTTAGGAGAGAACGCGAAAGTACAAAGAAAGATGTTGCGAGTTCCTCCGGATCCAAAATGTTTTAGAGTCGCCATCTTTATTTTAAGGAATAAATAAAGTAAAACCAAAAAAAAGAAACCGAGATAATGAAAATGGGGTTCGGGGCTAAGTTACGAGTTAGGAAGGTAAGGCACCCAACTTGCCCTTTCGGTCTCAAAACGGTTTTTACTAAAGTATATTTTATTTAACGTATAAATAAAGCATTAACCTACAAATACATCCATTACATCTATATTATTTACGACTTGCAACCGCTCTTTTTACAAATAATCACAAATATATTTGAAAATATTTGGCCATAATAACGCTACATTTAGTATTATTTCCTAACTAAACCGGCAGATAATCGCTATATATTTACATTGGACCGATTGGAAATAATACTTTTATAAATAAAGACTTTAATGAATAAATAAAGCAAATAAATTACATCTCGAAAATATTTGGCCATAATAACGGTTATATTTAGTATTATTTCCTAACTAAATCCGGCAAAGACAACCGCTATATATCTACATTGGGCCGGATTGGAAATAATACTTTTACAAAATGAAAGACTTTAAAATAAAACTTACAGACAATTCTGGTGTGCTCGCCTCTGCCCCTCGGGAGAGAGAGTCTTTGTTGTTGTTGTTGTGTTGTTGTGTGTGTTGTGTGTTGTGTGAATTTGGGCAGCAGTGACTTTCGAAAGTTACTTTGGCCTCGGGTTTGGGCGCGAGTAACTGCTTGTGTTTGGTTGTTTGTTGGCTTGAGGTAGGCCGAAATCGGGCGTAATAACGGCTTATTTCGGCTGATTTGGCCTTTTAAATCGGCAAGCAACCCGCTTTTCCACGATTTTTGGACCGGGGAAAAGGGTGGATACCTAGCCGGGGGCTAAGGTTCACTTCTACCGGTTGGTTTTGTGTTTGGCGGAGGTTTGGCAGGTTTCGAGGCTTTTTGAGGTGATCGCCACTATCTCACATCGCCTCTATTTCTCCAAAGTAACGAGAACGCGGAGAAGCTTTACGAAGGAAAGGTGTGCTGAATGATCGACTGAAGGCCTCTATTTATAGGCTGAAACAAGGACACGGAAGGAAATAAAATTCCTTCTTCATGCATCAAGTGGTTGTACATTGCGCAGACGAAATTGTGTTTTACGGCAAATGAATGGAGCACTATGCGCAGAAGAGAGGATATTGGGCGCCATGCCCAATTTTGGGGGTGGCCATGCCCATTTTGAAACTTGGCCCTTTTTGTGCACTTTAGTCCCTGCAGTTCGTCCTTTTGCGCATCATGCTTTGTCCTTTTGCACTTTTGACCCTGTAACTTAACATTTGTTAATGTTTTAACATGTCTTGATATTTTATGTCATGTCACATACCAGGGGTACGAAATTTGGGTGTCTACAACTGCACATATGGCAGTTAAGACTGATCTATCTTCAGCCAATGAATCTGACCATCAATCATCTGAAGAGGTTGTTGAGGATTCGTCCGATACTCCCATGGCCTCCTCATCCAGCTCCTCCAAATCTACCGGTATTTATGATTCACTACTATCTCCATCTCAATTGGCTCTCAAAAAGGCAAGGAAGCAATAGGCCATTATAACTCAAGCCCTTCAGCAACCGACTGGCGGAAAAACGTTCTTTCTTGATGAATCCCCTAAGTCAGAACATGAACCCACTTCTCATGTTCATGCTTATCATATGTCTACCTTCTTTACGGCTGACACTAAAGATGAAGGTATTCGAACCTTTCAATTATTCTCAGATGCTCCAGGACCTTCTCACTCACCTACTACTGAGACTACTGATGTCTCTCTACCTGCTACTCTCTCTGACCCTACCAAGCTGGACCTGCTCTACATTCATCACCTTCAAATGAAAGCAGCTTATAAACATCATACCAATCAGCTTGCCACTCTCCAATAACATGTTGTTTCTCTTCTTCCCAATCTTGTGCAGATAATCATAGCTGAAGTGCAAACTGCTATTGCTGCTGGTGCACCTCGTGAGCCTCACATGGATGATTGGAGGTCCATCCTTCTTTATCAAAAGGAATAGGCAACATGACTTTTAATGCTGAAGTTGCCATGCTTCAAACCATTCAGGAGGAGAAGAAACATAGAGCTCATTTTGATGCCTTCCTTGTTGAGAACAAAATTCTTAGACAAAGATTGGGTCTCAAACAATCGCAGTCAGTTGATGCACAACCTGTAGCTGACAAGGATCATGAAGCTAACAAGGAACATGAAGCCTCTCATGCTGATGGTCCATCATCTACTGCTCTGGCTGACAAGCCAGCTGAAGGATCTGCATCAGCAGACAAATGATCAAACTCTCTCTACCTTTTAAACTCGTTTTAAAGACACTTGTTTTACTTGTAGCAGACAAATATTTACTCTCTGGTTTAAATTTCTGCAATCCAAATTATCTCTTATCTACCTGACTAATGAACATCGATTTTGCAGGATTATAAGTTCTATATTTTGCTCTCTGTTTTAAGTGAATGGTTTTAAGTAAATAGGAGGAGATTGTTGAATCTTGCCTAAATTAAATTTGCTTAAAATTATTATGCTCTTACTTAATTTATTAGAACTTATAATATGTTTGGTTAAGTATTTTTGGAAGCTCGTTGTATCATTTTTTGTCAGCCACTTAGAAACAGTTGACCCGTCAGTTTCTTTACTTTTTATGCTTAAACATTTCTTGATACTGACACCTACCTATTTTGTGCTATGATAGATCTTATTGTTCTCACAGGGTCCCTATGATCTTGTGAGAAGATACATCCGAATTATTGGCGCATTTCAAATTCAAATGTGCTCTTAACGGACTGCACTTCAAATTCTTCTATAAATATCCACATGAACCTCTTGAAGGGTACTGAAGCATTCATACTCTAAAAAGCATATTACTCACTTGAAGTGTCTCAGCCTTAAAACTATAGCTAGATAATTCTCACTGTTATTCTTTTCTAGTTATTGTTCTAGGCAATCATTGTTTTGTTATTCCTTACTTCTTTCATATTATTTAATGAATCAGTTGATTGTCCCACGAGTGTGATCGTTTCTCATTCATACTCCATAAACACCGGTCTTTGTTGTACATTGATCCATTAGTGATCATTTAGATTATTAATAATATTAGTGAACTTCAAAAATCCAAACTTGACAAACTTGGTAGTGGACGTAGCAGTTTTTACTGTGAACCACTTCAACTACTTTGTCTATTAATTCATTAGTTCTTACAAACTATTCTAACACTTAAGCAGTCTTAATCTACTTAAGTGTCAGCTAGTTCTTTACATAAATTGTTTACTTATTTGTTTTTATAAATTGTTTTTCAGATTTTTCCTTGTATCTTGTGATCTATTTTTCAAAACTTTAAAATTTTGTCAGCTAGCTGACCATTAAATCCTTTTCATCCAATAACGCCGCTTATAACTATCACCACCGACACTATATCACCTCACCGACCGATAAAATTACAATTTTCGATGCAACTTTTAAAGTTTTTCAAAACTACCCTAAAGTTTTAAAAGGCTATTCACCCCCTCTAGCCTTATTAGTTGCCAACTGGACTTACAAGATTGATGATCCTTTAACTTTAAAACCGTGAGCTACTAGCGTATACTTTCTTTCCTACCGACAATTGAGAATATGAACTTTCTCGCCAAGATAAAATATTTCTCTTTAGCAAATATGTTAACATTTGTAGTTTAAAACGTCAAAACGTTTTCTAAAGAAAATGATATTTAAAATACATCTTTTGCAAAATTAATTTTGAGAAAATAATCCAAAGAAATTTTTTCATGAAACAAATCAAATAATTTATTTTAGAACTAGGATAATTTCTTTATACATTCCATCAGTCACTTATCTATATTGTTCATATATTTTGTAATTCTTTCTTTCAATATATCAAAGTGATTTTATCAAAAATTTATTGAATAAAAGTATTTGATTGAAAAGTTTTTGAAGTTTCCATGATCGATCTTTAAAGTTGTTAAACTTGGAAAAAAAGATTTTTCAAATAGTTATGCTTTGATATCAATTTTAAGTCCAGTTAGCAACGAAATAAGGTTAGAAGGGGGTGAATAGTCTTTTTAAAAACTTTGAGGGTTATTTGGAAAAGCTTTAAAAGTTGCAGCGGAAAGGACAAGTTTTTCAGCAGCTGATGTTAAAGAGTTGCCATGTTAAATCAGAAAGTAGCATCTGTTGATCGTAAAACAGTTTTGGTAGCAGCTGTTGAATGTAAAACAGTTTGGTTTGATTTTCTTTTGATCACTTAAGTATAAAGACTAAATTGAAGTACAATATATAAGATCAACTATATAAATAATTCAGGAATGTAACTGTTAAACACTTGAGTAGATATAAGCTGCATAAATGTATAAACAGTAAAAATAACAGATAGAAGGACATAGTATTTGGAGCGGTTCACAGTGTTAAAACTGCTACGTCCACTACCAAGTTGGTCAAACTTGGATTTTGAAGTGCTCTAAATATATTGAAATTCTAAGTGATCACTAACGCATCTCTGTACAACAAAAACCAGTGTTTGAGGAGTATGATTGAGCAACAATCATACTCGTGCAACAATCAAGTATTCTTTTAAGATTAGAAAGAAGTAAGGAAGAACGCAATGATCGTTGAAGACCAACTAGCCCTTGCCCTTGGCCGCCCTTAGAGACTTAAGCCCTCATTGTTGACTTAGTCCAAGCCTCCTAAACCCTTGGATGAGATCTATCAATGGCTAGCAAGCCATTTAACCTCCTACACTTGGATTGAGGTTTAGTTTGAGGTATAAAAACCTTTGTTCAGCCATTATTGACTACAAAACTCCATTGTTGGCTGAACATAGCTCCATTTTCGTCCTTGGGAAGAAGCCCAACTTGAGACACCATTTCCCGGAGATCCGGTGGTCCGATTGACGAACCGAGACCGCCAAATCGTAGAGCTTGATCTTCTCTTCAACAATCTTCTCTTTAATCAACCTTTCATCCATTTAATCATAGGACTAAGGTGAGTGACAATTCCCAGAATTTTCATGTTCATTAAAATAGCATGACCCCTTCATTATAGTTGTTCTAGTGATGATTATGAACACTATTTGTGAAGACAAAACTTCTATTTCAACATATATAATATGTGTATGATTTTATGAAATCTCGATGAAGTTATGATTTTGACATTTATTAAAGCATGAATGTTGTTTGTATTAAGCTTGGGAATAACTCTTGTGAAAGAATTCGGTTCAATTCAATGTTTAGCAAAATTACCGAAATTAGGGTTTGAAACTCGAGATTGGGTTTACGGCTAGTTTAAGAATATGAACGGCCTAATTATCAAGTTCTAAATGAACGGAGAACTTAGAAAAGGGCAATGTGATACATATAGTATCAATACTCTTCTTGGTTGAAATGTAGTAAAACTCACCGGAGTTGAAATTAGGGAGTTATGAACAATAACGACTCCACAATCAATCCCTACGATTTAATGTAGTTCGTTAGACTAATGAATTAGCTTTCGATACTTTGAGATGGATTGATGCTTATGCCTTGATGTTTGTGTGCTTTTAAGACTCGATTGAGTTCTTATGCGGTTTATGTGATCGTGTGAAATAAATGCATGATTGAGAGCATGTTGTAGAATAATGTATCTATTTGACATGTTGAATTCGCTCTTGTCGAATTCTTGTGTGATTCCTTAAATGAGTAAACAACTACTTGTTGAATAAGTTCGCTCTTGTCGAACTTATTCCTTATTTGAGATTTCATGACGAGTAAACATCTACTTGGCATGGCATATTTGATTGAGTCGTTGGTGTGACAATGCATTGCCGTCACGAGTTATGGGACTCGTGATAGTGATGGGTTGTTATACCGGGTTTTTAGCACACACGCCTCCACTGTTGGCCACAGTGGGGAAGTAGCCCCTTTGTTGTAACCAAGAGAGCACATTGGCAAGTCTAATTACCAAGTAGAGAGCTTGGTAACAGAGTAGAGCTTCGGTACCAGTAGAGAGCTCGGTACTTTGATACACTCATCACAGGTATCATTGGCACGAATGTTAACGCTGTGTATTGCAGGAGCTACGTAGCGGCACCGGTTCCATAACATATCCTCCTTATATGTGATTTACTTTATAGCACTTATGTGAAACCACGTGCTACCATGGATATGTGATTTAAGTGTTTATTAAATGAATGCTTTGAGTGACTTGATATTAAAGATGGTATCTTGCTATGTATGTTGCATAATGCCATGACATGCATAATTGTTATCTCACAAAGTCTTTATGACTTACCCCCTCCCTTTTACTGCTTTAGATCCGAGCCGTTTAGGTACCGCTCATTGAGGTGTAGCAGGATTCTCGCTTGTCCGTGATCGCACGCGACGAGGTTGTGGTTATTAGATGTCCTTATTTTGTTCTCTTTTGTAAGGACGTTGGGCTTAGCAAGTCATTTAGACTTTGCTTGGGAACTTGGTTTATTTGTTTTATGTCTATACTTGTATCTTATTTTGAGCGCCGGCGCATGTACGCCGAGCCTTGTATAGATGTAGTAAGGTTCACATGTTTTAAAACTTCCGCTGGGCATTACTTTAGCTCTTATTTAATTACGTTGTTCTCTGGCATGTTATAGCCGTCGAGGTATATTTGCATGAACTGTGTAGTGTTGGGTTCCGGTAGTAAAGTCGCCGATGATTTGGTATAATTGTATTAATTGTTATATCAGGTTTAAAAAAACTTTAAAAATTTCCGGCCTTTTTGGTGCCGAGTCGCGCTTCATCTGAAATGTTGCGTCACGTCGTTTTCTATAATTGAGTCTTTGGATGTATTGTTGTCCTATTTGGACGACTTGACTTGTGATTCCACCTCGGGGTCCGGGTCGGGTCGTCACACCATCACCAGTACCTGTAGATTTAGATGATTCAAGTTCTAAAGGCGCAGAACCACGAGCTTCTTTTGGTCCTTGCTTTGATCTACTTTCCCAGTCTAGTGTATAGTAGTATAGGAAACGGCTCCAACAAAATGGTAAGGTCCTACTTTTAGATAGCTAATAATTACATCGTTGCCCTCATTTAGTTTTTTAAAAACAAAAACATCATGGGTATTTGTGTTTATTCAAAAGAAAATAATGAATGGACAATTTTACCCTAGGCCAATATCACGTGAGACGCACGTACATTGATCTAACGATTTTGTTTTTTAACAAAATTGAACGGAAAGACCAATTGCGTCACAAACTTTAGTAGAAGGATGATTTTTAGGAATTTGAGACAAATTTGGAAAAATGGGTAAAGTAGAGGGGCGATTTGGGCAATTAGCCCTTATATATATATATATATATATATATATATATATATATATATATATATATATATATATATATAAAAGCTAGATAAGTATAAAAAAGGTAAAATTCCGTCAAAATGCCTAGCCAAAAAAGGAAAGTTGTCTTTAATAAGTATTATTATAGAATAGGAACATGCATTAAGAACACAAATCTCATTAATTGATTACACAACTCTCAAATAAACTTGGTTATGGAAATTTATAGATTTGTAAAATTATTTCGAAAAGTTATTGTACTAAAAAAATAAAGTAAATTAGAATTACTCACGATTTATTACAATATATTGACATAACTGATAAAGTATCTAGAAAGAGATGATAAATATCTGAAATATTTATCAATTTTATTACATCTGAAATTTTTATAACAAAAAAATTTAAATTTATTTTCTTAGTTCTTCAAAATACAAAAAAAAAATCTTGAATATAAAAGTATGTATTTAAAAAATCATATTTTTATAGGTTATTTCCTTCATATTGTTTTTTCTTTATTTTTTAGTTTTATTTATAATCTTCATTTTATTTTAGTATTATATATATCCTAGGTAGTTTAAAAATAGTAAAATCCCGCCAAAATTTACATTCCTAAAATACCCCTATTTACTACAAATAATTAATGAATTCTATAATTAAATAATACAAAAGTATTTATAATTCTTTGAAACAAACACCTAGGAATTAAAACTACTGCATTAATTGCTTTGTTATCCAAACACACCTTTTATGCATACAATTGTTAGTCTTCCACTGTGGCCAAATGATCTTCAGAAAAATCATTGCGCAAAAAAATTCAATGGACTGAATCACAAATATCCACAACTAATTTTAACTGAATGACTAATCTGTATATATATATATATATATATATATATATATATATATATGTGATTTTTTTTGTCTACTTCACCAGATTCAAAGTTATTAAAACAAATACTTTCAACGAAATCACAAATAACCACAACTAATTATAATTAAATAAAATATCTGAATATTATTTTGTTTATTTCATCTGATCAAAACTACATCACAAATACCCACTATTAGTATTAAATATATGTATGATAAACAAAAATATATAAATTTGAAATTTTGTTGTCCATTTCTTCATATTCGAAATTTTAAAAACATAAAAAGTTCATCTTAAATACGAATACACATGATTAATTATAAATGACTGACATACCTAAAAAAATATATCGATTTCAAATAATTAAATGGCCAAAATACAAATTTCCCCCCAAAGTATACACTCAATCCCAGATCACTACCCAACTTAAGTTTTGTGCCAATTTGGTATCTGATGTTGCCATTTGTGTCAATTAACTCCCCCGGCCTAACGTCTATTAAAGAATTGACGTTAACTCTCACGTGCTCTTGCACGTGATGGGTAATTTCGTCATTTCCTTTACAAAACAAGGGGGAAATTTGTATTTTGGCCAAAGTGTCAAATAGACAAAAGAGAGATTTCATCATCTCATCTTCATCATCCGTCATATTACGTATTGAAGCCGCCACCACTTCCTCAACTGGTTCTTCCACCTCCATTCTATGCCGCCATTTAATCCATTTTCAAACTTTCCCCACCTCCAACAAACCTCACCACCACCACTTCCACCAAAAACTATATCAAAATCGAGTGTTTTAAAGCGATATCGGTTTCAAAACCATCACTGGGTTTTAAAACTCGATCCAAGCTGTGAACCAAGATCCGGGTTTCAAAAATTCTCAAAAATCAATACCCAAAAATTGAAGCAAACCCAGATATCAAAATCAAATATCCATTACTCAATTAGATTAAATTTCAGTATATAAAGAACCCAAAAATCAAAGTCAAATTCTTGAATTCCAACAAGTAGTATCCAGTTTCAAGCAAAGCCATCCCCTAAATTAGCTCCAATATTATACCCATTTGCATTTGAGGATAAATTTGAATAACCAACGACAACGAAAACCAAAGTTGGGAAAGGGATTGAAGCCTTTGACTTGATCACTTTAGGAATCACAGGCGAGACTTCTAACGAGTAATCTTCAAGTCACGGACAAGAGAAGCAGCGAGAGAGTGAGGCTGGCGGAGAAGCCGTGGTGGTTGAAGGGGCGTAATTGGCGGAGAAGTCGTGGTGGTTGATGTGGTGGCGGCCTTATTCTGATTGCTTTCATCGGCCGAGGCGGTAGTGCTTGATGAAGGGGGAGGCGTCGAGCGGAGGAGAGGGATCATCCCGCCGGAAGATTCCGAACGCAGAACGGCCAGCGTATCATCTGGCCGCGGAGGTGGCGGATAAGGACGGGTTAAGGATCTTTTTCCGGCGAAGGACGGGGTGGTGGTCGTCAGACAATGCGGTGGAGAGACCAGACTTGTCGGGGAGGAAGCGGTGGTGGTGATGGAGGCAGAGGGGATTGGTCGGGAATGGACACGGTGGAGAGAGAGAGATCGAAGGGGAGTTAGGTGAAGCAGAAAGATCGGGGGGACCAAGCGAAGTCGCTCTCGTCGAGCTCGACATAGTTGTTGGGATCGAATCGGGGAGCTTAAGAATGCCGAAGAAAGGTTGAAGAGTTGTGATTGACGGAGGAAGGGAGGCCATGGTCATCGTTGACGAGGGTCTCCTCCTTTCATGGTGAAATTAATCGGTGTGGCGAGGTTTCATTTTCTGCCTTGGTAATTTTTCCCGGTTTTTGTCCCCCTGTTTTGTAAAGGAAATGACAAAATTACCCATCACGTGCAAGAGCACGTGAGAGTTAACGTCAATTCTTTAACAGACGTTGGGCCGGGGGAGTTAATTGACACAAATGGCAACATCAGATACCAAATTGGCACAAAACTTAAGTTAGGTAGTGATCTGGGATTGAGTGTATACTTTGGGGGGAAATTTGTATTTTGGCCTAAATAAAATTTAACAAATACTTCAAGTAGCAAGAAATATGTAATTGTAAAATCACAAAATGAAACAAATAATATTGCAACATGTTTTTCCTCTAACAAAGAGGAAATGTTTCGGCAGTGCAAAGTTACTTCTCTTTTAAAGAAAAATATGAGTTGAACAATTAATCACATCCGAATTAATTTGCTGCTGCATTTGAAAAGCGTACACCCTAAACGTCGCACCTTAAAAACACTAAATGTCGCACACACTTAAAAGCTAAATTACAAAAGTACCCTTAAGAAAAAATAACATTTATTTCTTTCACTCCTCCTATTTTCACCAGTTTCAACAATAGACCATCCCACTATCAAATTTTACACTTTAATGAATTCTATTCCTGACGACAATGAGAATCCTAACGATAATGTGAATCCTAACGACAATAAGAATCATTACGACAATAAATATAGTGAATCCGGACAACAATGATCATATAGATTCTTTGGCTCCCCTTTTTTTAATCACTTTCAACAATAAACTCTCTCAATATCAAATTTTACTCTTCAATGGATTCTAATCCCGTCGACAATGGGAATCCCAACGACAATGCGAATCCCGACAACAATCCTCATAATGTTCAAAATAAAGCAAACCCGAACAACAAAGATCATATAGATTCTTATTTTACGGTATTTTTAACTTATTTTATTATTTTTTTGCTATTTTATAGTCACGGAGTTGAAAATCGGAATGCGATTTGCTTTAAGTCACTAGGGTCTAGTGACTTCTTATAAGACAAGTCGCCAGGGTCTATAGACTTACTATAAGATAAGTCACCAGGGTCGAAAGACTTACATCCTACAAGTCCATCAACCCTGGCGAATTACTACAATTTAAGTCTGAATCATATTTCAACTCTCCCGCATATAACTCGAATGCACCATTTTGAAAACCTTAATGAAGTCGCCATGGTATGTGGACTTAAAATCATTAAGTCCACTAGGGTTTTGGACTTGAAACAATTCAAGTCTAACTGGTCTAGCGACTTATTCTAAACCAAGTCGCCAGGGTCGAAGGACTTACATCTTACAAGTCCATCAACCCTGTCGACTTACTGCAATTTAAGTCCGAATCATATTTCAACTCTCCCGCATATAACTCGAAATGCACCATTTTGAAAACCTTAATGAAGTCGCCAGGGTATGTGGACTTAAAATAATTAAGTCCACTATGGTTTTGGACTTGAAACAATTCAAAGCTAACTGGTCTAGTGACTTGTTCTAAACCAAATCGCCAGGTCAAAGGACTTACATCTTACAAGTCCATCAACCCTGGCGACTTACTGTAATTTAAGTCTGAATCACATTTCAACTATCCCATATATAACTCGAAATGCACCATTTTGAAAATGTTTCTGGTGACTTTCAATCATTTAAGCTTACGTTGCTTGGCGAGTGGTGACTTAAGCTAAAATTAGCCAAAAATTATATATTTTTAAAATTTTTCTTTTAGATTATTTCTGATACTAATTTTTATTTGTTTACAGGATTATCAGTTTCCGAATCAGCAGCAATTTCCAGATGTCTCGCATTTTTTCAAAACTGATAAAATATTTCAAGATCGAAATGAGGCAGAAGCTTGGGTTAGAGCTACCGGACACAGGGAGAAAATGTGTTTCTTTGTTAAGAGACACAAAGTACATAATGATGGATCACGTAAAATATGGCTTGCTAGTGAGATAGGTGGCAATTATAGATACGATGGTGATTGTGATGAGAAGAATAGAAAAAAGACTACAAAAAAAGATGCTTGTAAGTTTGAAGTTTATTTAGTGGAAAAATTATCTATTGGGTGGAAAGTGAAGGTTAGTACGTCGAAGAATGCACACAACCATTCACTAGCTAAAGCTAATCAGTGGCATACATCTGCAGCAAAGTTAACGTCGGCAGAGATTGATAGGGTGTCTCAGCTACACAGTGCAAACGTGAAGCCGAAGCAGATATTGAATGAGCTGAAGAAAGAAAACCCCGAAAATGTTAGCACCAAAAAGCATGTAGAGAATGCCTTACAAAAGATAAGAAAGACTAAGATGGGATCGTGCTCGAAAATGCAGTATTTTTTCAAGGAGATGAGGGTACGTGGATATGCTACGTGGTTCAGGCATGAGTGCTGTTGAGACACACTTTCCTGAGTCTCACCATTTGTTGTGTAGGAGACACATAGCGAAGGATGTTGAGAAGTATTTAGTTGGGCTGACTAGTACTAAAAAATATTCAAAGGCGTTTAGTAAGAGGTGGAAGGATATAGTGAATTCTCAAACTGAGACCGAATACATGGCTAATGTAGCAAAGATGGAAGAAAGGTGGGAGAACATCCCTGTGATGGTTAGATATGTTAAGAAGGAATGGTTGAAGCCGTTCAAAGAAAGATTTGTTAGTGCTTGGACAAAAAAACTACATGCATTTTGGTGCACAAACAACCAACATGTAACACTTGTACATTTTAAGAAATGCAATACATTGAAAAGTCAACAAATTTATTGATAATGTATATTTTTTTTGGATGTATTACAAAGTTGAGAGTGCACATTCCCAATTAAAGAGATGGTTATTGATAGATGTCTTATTTTAATTATTTTCCTTGCAAGTGGACAAGACTATTATAGAATAGTTTTGGGAAGCAATGGTCGAACCACAGAGACAAGAAGATCACAGATAGCACGATTATTGATAGCAATGTATTAAACTAAGGGGGTTTTTCTATTGATTTTATTCTAATCTAATTATTATTCTAGTGTTAACTAATTAGCAGTAATCACATATAATGAAGATCTTATGGCGGAGGGAAATCTAGGATTAGGGTTTCACTTGTATCTCCTCTATGGCTTATTTTAATAAAATATCATTCAATCTCTTGGGTTCGTTCACAAAATATAAATATAGCCTGTTGAATTACCGTTTAGTCTCCATCTTCAAATAATCCATCCATTCTATATCCTAAGCACACGAACGTATGATCTAACTGTCACTTAGCTTAATATATGGAACGTATGGGCATTGGTTACTTGTAATAGCAAGAAATATGTAAATAGCTAAGATTATGCTCTCCTATCCAAATTACTTGTAATAGCTAAGATTATGCTAACACAGTGAGCTTCGGCGAATAATGTGAATATAAAGTGTTAGATCAATTTTATATGACTTACTTTTATCAAAGAAAACACACACAAGCATTGGCAAGAAGATCATT
Source organism: Codonopsis lanceolata (assembly GCA_013146195.2). NCBI lineage: Eukaryota > Viridiplantae > Streptophyta > Magnoliopsida > Asterales > Campanulaceae > Codonopsis > Codonopsis lanceolata. The sequence goes on along the minus strand of CM028383.1, from coordinate 106,174,962 downwards.
AGGCCTTTATTAGCTTGTAATGTAAGGCCAAGGTGTTCGGGGCTTTGATGGAAAGGGATTAGAATTCAAAGTGAGAGAGCAAGACTACCCATTACCCCCCATACTTTCAAGCAAAAAGAAGTTTTCCCTATTTAGGCTAGGACCTGCAAAGACTACAAGTGAGGGGTATTTTCTTTTCTTTTACTTTTCAGTTTTCTTCTTTCCCCCTCCCCCCCAAAACTTGTTTTGTACAATATATCAAGCTAAAAATATCTCATCATTTTTCTCAGCAGCATTTTTCTAACATATTTTATCTTGAAAGCTATGCTTTCATTTGAATCTACTTGCACCCTTCTTCTCCCGTTTCATTTTTCATCGATCTATTTTATTTATTTATTATTATTTTTTTTAATGACGGGAAGAAGAAGTCTTAGAAAACTTGCCTATCTGAAAAATGGTCCCATAAAATTAATTCCCCACCCACATCCTACTCTCTCAAAGGGTAGGCTAAAAGTGTATAGGCTTTTAGGGTTAAGTTAATGTGAGTAATAGAAACGATGTCGAATGGGGGTTTAATGTGTGCTTAGCACACTCCATTCTTTTTAATTAGGCTCAAAAGGGGACACTAGAGATATTTTTAGTAAAGGTCAAGGAATATTTAGGCTCAAATGATCCAAAGATGGCCTAAATCATTTCTTAATATCAAATGCTCATGCAGTTTTTAAAGCAAGTAAGACACAAAATATCATATCAACTGTGGGAATTGTGGGGTTGAATGTTTAGCATCACTGGATTTCACATAAGCATTTGCTAAGACAGATGGTAGGGACAATTGAGACTAACATGCAGACGCGGTTCGAAAGTGTGCTTGAGATATATAAGTGAGAAAAATCCAAGGGATCTAACTTATCATGCAATTGACCCTAAGTTACAATTTAATGCAACAATCATGTTTGGACAGCTATTCTTCATATTCTTGTGCATATCTTGTTGAAATGAAGTAGGTGCTATAAACATTATAAAACTATTCTAATTAATCCATAATTATGACTGGTGTAGGTGCATGAAGAATTTGGAGAAAAGTAAGAATTTCGCAAAATTAAGCAAATTCCAGAAGGATCTACGGACAAGTTATGTGGTTCATTGCATTAATTCCTCATCGACTAGTACTACCACACCAAAAACTCGAGGATTGAAATTTTTGAATTAATTTTTTTAAAAAAAAGAAAATTAGAGATGATGATGACACAATTAATGATGGATCCACATAGCAGGAATCCACGAGCATCCAAAATTAGTGTATTCTGGTCAAGGCAACATCTCCAAAAATAAGAAAAATTCAAAAGCAAGAAAGGCGGGTGAGGAGAACACACGATAGAGGGAAAAGAAATTTTTCCCCACCCTAAAAACGTAGCCCAACTCCACTCCTCCTTAGGCTAGGACCTGCTAAGACTCTGGACTTAGAATTCCCTCCCCCCAAACTTAATTTCTATTTTGTCCTCAAAATTGAGGAACATATGAGAGGCTTGATGGGGAAGGACAAATATAAAAAGGACATAGCAGGCCCACCTAACAAAAGAGGAAGAAACTTAGGCCTCGACTCACGATGAGTCGGGAGGAAATAACGAACGAGGACGAAACTTGGGGATAGTGCCAGGTGGCATCCCAATATAGTTGGAGACATTTTGCCCCACTAGGTTTACCCAACCAAATAAATCTTCTTGGTCGGCACGCATGAGTGCCAACTGTTGATTTGCCATATTGGCCTCAAGGGCAACCTCCTTTACCCTGTTGGAGATTGCCGCCAATGGGTCCTCCTTCTCCTCGGGTTCTTCCTCGTGAAGAACCCTCTCTCGTAGCTGGCGGTGGTGCTCAAACAAAATTTCTCTAGTAATAGCGGGCACCTTCTTCAGCCTCTTCGAATCTGGAGTCCACCTGACTCCAGCGTCCTTACACAGTCTGGTAATCAAATGCGGGAACGCGAACCCCGCATTTGTCGTACCTCTAATCAAGGTCTTAATTTGGCTGTTGATCAGGCGGCCAACATTGACAGACCCGTTGGTCAAAATGGTGTAGATCAGGACAGCCTTATTCCAAGTCACCGTGTGTTGGTGACTGGAAGGCATGGGGCGAGAGCTAATGAATTTGAACACGGCCTTGGTCGTGTCCAGTAGGAAGGATTCCTCCATAGTGCGTGGAACAAATGGTGGGTTACGGTTCTGGGTTCAAACCACACCAGGATGTGAGATGGTCGCATTGACCACCTCAACAGGGACAGGGGTAGAAAGGTGGCGGCTATAGTCATCGGCACCACTCGCAAAACTAGAGGTGCCATAACAAAGGTTAATGCTTTGGGACTCAAAACTAACGTCCTTGCCCCTAACACTAACTTCCTCTAACACACTCCCGTCTATGCCAAATTTGACCATTGGCATATAATTCGCGGACAATGGGCACGATTGCCTTGTCCGGAGACTCAATCAAAGGACCCCACCTACGCGCCCTAAAATTATTATGGAGGCCAAATTCAGCAGCCTTAAATCCCCTCTCGAGAATCAAGGACTTGGAGAGCTTCGCGGTGTAACTCTCCGATGCCTCAAAAGATATGAAGCGACGGTGGTCATAAACTTGCTCCTCGGGTTCTTCGGCGGAGCGGGAAGTGGAGGGGCCGGTGTTCCTACGTTTTGGGGCCATCTATGTTTGTGCACAAAAATTAAAAACAAGAAATTTCTACTCTTCTTTATAAAATTTAAAAATTCAACTATCAACTAAAGCATGCAAAAATTATAATTCTACGTAAACTACTCTAACACCCTATCATGCAAAATATTCTTTCTACGTCAAAAATTAAAGAAAGGGTGAGAGTTACTTGAATTTTTGCAACTTTTGAAGATGAAGGGTCGCCGGAGTTTGAAGCTTGACTGTAAGATCCCGATTCGGTTAGTTAGCTTGAATTGCCGCCATCTCTTCTTGGTTGATCGCTTGTTTGGTGTGAGAGAGTCTTAATGTGTATGAGAGACCACATTAAGACTAAAACACTTTTAGGAGATGTCATTTAGTGGTTGACTTGTTAAAGTCAAAAGTCGTAACCCGACGATAGTCGAAATGCGACGCGATTGAGAGTTTATGCGGGTTTTGTGTTTCTGACCTCGATTTGGTCCCAGATCTTTACATGATGATTAAATAACATGTTTAGATGTGTTAGACTTCTAATTGGATGTATTCCATAAGTCTCGTGAAGTTTTGACGCCTCGAGAATAGCAATTCTCCTTATCGCTAATTTGAGATGGAGCCAGGCGAACGCCTCGTCCTTTCGGGAGCCTATTTCCCTATCTGTTGAGCATCATCTGAGAGGCATTTAGGCCTATTTTGTAGCCCTAATAAGTGTTTACAATCATGGGTTATTACCCATCGGTTTGCGGTTTCATTCGACGTTTAGATAGCAAGTAGTTACGCCTTGCGTCGGTTTTGCCCCGGGTTGTTTCGGGTGTTGTTTATGAGAGTCTAGACCTACTTTAAAATTGGTTTGAGACTTGGATGGACTAGTTTAATGTTTGAGGACTTTAAGGGTTCAATTGTGAGCCATTTCAAGCATTTAGACTCGAGAACGCACGCGGGAGAGGCCGATCGAGCAAGGATTGGACAAAAACCCTAAATGCTGAAATAGGGTGATGCGGTCGCATCACCCATGCGACCATGCAAGGGCCGCTTTGCGTAATGCGGATTTTGACTCTTTTATGTGTTGTCCGAAATTTTGACCTCTCAAACCTATTTTTAAACCACACCTTGACCCAATTACTTAACCTAAACTAATCCTAACATCTATTAGGAGATTTAGGAGTTGATTAGTGGGGTAATTAGTAAGTTAATCCCCATATAAAACCCCCCCCAATCTGCCGCATTCCTCTTCATTTCGGCCAAGGCAGTAAGGTTCTTCCCCCTTCTCTCTTCTTGCAACTTCTGGGAGCACTCAAGGGGCTTGAGAGAGAGAGCTTGAAGAGGAGATTCGTGGGTCTTGAAGGGCTGAGCTTGGAGGCCATTAATGGAGTCTTCATCTTCCCCATTTCACCTACAAACTTGAAGAAGGAGATGAAGAGAAGACATCATCTCTAGGGCACGAATTTGCTGCATTGTTAGGCTAAGTTTTGTAAGTTTCTACCTTTCTTCCCTTCTTTTAGGCTCCATTGACCCTAGGAATCAACCATGTGTGCTATGTGGGTCAATGGAAGCCATTGTTAGGTTTCTAGAAATGTATGAACCCTAGGATTTCAAGTTTATGTTAGAGCTTGATTGGCCTATGTGAGACCATGTCTATGTGAAATTCATGTTCTAAATTGCCTATTGAACTTGATTATGTTGATTTTTCATGAGGATTGATGTTGGTATGGTTGAGATTCTTGGAGGGTGCCTTGCCCTAATTTTGTTTTAGCTTGCAAATTGATGATGTAAGCTTGATTAATGTGTTTTATATGCTTAATAGAGTATATTAAACTTTGCTATATGAATTGATTATGGGTATTGAGCTTGGATGACAAAGATGCTTGGAAGGGGATTTTCCCCAAATTGTATTTGGCTTGTTAAAGATGATGGTAAGCCTAATTAGCATGTTATACATGTTTAGTGGAGTTTATTGAACTTAGTTGTGTTGATTAGCCATGAGTATTGAAATTGGTTTGGTTGAGATGCTTGGAGGGTGATTTGCCCTAATTTGGTTTTAGCTTGCAATCTAATGATGTTAGCTTGATTAATATGTTTTACAAGCTTAATAGAACATATTGAACCATGGTGTGAATTTTAAATCATGAATTGAATGTTATGATTGGTATGATGACTTGGATGATATTATGCACAAGATGGCTAAATTATTCTAAGTTGCATTGTTAATTAGTTTGTTGGGTTTATATGAGTATATTGAACATTGGGATTGTGGTTTTGGGCGATAGTTATGAACATAGGGGTTGATGAAGCCTAAGCTTCTAATCCTTGAATTTTCGAAAACTTAGATTGAACTCAACGGAGTTAACCTTTGGGTTAGTATGAATCCTAGAACTATAATTTTAAGTCCTACGGAATTTTGGGTAGAATTCATGGAGGTCGAGCCTCCAAGAAGTTTTGAAGTGTGAAGCACACTTGATTATGAGAGCTTATATGATTCTCTGTGAGTTTATGTTGTGATGAATTGCATGACTAGTTTGATAGTAGAGTGTTTACCTACTTGTTTTGAGCATATGAGTATATATTACTTGTGCTTGGGTTTTGAGTCCAAATTGAGCCGGTTTGGCTTGGTTGAGTTTTGGTGGGACGATACATCGTCTTCGCGATTCGGATCGCCGCGTCGGGCTTGCACACCCTCCATCGCCACGTGGGAAGTAGTTTATCGCCGTTAGTTGTAGTAATACACACACCCTCCATCGATGGCCACGGTGGGGAAGTAGTTTATCTTAGTTGTAGTAATACACATGACTTTGATAACTATGGAACTCGAGCGAGACTCGCTCGGGACGCCGATATCTACGAGATATCGGCACATAAAGGTTTTGCACGTGTTTTTGCGTGAGCGACACGCGAGGAATTTAGGTAATGGTATCATATCCCTTATACATGAATTGTTTCACAAGTGCTTAAGTGAATAACGTGCTTGGTGAATTGGATATGATATGATGTTTGTTTTGGTTTCTTACATGTTATACTTAATAGATAACATATGATTAATGTTTAAGCATGTATGCTATCACATGAGTATTATTGGAATGTGGTTTTATGCCAAAGGTATTAATCATTATTGTTAAGTTTATATGCCTTGACGCCTTGACATGAATATGGGAAGGCATGTTATGTTAACAATAACATAACATGATTAAGTTGTTATGTTAATATGCTTTATCATGAATATTATTCGGATATGGCATTTTGTTAAAAGCAGAATTATTGTTGTTAAGTTTATATGCCTTGACATGTAAATCATCTGAAGGCTATGTTATATCAATAACAAGAATTATGATCAAGCATATAATTGTCTTGACATGGATTTTAGTGAGATGTTATACTACAATGATAACATGTTTTATTAATGTTGAGCATGGATGCCATAACATGATTTTATATAAAGTTATTTCATGACGATAGCATGATGTAATTTATGATTGAGCATTATGCCATGATAGAAGTTACAGTAGTAACTTACTAAGTCTTTTGACTTACGCTTATTTGTTGGTTGTTTTCCTAGATCCGCCGAGCGTATGATCCAAGTAAATCAAGAAGATTGCGTTGATGAAGTATTATCGGCAAGGTTGCTACTTAGATAGATTATCTTGTTTTGGTGAGGTCGTTGGGAAAGATGAAGTTATGTAAACTTCATGTCGGGTAGCAACCTAAATGTGAATTGTGTTATTTGTAATTATGTTGTTTAGCTTATTCTTTTGTAGCCGACAAGTAGAAGTCGTGGCCGATGTTTATTTATGGTTATAATCTATGTTCTCGTTGTTAGTACTTATAAATGTTAGTACTATGTTGTTGGTAGCCGAATCGGTTTGGTCGCGCTTGGTTAATTGGTGATTATGTTAGCATGTTAAATTGCTAGTTAAATATTATGTTTGTACTCCCAAGATGTTTTTAGCCGTTGAGTTGTTAGACTAGAGTCTTAGACTTAGTGTAATGTTGTTCTACCGTAGCTTCGCCGATGACTTGGTTTATTTTATGCTCTATATTGAATTGCATAACGTGGAGTTGTTCTACGTGCCCAATGTTAAGCACGCGAGTCGAATTTTTGACCGAGAGATTTACTATCTCTTTGGTTGTTTTAGTTTGAGCTTGTTAGCTCTGCGCCACCGTATGTATATTTTTTGCTTCCGCTGCGTATGTTTTGAGTTGCCTGTATCGCAGCGGCCCTACCCATTATTTGTTACTTGGATTGTTGTTATTTGCTTTCCGTACGACCTTGGGATTTCGTCTTGGGATCGGTCGGTCGTCCGAGTTAATATCGAGCTATGATTATAAATTTAGCTTTCAGTAGGGATAGGTTCCTTGGCTTTGGGGTTGGTTTGTGTGATTTATTATATCTTAACGTCGAGAGTTATAGCATGTTAAGATGTTTGAACTAGAATAGAGGTTAGCACTAGTAGAGGTGCCAATGTTGATATGTATAAGGTGGTACTAGTAATATCCATGATTGAGATTCCACGGTGGTGGCAAATATGATGATATTGAATTAATATTTAAGTGAAGATCACGAGTTAATGCATTGGAGTAGCACACTTAGTAGGATGAGACTAGGAAGACTCCATAAATTGTGAAAGAGTTAAGGATTAAGGATGGGGTATTACGAGGTTTATACGATCTGACTTGCGGATTTTGTGGATATTTATGAGAAAAGTTAAATATTAAGGAGCGCACTGAGAGGACCTCGAGGGAATATTAAGGTTGATGATGTGGTTAGAGGGCAGTTGGTACCTCCTGAAACTGCGTAGGCAAATCCGTAGACTAGTAAGCGGAGTAATGTTTTCACCTAAAATCATAGATGAAGAGGTGATAAATTATTATATAAATTTCGTTTGAGAAATAGGACAGAGTGTAGGTGTTGGAACAATATAGACAAGTGTTTGAGTCGATGGTGGTGATCACATTAGAATGGATTGCCTTAAATTGAGGATTAATGACTCTAAGAGCTAATAAGCGTCTAGTGACCCTTAGTGAAATGGTTATAGGCGAGCTAGGGTTTGAGGTTGTATGCGTGCGTGGCGGTTGGCCATTGCGGAGTTTGAGACCTACCTTGGATAGGAGGTAATTCATTATACGGATATTATGGTTGCTATTATCGCTGTTATGAGTGCACGTTGTATCGGTAACTCATATGCATTGATACATACATTGCATTGTGTGTTGATTATTTTTGCTTTCCTCGATTTATGGTTATTATTGAGGAGGATGTCGGTATGGGATTGGTTTACGGTTTTGGTTGAAATTTTGACTCGTCGGTAGGCAGATCGATTCTGATAGATGTACGGTTATGTAAGCCTATGGATGGCGATGCATATGTGAATATTGAATATGTGATAATGCTACTAGTGGTAAATACTAGTGGTGCGTTAAATTTGTATGCCTATAGAGATATGTGTGCAGTAAAATAATTGTACTTTGTTGTGTGATTTTATGCGAGTAGGGCGCTTGAATTGCGACGATCGATACTAGTGGTTTTGAGATGGATTACGGTTATTACGAGTAAGTATACCGTTAAATCGCGACTAATAGGGTGTCGTTGCCGCGCGAGAGTATTTCGTGTGTGTTTTAACGAATACGAGATTTTGGACTAAGGTAATGAAGGACTTCACAGAGTTTTGACGGTTGTGAGTACTAGAGTGAATGATACCTCTTTACTCTTGAGTTACTACGGAAAGTATTGTTAGGCGTATAGTGAATATACGAACCTTGCTATTTGTTAGAGTTGCCCTTGTTTAGAAAAATTATCACGAGGGAATTCTTATGCGTACTTCTTCTCGGTTTTGTGATATAAACATGTACGAATAGTTTCGAAAGTCTCATGCGCTATATTAGCCGTTTGATTAACCGATATGCATGATTATGAGTTACATGAGTTTTATGCATTATATGAATAGCGGAAATTACATAGAGTATATGAGAAGATGTATGATGATACTTGGTTATTTATATCATATTTGCATGATATACATGTGTACATGCGACCTTGTTAATGATATGAATTTTATCATGTCGTTGATGATTTAAAATTTTGAGTAAGATATATTTGTGATTTTGAAGTATAAACATAACTTGTACCGGTGCGTGTGTTATTTTAAAAGGAGAATTAATATATGATCTTTATATGCGAACATGCATGGTAGATGCATTTTGTTAAAAAGAAAAGACATGGTTTATAAGAGTAATAAATATGTCTAACGAAATAGTTGTATTTGAGCATGAACATGCTTATATGCATTAGTAAGCAATGTAATTTGTTTAAAGTATAGCATGATAAAATCTTGATTCTCATGCCTTATGGATATGCCATGATTACCTTTGTTGCATGATTATGTGAGGCTGTAGTAAGGATGCTTAAGATTTTTCTCATACCCTTCGCATCCTTGCAAGCTTTGAAATCAATTTAGCCGGTACCTAAATTGGTGATCAAAAAGTTCGTTGGTGGATTGGTAGTAAGCGGGTTAGAAATTGACTAAACCTCTTACGGAAAGAAAAGAAAAATAAATGGAATAATTTTCACATGATGCTCTTATATGCATTGTCTATGATTTGGAAGTTGCGAGCATGACTTGCATAATCTGAATGTTAACTTACTTGTTTAGAAGTGTGTTGTGGAACACTCTTCCTTAAATTACAATTGCTCTATCGGCCATCTTTACCTCTCATGATTTAGAATTCTTGTATTTATATTTCATGTTGTAGCTCGAAGCAAATAGTTTCGGAGACTTATGTTTATAAAGTCTTTGAATACGCTCAGAGGATATATTTGGAATTCACATGCTTAATTAATTAGTCATGGAATTTGTGAGTGCTGCGACTCAAGTATGAGTCACGATATTTTCAACCTAAAGTGCTTGGTATTATGGTTATTGAAAATTTTTGAACTTGTGAATGTGGGATTTTTGGTAGTTTGGTTTCGCCTCCTTGGTTGAGTTGTAAGATAGTAGACTCGGAGGCGAGTCTAGGTTTGTGGTTCGAGTGGGTAAGAATGCAGTTCACGATGAACCAAGATGGATTCGACTTTCAAGAGTAAAGTTTGTGTTCCTTAGTTGATGATGTGCCCAGGACAAATAGTTTCGATAGCCAATGTTTATGGTATGCTTAAACTTGTTATCTTTTAAACTTTGGGGTTTGTGTACAAGATTGGTTAGTCTTGCTCATATGTGTTTTTCGACTCGAATATGAGTCATATTATTTCAATCTAAAGAGTTTTATGTGGTTGTGCCTATTAAGAGGTTTTGAAACCCGAGTTTGGGATCACGGTAGTTTGATCCTCATATACTGGTTTGGTTATTGTGATGGTAGACTCGGAGGCGGAGTCTAGGTTTATGGTTTTGAGCATCGAGTGTTTACTCGGGATTGTGAGACGTAGTAGTGGTGTCTGGGTATTCCATGTTGAGGTGATGACCTAGCATTGGTTTGAAGATCTGAATTCGGGCAATTCTTTTAAAGGAGAGGATGTAAGATCCAGATTCAGGTTAGCTTAAGCGCAATGCTCGCATCTCTTCTTCGGTTGATCGCTTGTTTGGTTGTGAGAGAGTCTAAATGTGTATGAGAGACCACATTAAGACTAAAACACTTTTAGGAGATGTCATTTAGTGGTTGACTTGTTAAAGTCAAAAGAAGTCGTAACAGGCGATAGTCGAAATGCGGCGATTGAGAGTTGCGGGTTTTGTGTTTCGACCTCGATTTGGTCCCAGATCTTTACATGATGATTAAATAACATGTTTAGATGTGTTAGACTTCTAATTGGATGTATTCCATAAGTCTGTGTTTTTGGCGCCTCGAGAATAGCAATTCTCCTTATCGCGTAGTTTGAGGCGAGCGTCTCGTCTTTAGGAGCCTATTTCCCTATCAAGGCATCATCGAGAGAGGCATTCAGGCCTATTTTGTAGCCCTAATAAGTGTTTACAATCATGGGTTATTACATTGGTTTGTGTTTCATTCGACGTTTAGATAGCAAGTAGTTACTTTAACTTGCGTCGGTTTTGCCAGGTTGTTTCGGTGTTGTTTATGAGAGTCTAGACCTACTTTAAAATTGGTTTGAGACTTGGATGGACTAGTTTAATGTTTGAGGACTTTAAGGGTTCAATTGTGAGCCATTTCGAAGCATTTAGACTCGGGCATGGGAGGCAGGGATCGAGCAAGGATTGGACAAAACCTAAATGTGGAAAAGGTGATGCGGTCGCATCACCCATGCACCATGCGACCGCAAGGGTCTGTTCTTGAGATGCGGATTTTGACTCTTTTATGTCAACAGAATTTTGACCTCTCAAACCTATTTTTAAACCACACCTTGACCCAATTACTTAACCTAAACTAATCTAACATCTATTAGGAGATTTAGGGGTTGATTAGTGGGGTAATTAGTAAGTTAATCCCCATATAAAACCCACAAATGCACGCATTCCTCTTTATTTTCGGCCGAAGCGATAAGTTCTTCCCTTCTCTCTTCTTGCAGCAAGGGCACTCAAGAAGGGGGCAGAGAGAGAGCTTGAGAGAGGAGATTAGGTGGGTCTTGAGGGCACAGGCTTGGGCCATAATGGAGTCTTCATCTTTTCACCTAAGCAGAAGGAGATGAAGAGAAGACATCATCTCTAGGGCGCAATTTCTGCATTGTTAGGGCTAAGTTTTGGTAAGTTTCTACCTTTCTTCCCTTCTTTTTGGCTCCATTGACCTAGGGAATCAACCATGTGTGCTATGTGGGTCAATGGAAGCCATTGTTAGGTTTCTAGAAATGTATGAACCCTAGGATTTCAAGTTTATGTTAGAGCTTGATTGGCCTATGTGAGACCATCTGTATGAATTTATGTTCTAAATTGCCTATTGAACTTGATTATGTTGATTTTTCATGAGGATTGATGTTGGTATGGTTGAGATTCTTG
>CM028383.1:106105884-106163283 GCA_013146195.2 Codonopsis lanceolata | reverse complement strand
TAGTTGTTGACTTGCTAAAGTCACAAGTCGTGACTCCGACGATAGCGGAATGCGACGCGATTGAGTGGCTTTATCTCTGCTTTGTGTTCGTGACTCTCGGTTTGGGTCCTAGACCTCTTTAAGATAGTTTATTAACATGTTTAGATGTGTTAGACTTCAAGTTGAGTGTGTTCTGAGTCTATCGATGATTTGGAAGTTTTGGGATGCTGCTGCCTCTACAGAAGTTCGGGAATCGAGTCGCTGCACCGCCTCCTTTGGGATTCTTATCTCCTAGTTGTTATTCAACTTCCTAGAAGTATTTAAGCTTCTTCATTAGCCCTTAGACTTGCCTTTAGTTCCCTCCTCATGGCTCGCTTGATTTCGAAGTTCGCTCGTCAGTCCCTGGCCAGACGTTGTTGCACCCCTTCCCTTCGCTCAGGAGTTGTTTAGGAGTTTGTTTGGGTGTGTTTTTAGACTTGATTTGAGTTGGGTTAGACCTTAGGATGGTTGCCCATAAGTTTGGGATCATTTAGATCAAGTTTAGACCAAGTTTTGGAGGTTCGGGAGAGGCACGCCTCGCATGAGTGAGGCGCCCGCCTCAAGTCTTGAGCAAATCCTTTGTCGCGAGCAAGTGAGGCCGCGATGGGAGGGTGAGGCGCGCCTCTTCGAGAATCTTGTTATGGGATTTTTCTTCCCTGCTTTTGAGTTGTGGCGTGTTTTACCTATTCTACCCTCATTAAACCCCCCTAAACCCTTCCTAACCTCTCATTTAACCCTAAACATGTCCCTAACATTATTTAGAAGTTAGTTAAGGTTAGATTTGTGTTTGATTATCCCTAATCTCCACTAATTGCACTTGAGAAATGTCCCTTGTGCCCTTCTTATTTTGGGGTATAAATACCCAAACCCCTTCACCATTTATGATTTAAACTCTTCATTTCTTCCTCTCCCACATACGTATTATAGAGAGAGAGACCATGCGGAGACTCTTGAGCCTAGCTTCTTCTCTCTTCGATCCAAGGCGATCCAAACCACCCGATTTCCTTCAAACTTGGATTCTTGAAGCCCTCGGCGAGTAGAACGACTTCACCGATCGGATTTGTATTCTCTTGAGATTTCACTCAAGCTAGGTAAGTTACCTTCTTTTGATTTTGGTTCATTGGCCCTAAGGAAAACAACTTGTATGCTATTTGTGGGCAATGAACACTTGTATGCTATGTTTGCCCAATTTTGGGGATTTTTGAAGTATGAACTTGTTAGGGGTATTTGTAGATGACTCCTATGATTATTGAAGTATATGATTACTCTTCATTTTGTGTTTCTAGGCTTGAGCATGCTAGAAATCATGCCTTTATGCTATTTGGGTTTATGGTGGAATTATGCCTATGATTGGGGCTTGGGGTGTATGAACTCACATGATAGTATGAGTAGAAACATTTAATTGAAATTGTATGATTTATGAAATGGGTTTAATCTATGTTGGGATTATTTGTGGATTTTAGACTTGAGAGTCAATTCCAAAATATTGGAGAAATTATTGTTAGTTGAAGTAGGATTAATGTTGAGATGGATGAAAGGTTTAAGAATGAAACTTAGTATTTGGACTCATCGGAGTCATAATAGGTTCAATATTGTGTTAACGAATTAGGGTTGAAGTCCTACGTCATTTGGGTTTCGTTGACTTTGTCTATGATGAATCCTTGGATTTTAGGCTTGGGAGTTAAGCCGGATTATTTTTGGGATAAATTCTATAAACTTGAATGATGTGCTAATTTTGGGTTATATGAAGTGTGTATTAATGAAATGTGACATTTAGACTCAATGGAGTCATTTGGGTTCAATAAGAAGTTAGTGAGCCTTATATTGAAATCCTACGATGTTCGGGTTTGGTTGGTTTTGATTGTGAGTACCGAAAGCATCTCGACTTGTGTCCCATTTGTGACACCCATGTTATAGAGACCTATTGGGAATTTGTTTAGAACGTGCTTGTAGAGCACGGTGTATTAGAGACCAACCCATGGTCTCGAAAGTGCCATTTAACATTTATTATTCGATGAATTCACTATAAGGAATTTAGTCGAGGATAAGGAAATACTTGCGGATTTGGACTACAAGGTAGTCTTGTCATTCACGAGAGTGGTCTTGAGGATGTTGTTTACAAACGACGAGCGGGACTTGGGTTGAGTCCGATGTGCCTATAAGAGAAGCTTAATGCTAAGCCTTGATTTGTGGTGGTTCTTAGACTAAGTAGTAGTCTTTGATTTAATCTTGAGTTGAGGACTTTAGTAGACCTCATGTTGTGAATTGTTGAGCTTATATGCTATTCTTGAATTGGTAATGACTTGAGGTTTATGAATACCTCAATACGTGGTTTTTGAACTAAACTTACAAGTTAGTTGAATATGTTAAGTGTGTACAAGTATGTGCATTGTTTATTGGGTTTTGTAGAGCATTATGATCTACTTGAATTAATAAGTTCTTTTATGATGAACTTGGTCCTTATTGGTTTATACAAGTAAATAATCTACTTGATCATCTTGATTTTGAGTCCAGCTGGCGTCTTGGTCGTTTTGTCGGCAATGGGACGATTCATGGCCTTTGGAAACATTCGCTATGAATAACCGCATTGGTACCCTTTCTCCTCACTATTTGGCCGATAGTGGGATGTGGTCTCGTATTAGCGGCTCCTAGCCTGATATCGAGCTCCCATTTCTCATCCCCGGAGTCGGATGAATGTAACGCGGAACTCATTAAAGAAAACTGGTGAGTTATGATCATTTGAGGAATGAAACCCAGTTTATGATCATTTGAAGGGCTAGGCCCAGGTCTTGGTTTGAATATTGAAGGGCTTGTCCCAGTTCCTGATTTTACGTGCTTATGTATAAGCACTTATATGAAAGAAAACGTGCTATATGGTTTATGAAGTTTATGTTACAAGATGACATGATACAAGTTTATTATGGGTAGACTATAAAGATACCATGATTTTATATATGTTGGTGCATTATGCCATGCCACGATATGCTATGCCATACATTTGCATTTAGTAACTTACTGGGTCATTATGACTCATTTCGTGTGTTTGTTTTCCTTAGTTTTTGCAGTGATCCCGTTAGTACGCGTGGCGGCTTCGGATAGTGATTCCTAGAAGGTGGTCTTCCGGGCTTTAAGCTTGGGTTTATTATCATTACTGTTATTATGTATTTGTGAGACGCGAATGTAAAGTTATGTAGACTTTACTTGGGTAGATTATGTTAGTATCTTGTTATTGTATTATTTTGGTAGCCGACTCGTTAGTCGAGCTGTTGTATCTTTTAGAAGTTATTCCCTTGTTATTTCGAGCATGCTTTAGCTCACTCATCCTGTTATTGTTGGTATTGTCATCTCCGACGACGTTAGTCGTGAGACTTGGGTTTAGTTGTTAGAATTTGAATATCTTGTTCTTTAGTTGATTTATTCCTCCGGCATGTTATAGCCGTTGAGTTGTTGTTTATCAGGTTGGTTCTTGTTGCTTCGCCGGCCTTAGGTTGCCGATGGTTTGTTGTACGTGCGCAATGTTGCGTCACGCGAGTTGTAGATTTGTCGAGAGATAGTCGTCTCTCAGCCTTGTATTCCTTAGTTTATAATTATAGGTTTTGGCCCCATTTATGATTTGCTTCCGCAGATTTTTGTTTTTGGTTATTCGGTTTTGCCGTTATGGCTTTTCATTCCTGTTTAGAGTTTATTGGTTCAACTCTTGACTCGCACCACTACGCTTAGCGGGTGCTTGTCCGTCTTTAGCTTGTCCTGACGGCACGACCTTGGGATTCCGCATTGGAGTTCGGGTCGGGCTGTCACAAGCCACTAGGAACCTTTCACACTACTTACCAAGGGTAGAAACTTTACTTATTGATCAACCCATGTAATCCAAGGATTCACAGTTCCAAAAGAAAGGTGTCACAACCTTGTCCATAGGTAGCTCTTTTCCGTTAGGTAGCTTTCACACTTTTTCAATTAAAGGGAGTCAATTTTCTCAAGATCAACCCATGAAAGCCTAAGCTCCATAGTACTTTGACAAATTGCAGCATCCCAAAAATTTCAAAAGGTAGCTCTTTCCTTTGTGGACTAAAGATTTTTCAATTTCAATCCACCATTTAGAGAGATGGTGAGAAGAATCAGAACAAGAAAATCACAACAGATATTGAATGCACATCCAGGCCAATATACAAAGGTACTAAACACATAAAGGATGAAACTAGTGTGCCCCCCTAAAATACAATGCAAGATGCCTAAATTTTTTTTATAGAAAGATGTGAGGGATCACATGGCACACATACCGAGAGATTTTCTAAGATTTATAAATCTCTCAAAATCTAGACTCTTTGTGAAAATATCAGCCAGTTGATTTTCTGTTCCCACATGTTCAATGCAAACAATGCCTTGTTCAACCAAGTCTCCAATAAAATGGTGTCTTATGTCAATGTGCTTAGTTCTAGAGTGTTGAACAGGATTTTTAGCTATACTTATGGCACTAGTGTTGTCACAATACATGGTTAATACATTGCTGTGTAGACCATAATCCTTGATCATTTGTTTCATCCATAAGAGTTGTGTACATCCACTACCAGCAACTATATACTCAGATTCATCTGTTGATAGGGCAACACAATTTTGTTTCTTACTAAACCATGAAATCAAGTTATTTCCCAAATAAAAACATCCACATGAAGTGCTTCTCATATCATCTACACTACCAGCCCAGTCAGCATCACTAAACTCAACAAGATTGGTGTTTGTGTGTTTAGTATACCACAAACCCATGGCACAAGTCTCACCAACATACCTAATTATTCTTTTCACTGCTTTCAAGTGAGAGAGTTTGGGGTTTGCTTGATACCTAGCACACAAGCACACACTATACATGATGTCTGGACGGGTGGCAGTTAAGTACAACAGACTTCCAATCATACTCCTATATAAAGTATGGTCAACACTTTCAGATTTTTTTTTTTATCTTTATTGAGTTTATTGGATGTACCCATAGGGGTTTTCTTTTGTTTTCCATTCTCAAGATTGAATTTCTTCACCAAGTTAAGAGCATACTTGGCTTGAGATATGAACATCCCTTCATGTAATTGTTTAATCTGAATTCCTAAAAAATAGGTCAACTCCCTAACCATACTCATCTCAAAAGTGGAAGTCATACCGTTAACAAATTCTTTTTTCCAAGGACTTGGAGGTGGATCCAAACACAATGTCATCAACATAAATTTGTGCTATCAAAATGTGTTTGTCTTGATTTTGAATAAAAAGCGTTTTATCCAACTCTCCCCTTCTAAACCCACTTTTCAAAAGATGGTCTGTAAGTCTCCCATACCAAGCTCTAGGAGCTTGTTTGAGACCATACAAGGCCTTTTTTAGCTTAAACACATGACTGGGTTTGTGGGGGTCCTCAAAACCTTTTGGTTGCTCAACAAAAACTTCTTCTTCAAGGATGCCATTTAAGAAAGCACTCTTCACATCCATTTGTTGAAGAGTTATATCAAGAAAACATGCAATGGCAAGCAGCAGACGAATGGACTCAATACGGGCTACAGGAGCAAAGGTTTCATCAAAATCCACCCCCTCAACCTGTGTATACCCTTGAGCCACAAATCTAGCTTTGTTTCTTATTATCTCTCCCACTTAATTAGTTTTGTTTTTGAAAATCCATTTTGTTCCAATGACATTTACAGAAGTGGGTCTAGGAACAAGATACCAAACATAGTTTTTAGTAAATTGGTCTAGTTCTTCTTGCATGGCATTTATCCAACATTCATCCTTATGAGCCTCATGCACATTTTTGGTTTCAATGGTGGAAACAAAACAAGATGCATGGATTTCATCAAATTCTAGTGTGGACATGCAAGCAAGTTTTTTGTAATCCACCTTACCTTTCCTTCTAGTTGATACACCATCCTGAACATTACCTATGATCTGAGAGGAGGGATGTATTTTCTGAATTTTGCTTGGTATGTCGATCCTCGATCACCAAATTGACTGACATTATCGTTTCGATCGGCCGCCAAGTTTCTGTCCAATGTGACTTCCGATGTAGCTACATTCGGAATCACATTGGGTGTCACATCCTGAATCACATCGTCTCGAATCGCCTGACTGCAGATCCTGCTTGATCAGCTGCTGGTTCACTGGATTCAGATTCCGGTTCTGGATCAATATCTCCAAAATCAAGGATTCCTGAAACATCTTCTTCAACAGTTTTATGGCCAAGATCCGTTAGATCATCAAAAACAATGTTCATAGATTCCATAATAGTCTTAGTCCTGAGATTAAAAACTCTGTAAGCCCGACTATTAGTAGAATAACCCATGAAGACACACTTGTCACTTTTAGAATCAAACTTAGAAAGTTGGTCTCTATCATTGAGAAGGTAGCACACACAACCAAAAACATGAAAATATTTTAAGGTTGGTTTCTTTCCAAGAAAAATTTCATAAGGAGTCATTGTACTACCTGGTCTCAAGAAAACCCTATTTCCAATGTGACAAGTCAGATTTAAAGCTTCGCCCAAAATCTTTTGGCCAAATTTTTTGAGGTCAACATAACCCTTGCCATCTCTTGTAATGTCCTATTCTTTCTTTCCGCCACTCCATTTTGTTGTGGAGTTTTGGGAGCAGAAAATTCATGAGAGATGCCATTAGAGGCACAATAGTTAGAAAAGGATGAGTTTTCATATTCCGTGCCATGATCTGATCTAATTCTAATAAGCTTTAGATCATACAAGTTCATCACACGGGTGTACCAAATTTTAAATGCCTCAAAGGTTTCAGATTTCTCTCAAGAAAATCACCCAAGTGTATCTAGAAAAGTCATCCACACATACAAAAGTGTATTTTTTCCCTAAACTTTCTACCTCAATGGGACCCATGAGATCAGTATGAATCATCTCTAGACACCTAGATGTGGAACATTGTGATATAGGAAGATGAGATGCCTTGGTTTGCTTACCTTTTTGACAGGGACCACATACCTTTGTATAGTTCTTTTCCAAGTTTGGCAACCCTTTTACTGCATCATGTTTCACAAGCTCATGGAGCTTACAAAAACTCATATGTCCAAGTTTTTGATGCCAAAGATCTGTAATATCAAGACTAGCTTTTTGGCATGATTGGCTATTGTTGAACATATAACAATTGTCAGATGACCTTGTACCTGTCAGAAGACATTTGTTAGTTTGATCAAAAACTTCACAAGAATTTTTATCAAACCTTACCTGAAGGTCATCATCACACAATTGACTTATACTGATCAAATTTGTTTTAAGTCCTTCCACATGATAAACATTGGTGAGATTTGGAAGACCTTCAACATTCAATGTTCCTTTGCCAATTATCTTGCCTTTGGCACCACCTCCATAGGTCACTGAACCACCATTGATGCTCACATAATCTTTCAAATTCTCAATTGAACCTGTCATGTCTAGAGAAACCACTGTCAAAGTACCATGACCCAGCCATATGAGATTTCAAAGAAGTGAAGGTAACATTGCACATCTCATCATCAGACATTCTAGCACTAGGACATATGTCAAAAGGTTCACAGTATTTGGACTTGCCTTTGTCATTACTACCCTTAGGAACCCACATTTGTTTAAAAACTTTAGGTTGATTTTTCTGAGAATGAGATTTCTGATGTGACTTCGAATGAGACTTCCAATGTGACTTCCAATGTTGCTTTGCATTGGTCATTGGTCGCTTCAATCGATGTTGCATCCGATTTTTTGCCAAGAAGGCTCTAACTTCATCCTCATATATAGCCTTTTCGTAAAACAAAAAGGTTGTATATGTCCGGGCTTATGGCAGAAGTGACAAACAAAGTTTTTCTTTCTTGTTTTTGATTTTTCGAAGAAATCAGGTTTTTGACAATTCTGAGCAGTCTGTTTAGGCTCAGATGTGCCTTCTCCTTCTCTCACAAACACTTTTGGAACAAAACCAATACCTGTCTTGGATGTGCTACCTGAATTGAGCATCTCATCCATTTTATGTTGACTTGAATTCCATTTGGCAATGGTTTCTTTTGCTTGAATGAGCTGCTCCTTTAACCCTTCGATCTCAACATCCTTTTTGCTCAGCAAGCTTTCCAAATTACTATGCAATCTTTCTGATCTTCATTGGCCTTTTTTAACAACTCATTTGCCTTACCAAACAATGTAACTTGGTGAGCTCGTTTCTCCCAATCTTTGTACAGTTCCTTGTACCCTTCCAAAGAAGTCGACTCAATCTCCACCATCATCCGGGCGTGGAGTTAAAACAGAGAGATCATCCCCTGCTTTCGCTCATCGCATCTTCGATGTGACTCGATGTAGCTACATTGGATGTCACATTGATCGGAGAACCCGCACTTTCGCCTGTAATCATAAACAACAGTGAGAGTGATAAGATCACCTGGATCTTCTCCATCACTATCACTCAGAGTTGCTAAAAAATTCAAACCCTTTTTCCTTAGAGTATTTGCACACTGGTTAGCATAATGACCATACCCTTGACACTCTCTACATTGAATTGAATCAATGTTCTTACCATTGTAAGAAGGTTTTGAAGCAAAGGGGTTTGTGAAAGGCTTTTCTGGAGTTTGGAAAGAATTTTCCTTGGGAACAAATTTTCCAGAATCAGGTTTAAAATTGTTTTTGGAGCTTGATGATGGAGTTCTATTTTGACTCTTATTTTTCAAAAAATTTCTAAATTTGGTAGTCAAAAGAGCTATAGATTCTTCTCCAAAATTAGACTCATCAATATCCTTTTGAATTTCAAGCAAGTCAGATGAGATATCAATAGGAGCAGGCATAACAATATTTTTCACAATAGGTGTAGAAGATGATGAAGCCCCTTTGCCTTTTTGTTTGATTTGATCATTTAGGTTCAATTCAAAGTTTTGAAGAATACCAGCCAATCGTTCAAAACTCATCTTGTCAATATCATGTGCTTCCTCTATAGCACATATTTTGACGTTGAACCTTTCAGGCAAAGTTCTCATCATCTTGCTAACAAGACGTTCATTAGTGATGGGATCTCCTAAAGCAAGAGCAGAATTTGACAAGTCAAGAAGTCTACCATAATAAGTCATAATATCTTCAGAGTCAAGTATTTTGGTATTTTCAAATTGTGTGGTGAGCAATCTTAATTTAGAGGCGCGAACACTAGCAGGTCCTTCACACAAGGTCTGAAGGGCCTCCCAAACATCTTTAGTAGACTCATAGTTGGCAATCACCCTAAAAGTATTAGCATCTGAAGCTTTATAAATAGCAGACAAGGCTTTTGAATTAAAGGATGCAGTATTCCTATCTTCATTGGACCATTCAGATTCTTTGGTGACCTTGACATCACCATCAGAATCTGTTGTTTTAGGAGGACTCCATCCATTCAAGACATCAAGCCACGCTCTTTCATCAATCTATTTGATGAAGATGCACATCTTGACTTTCCAAATAGAGTAGTTTGCATTAGTAAGAGTAGGAGGGCGAACAACGTTCTCATATTGAGAATCCATCACGGCTATGACCAGAATCAACTCTTAGTGATGTCAAGAGAATGCTCTGATACCAATTGGAAGAACACAATAGCTAGGATTCTCAAGAGAAACCAAAGTAATTTCCAATGTAGCTGTGAATGTAGCTACAATGGGAATCACAATGGTCAAAGAAGATTATAGCAGCGGAAGAATAAATAACAAAACATAAATCTGAATGCAAACGTTTACCAAAATCAATCTACAAGATAATACTTGTAGACCTAGCCTCAAGGCTACAAAGATTTCACTAAAAGTAATAATCGTTTTACAAAAACAATTGTGAAATCACTCACAAAATATTCTCACAAGACAATGAGTCTTGGAGAACAAAAACCCCACATAAACAGATTAAGCAAAAAACGTGGGAAGAAATAAATTCAGCTTCCTTAAAACTGAACATGAAGACAAAATAGTTTCCAGATCATCAATGTGACTGCCAATGTTATAACATCAACAGCTTCAAGCGAACTGCTGAACTTCAAGACTGGAAACAGCTTCTGAAACACCTTGCTTCTGAATACAACTTTATGGCTCTTTGTTCTCTCTCACAAGCTCTACCAACTGCCCGTATCCTTGCTCCTTTATTTATAGTTATTCGATGTCCTACACACACGCAAAACAGTCCAACTACTACAAGGAAAATGATTAGCAATAAGGAAGGAACAACAACTTACCAATCTTGTGATATTTTATTACCAAATATGAAAGTGGTCAAGAATCTCGGTTTGACTAGGATTTATGCTAAGATTTAGTTACCAAAATAAATGTACCAAAATCTAATAAAAGATTGTGATACCAAATATACCATAACTAAATATAATAAAAGATATTAAATCCTAAATAACCACAAACTTTACAAAAGTAATATTTTGACCATGAAAGGGGAAAAAAGTAAAAATAGGCATTGCCTATTTTACCCTTACAATTTCAATACCCTTAGCCTTCATTTTCTTTTTGTCGGTATTGAAATCCTCGATTTAAGTTACATAGCTGTCCAAATTCATATTCCCTAGAAGTGACTTAATATCACAATCATGAATCGCCGCCTCTCCAAGAAACACGTCCACTCAAAATCGAGTTTTGAAATGATTACTTCGCCGTTTCTCATTTCAGTCATTTACTGCTCTACAGTGGATACTCAAACGACGGTTCTTGATTATCGTGTTCTTCCTGCATCTTCTCAGAAAGTACTGTATATAATCATGCTCATTGAAGACATTCTGATTTGTTATCTCTCTCAATCGTTATCTTTTGTCGTCTCTTCAACAATTGATACGATTGCTATCAGTGTTTCTCTTTTTCTCCTCAGAAAGTCTCCATGGCCGCATCTTC
The DNA here is from genome assembly GCA_013146195.2 of Codonopsis lanceolata. Taxonomy (NCBI): domain Eukaryota; kingdom Viridiplantae; phylum Streptophyta; class Magnoliopsida; order Asterales; family Campanulaceae; genus Codonopsis; species Codonopsis lanceolata. The sequence goes on along the minus strand of CM028383.1, from coordinate 106,152,426 downwards.
TTCCAACAATGTCTCCAACCCTATTGCCTCTCATAAATCTTCCTTCGTCGCCAAAGTAGGCCGTCAATCCTACATTCTTTGTAGCACGATTCAAGGAGAACAATTTCTCCTTGACAATACTGTTGGAGCAAAGATTTTAGATCTTTTCCACAGTTCTGTACTCGTCTCCATCCTCACATTTCACGAAGAATTCTACAGTCTTCGACTGGTCGACGAATTCTACTCAAGGATGCAACTGACAAGAGATGGTAAGAGCCTCCATGGTCGCATTCGAGGTACTGATCTTGTCCTCAATGCCGACAGCCTATCAAGAGTCTTCAACCTTCCCTCTGTTGGCCCTGACTCTATCGATGATTCTGTTCTCAATAAATCATGGCTATACCGTACTGGCTACCAATCTCACGATGACTACAGTACATGGGACATTCTCAATTATCCTTTGGACATGTACTGTGTTGGTGAAATTCTGAGCCAATGCCTTTTGTTTCATGAACCAAGCTCAGGAAGCAACACCAGAAGACTTCGAAACATCACCATTGCTGTTCTCGACTCTCATGTCATCAACTAGTCTGAAGTGGTCTTCTCTCTCATCTGTCGGTCTGTTCTGCGAAGATGAGTGAATGGGTCTGGTATTCACAAGTACGCTAAGATTATTAGCTATTTCCTATGCTCCTACCACACCATTCGTTCCATGATTCACGAGGACAAATGCTTTCCTGTTATTGGAGACCTACTGATCACTAGAGACTTGTTCGACAACAGAAGCTTTTCTGATCATAATAGAAATTATTCCTTAGATTCTAGCACTGGTAGTTTTGGAGATTCAAATTAAGATGTATTCTTCAATATTACTAATACTTTCTTACTCCTTGTTGCATTGTTCTTCTTTAGAGTCTACCGTCCTTCCTCTCTCTCTTTCTTTGCTTGCAATAGTTCTTCCCCACTCCTTTTTTTTATTTCTTGCAACTATTAAGGAGGAGAGTATTTGTGGAGGAGAGCATTTAGTATTTGAGGAGGAGAGCATTTACGGACTCTTGATTAGCCTTAAGGAGGAGAGTCACCTTAAGGAGGAGAGTCTCAATTATGTGACATGACCTTGTTGTGACATTGCTACAATTGCTATCACAATCTTAGGAAGAGAATTTGCCCAACCCTTCTTCAATGGAAGACACACGATGATGTGAATTTTTCCCCTGAATTGATTCTTTGTGGATCATGTTCTAAGCTTTTGTGGCACTTCTGTTGAAACACCTTTTTTTTATACTAAAACATCTCTGCTGAGTCTTATCTTCAACAGAGATTCTACAGTGTTTCAACAGCAAAATCAAACGTTTTCATCAAATATTTTTTGATTTAAATGTTTCATTTTTATCAACAATTGGTACCAGTAGCAAACCTTAACTATTTAACTGATTTTCAAAATAAGGTTTTGCTATCCTTTCTTGCCAAAACAATTCTTCATATATAAATATTTTATGCAAGAAAGGCACTCAAATCTTTTTATCAACAATTGGTACTTGCAGCAAACCTTAACTAATTTTCAAAATAAGGTTTTGCGATCCCTTCTTGCCAAAACAATTCTTCATAGATAAATATTTTATGCATGAAAGGAACTCAAAACTTTTTAAATCCTGCTCAAATATTTCCAAAAACATTAAGTGATCTAAACTGTTTTTCTCATCTACTGCTTTACCTATTCTGTACTTTGATTTATCGAGTCTGTAATAGCAGTAGTAGACTATACGAACCTATCGCTCTTGTAATTATCAACATATGGCATGCCCGGAGATAAAATGATCATTCATTGTAGGCATGTGTGAGGTTCCCGGGGTGCGACCCGTGCCCCGCGCGCCCTTGGATAGGGGTGCGAGTACGTGCGGATGCGGGACACCACTGCTCTCGTTCCACCCTCCCTTGTTTAGGGGAAGACGAAATCAAAAGTGCGAGAGGAGTGCTGTCTATGTTAGCACGTTGGAATGTGCCTCGGTTGCCTTGAGTGGATTTTGTATCCAATATGGGAACTGATGGTTTCCCGCATCAAGTTATCCCTTGTTTAGGGGATACCAGGATATGGGAATGCATTACCCTTTCATTCCCATTTTCCCTTTTTTAGGGGAAAACATAAAAGTGCAAAAAAGGATATTGCGACGCCCCACTATGGATTTATTAAAAATAGCCTTATGGCCCGTTCAGATTACTATGGGAGCTTTGGGTTTCCCGCATCAAGTTATCCCTTGTTTAGGGGATACCAGGATATGGTAATGCATCACCCCTCCATTCACATGTCTCCCTTTTTTAGGGGAGAACGGGAAAGTGCAAAGAGGGAATGTTGCGAGGCCCCACTGAATCCGAAAGTTTTAGATTCGCCATCTTTATTTTAAGGAAAATAAAGCAAAACCAAAGAAAAGAAAAATAAACCAGAGAAAAAGAAAACAGGTTCGGAGGCTAAGTTACGAGTTGGGAAGGTGCTAGGCACCCAACTCGCCCTTTCGGTCTCGAAAATGGTTTTTGGTTGAAGTATGCTTATTGTCATATTTATCTCGCAAATAAATAAGGTATTAAAATGACTGGGAAATTTAAACAAATACATTCGTGGCTACATTATTTACGGACTTGCAGCCGTTTCCTTCCAATAATTACAGACATATTTAAGAATATTTGGCCATTATAACGACTCTTTTACATAATATTTCCTAATCTAATCCGGGCAGCACAACGGCTTATAATGACTACATTGTGCCGGATTTTAAATACAACTTTAATAAATAATAAGTAGACAAATAAATAAATAAACAAATTAAAAACACCCTTAAAGGCTGTTACCTTTTAGAGCGGCGGTGTGCTAGCTCTGTCCTTCAGGGAGAGGGAGTCTTTTCTTTTGTTTGTTGTGTGGTTGTTGTTTTGATTTGGGCAGAGTGACGGCTTATATATGGTAGTTTTGGCTTTTTTGGTCGGGCGGAATGACGGCTTAATTTTTGTGGTTTTGGCCTTTTTGGTTGGGCGGAATAACGGCTTATAGAAGGTGTTTTTCAGCTCGTTACTCGGGCAGAGTAATGGCTTACTTTGGGATTTTTGGGTCGGGGAAATAAGGTGGATACCTAACAACTAGGCTAGGGATTACTTATAACTGGTGGATATTTATTTTGGCGGAGTTTGGGCGGGGTTTGGAGACTTTAAGGGGTTCCACTCACCTATCTCGCACCTCTCGTAACTATTCGCCGGCGAACGCAAGAATTTCTCGCTTGCGATGAAAAATGAGCGAAATGAGGTGCCGGGCCTCTTATTTATAGTGAGAGAGGGACACTGAATTCTTCTGTTTGTTCATCCTGCATTGATCAGTTGTACCGCGAGCTTCGAGGATTGTATAATTCGGCCACTGAGAGACGCAACAGTGATTCCCATGGTGCGGCCAAGGCCTTCCTTGGTGCGGCACCATGGGCCTTTGGTGCGGCACCATGCCCACTATTCCCTTTTGATTTTTGACACTTTCCTCCCCTGCAGTTCACTGTTCATGCATCCTACTTTTTCCTTTTGCATTTTCAACCCTGTAACTTGACATTTGTTAATGTTTCAACAGTTCTTGATATTTTATGCCAGTCACATATCAGGGGTACGAAATTGAGGTGTCTACAGAGCCCCTCAACGATGGAGTCTACGGGTAACCCAAGGCTTACTGAGTAGACGAACATCGTTGATAAACAATAGACTCTCCAATTTCGTTCAATTAAGAACGTGAGAATGCAATTGGTAGCAGTTATAATGAACAGTTATCATGCTATCCAAACTCCATAACCTAGACATTTTTAGTCGGTAATAAAAAGTTATCGTAGTTTTAAGCAGATATGCAAATTCAATGCTCTGATGGTCGGACCTACTAATGTAGGTTGCCTACGTATCCCTTAATAAAGGAACTCAGACCAAAACGTAGTTCAGGCCAAAACCTAAACTATCACTCGTACAACGGTCGTGCCTACCGTGATAGGTCACGTATCCTTAAACAAGGAATCGATCGACGTAGTTCACTCACCGGGACTAAATGTGGCGGTGTAAGTGTTGTGGTGCAAGTGCAGCAATACTAAATGAACAAGTGTGGCAAAGCTTTATCAAATGAGTACGACAAGGGTAAATATGTGCTGTGATGGTCGCGTCTATTGTGATAGACTGCCTACGTATCCTTAGTCAAGGAATCAGACCAAACGTAGTTCGTCTTGTGGCTATGCGGAATGAATTGTTTCCTAGGAACTCGGCCTCTCTTGGAGAACAAGACCTTTCCCTATAAATCCGGACCCCTTAAAGGAAAGTTTCCCACATAGCCAAAATGCATGGAATGTATTGCCTCCTCGAACTCGGCCTTCAACGAACGGAGAACAAGACCTTTACCTATCAATCAGGTGTGTACCCTTTAAAGGAAAGTTTCCAAACATCAAACAAATGCCTTTAAAAGGAAAATACCTTCCTTTCCTTTACCTTTGTCGTGTCCATGCGACAAATTCTTGCGATGTTGCTTTGCTTTGCTTTCGTTTATTTGTTCGTTGTTGCACTTTCTTTGATTTTTCTTTTTTTGTTCCGGCCTTTGGGAAAATCTTTTCCCTTGTCCCGCTTTGTTTTCGGCTTTAGGCGGAAAATTTTCTTTGATCTTCTTTGCATTTTTCTTTCTTGCTCCTTCTAACCTTGGTCAGAAGCTTCCTTTTTCTTGCTGTAGCATCTTTTGGTATCAGCTGATATCATCTTTTCTTTGATGCTGTTTTTCTTTTTGTTCCATTCTCTAGCTTCAGCCGAAAATTTCTTCTTCTTGCCGCCGCATTTTTTCCTTGTTGCATGTACCGACGAAAATTTTTCCTTTTTCTTGTACATGCATTTCATTTTTTTTTTTTGTTTTTTTTTTTTTGTTTTTTTGTTTTTTGTTTTGTTGTTACATGCTTTTTTTTTATTTGCATGCATGCTTATTACCTCTTTTTTTTCTCTCTTTTTTTTGTTTTTTGTCTTTTTTGGATATACTTGATTTGCTAGATTTTGGCATTTGGCACTTTTGAAGCATTCGACTTTATTAATGATGCTTATGCATGTCCTATTTATGCCTAAATGATGCAATTAAGTAATGATGCATGCAATTTATTTTTACGATGCATGATTAAACTAATGGTCACTATTTGACCTTATTATGCATGATTTATATTACAAATGCAAATGAGGCTAAATGATGCATGTTTATCTTTGAGGGGATATAGTGAATGCCATAAGAATATTTATTTTCATGATTGGTGGCATTTTATTTTCTTTTTAGCGCATCCTAATGCGACTTATTGGATAATGAATGCACATGATGAATGCATGTACTACTTTATTTAATGTAAATGTGATGCCTAAAAATTATAAGATGCTTATTAACATGATGCATGGATATTTTCCTATTTTATCATGTATGCAACAATGCAAAATGTAGTACATATCTTTAAGATGCAAAATGCATTTGCCTATGCAAAAACAGTGCATGCAAACATAAAAAAATTTTTTTGTTTTTGTTTTGTTTTGTTTTTGTTTTTGTTTTTTTTTTTTGAAAACATGTACAAATATTTACAATGCAATATAATTTATATGATGCAAAATAAATAAACACATGCGGACTCAAGACGCAACACGCACAAAGCAAAGCTATACCGACCTAACGGGTAATGGCACGCTGTATCCCCAAAATGGATTTTAAAGGAATATACCTTCGGGCTCGAACAAGCTTCCCTTTCTTTTTTTTCTTTTTATGTGATACGCGGGGAAAGGAAAAGGCAGATATCTCCTCCTGTTCTCGGCCATATAATTGTTGCAGGGTTACACTTGGCATGAGGTTATTTTCATAACTCCTACATTTTTCTTCGTAATCAGACAAGGCATCGATGAATGATCGGAATCCAAGTCGTCCGGGACAATGGCAACGCAGATGATGAATAGGACGAGGATACTTCTGGTGCTTCTCATTTTGATGAGACTGAGCCTTTTCTGTGCCTTGCAGAAGAAGTATATGGGACCGGGGAGGCCGGACGCCGCAGTGATGGACTGCTCCGGGGCTTAAGCTGCAAATGAAGGATAGTTTTGGGGGAAACAAAGGGGTAGAGGCAATAATAGATATGTACATGCAATTAATGTATAACCTAAATTTCTTTAGCAATTATTCCTAAGTTGCACCTTAGGACCTGTAATATTATATTTTAGTGTTTTATTGCGAGCTTCTGTCGTGGTTTTTCTTTTTCTTCGTCGGACGAGCCCCTTGCATCTTGCCGAAGGCGGAGGTAAGATGTCGAGGTTTCAAAGAGTGTCTTCCCTCTCCTTATTCTCTGATATTTTTATTTGGCTTTTATTTTTTTATTTTTTTTATTTGCTCTAATTTTTGCCTAGGCCGCCCTTTCGGGTTTTCAGCCTAGCGAGCCCTTATTTCTCCTTTTTTTTTTTTTTTATATTTTTTTTATGCCCTAACTTTTGCCTAGGCCGCCCTTTCGGGTTTTCAGCCTAGCGGGCTGGAGAGGGAAGCACTTGTCGGATAGGGTGGTTCGAGCATAATACCTTTTAAGCTCGTTGAGATTGGAGGGCTGAACAAGGTCTTTTCTGTCCTGGCTTGTGAGGAGTATGGCATCTCCTGACCGGATCTCTTTGACAATATACGACACATCGTGGAAGAGAGGGGTAGCAGCCCTTTGATAAGTAGCCCCAGCATTTTTTTTAGCCCAGACGGCATGACATGATAGCAGTAGGTCCCCCAAGGGGTGGTGAATGGGGTCTTTTCTTGGTCTCCTGCTGCCTTTGATTTGACTATAACCCAGCATGCTGTTGATGAAAAAAAACTGTTGGACTTGGGAATGGTCACTACATTGGACAAATGATCGGGTATTTTTTTTACTCTTTTTTTTTTTTTTTTTTTTTTTACCCGAATGAAGTTGACGTGTGGCTGTTTCATGCTTTTTTTTTTTCAACTTGTAGTGACCATTCTGGCTTGATGCGGTGGAGCTTTTGTCTGATTGGCTGAGCATCCGGACATATGAGGGTCCGGTGTTTGGCTATGGCTGGGTCTACCCCCAACACATCTTCATAGGACCAGGTAAGCATGTCCACGAACTTTTTGAAAGGATTCATGGGTGGTGTTCTTTTAGAGCCTTGCAGGTAGTTGCCGATTTTGACTTCTTTTGATTTCATTGTCCAGATTGATAGTGGATCGGTCTTCGATTCTTTTGTTGATGATGTTGTCTCTGGTGCTCTGCTGACTTTACAAGCTCAAGCAAATAATTTTTTTTTATCTTTTGGGTCCTATTAAATGACTCATTATTATAATTTTTTTAATGCGTCTTTTAATGTAGGTGCAACTAAGAAATAAGCAAAGACGTTTAGATTATTATTAAAAGCACACCGTACAGGGTTAATTACATTATTGAGGACCTGGGGTTTGAGATCCTCAATTTTAGGGAGCGGATTGGTAGATGACCAAATCCGTAAGGCTAGAAAGAAGTAAGGCTAATAGGGTAATATATCCAAAGTAGTCCACCGATCTGCGGGTGTCAAAAGTGGGCCGGTCGTAGTATACTAGTTCTGCAGAGGCTTTATTAGAAATAGACTCAAACTCAGCAGGGAGCTTCTCGTGATCAGTACCTCTGCCTATCATGCCCAGGAAGCTGTCATCAACCTCAATCATGTTGATTTGAGGTAGAGGGTTATTGATTATATTTGGTCTAGGAGTGGGCTTTTCAATAACCTTATCATCTATAAGATCCTGAATAGCATTTTTGAGCGATAACATTTATCGGTGAGGTGACCCGCTGCGGCGATGATATTCACAAGATCTTGGGCATGATTCAGGTCCAGGCGGGGGTGCAGTGGCTTATAATTTTCCATAGGCTTTAACACTCCTTGTGCCATTAGCCCCTGCAGGATCACAGACTGGGAGGCTTGCAGCTCATCATAATGGCGGTTCTGATTTCTGAAATTTCTGCTCGGGCCATTATTTCCTCCGACTGTGTTGACAGACCTATCCGCTCCATAAGACCATGGAACAGTGCCATAATTTTGGGTAGAAAAAGGGGCTGATGCATTTCCTACCGCATTGACAGTTGGTGCGGGTGTGGCTGCGGCTGTCTTCCCTTTAGAATAACGGAAAGAGGTAGGAGGCGTATTGACTTGTAATTGGCCAGTCTGTATATCATCATCAATACGGGCGCCTATCTCTACTATTTCTTTAAAATTGGTGTAGGGAAGGTACCGCATGTGTTCCGTAAATGGGCGGAGGTTTTTGATAAACATTCGGCATGACTTCATTTGGATCAGTCATCAAAGGTGGGCCAACTTTCTTTTCCACATTGCGAACTTCAAGGCACAAGTTTCTTTTTCCCTCTGGGTGCACGACTCAAGGTCCCTTCTATTTTCGGGGCTGGTGTTGTCTTTGTACCTTTCGAGGCAGCTTGACTATCTCGTCCCACGTATTCATGGTGCCGCTATCGGACAACATTAGCCATTGTTTGGCGGCCTTATTAGGGTGAGGTGAAAATTGGAAGCCATAGTCTCAAAGCTAGCTCCCCTTGACTGCATGCCGGTGGAATAAGATTTTAAGTGGGATATAGGGCATCCAGTCCCATCAAACTTTTCTATGTCGGGCATTTTGAATTTGAAAGGCAACACTGCCGCAGGTTGTAACGTTAGTGCCCGCGTAGAAAATTCCCCTTTGTTGAGAAGCTTGAGTATCATAGTCTTTATATTTTCCACGTCGGCCTCTATTTTGGTGGCTGGGGGAGTTGGATTTTGGTATATCTTGGGGATTAGGGAAGGTTGGGTTATTTGTGGTGTCGTAAGGGTTTTGGGTGGATATGGATTTTGGGCTGGTGGATTTTGGAGCTGGGTAGGATAAGGATTTTGGTTGGTGGAACTTTGGGTAGGTGGATTTTGGATGGTTTCGGTACGGCGGGGATCATTATAAGGTAAATAAGTGGTAACTTGGCTTTGGCGGGTTATAATTTTGTGGGTCCATATTTGGGCGTTTCGGAGTGGGTTGGTTATGGGAACAGGGAGGTCATTTGGGCTTTGGGGAATTTTGGTGTTTGGAGCAGGATATGAAGGATATGACGGGTAAGGGCTGATATTTGGGTAGTAGGGACTTGGTGGAGGATTGGGATTTGGGGTAGTGGCAATATTTGGTGGGTTAGTGTTTGGCTGAGGAGTTGGATTTGGAGGCACGTGGGATGTTGATGTTTCTGGGGACTGTAGGGAAGAATTCACCTCACCACCGGGCTTTGACCTTGTATAAGACTTGCTATTTGGCTTAGCAAGCGCTCATCTCGTGCACCTACGGTCTAGCCACCGCATTGCAGGAGTCGGAGCATATCACCGGAGCCCCCGAATGCGGACGCCATTCGTTGCCATCGCCGCTTCGGATCGTATTTCGCCGATTACGCCATCACGATACCTTCTCGTTTCGATTTACGCTACTTTCCCCAGACAACCGGCCAAGATTATCTCGGCCTTTCCAAGTTCGGGCCAAGTTTCGAGGAAAATGGGTTATGGAGGTATCGTGAAGCCGGTCAAGGCTTTCGGGTTTGGAGTACTGGCGTGCCTTTATTAGTATATTTTATTATTGTTTGTTTGTTCCCTACAATTGACCTGGATAAGCACTCGCTTTATTTTGACGGTCTCGTGACTTTCCCGAACAAGTGGATTCTTTTCTCCGAGTATAAAACCAACGTATTCCACCTCGCTTTCAACTCCCAGATTTGGATCGGTCTAGGCGGGGCATATTGTAACGCCCCATAATCTTGCATGTGCATTGTATGCTTGTCTTCTTACTTTCTTGGTTGAATTGTGAGCATGATTACTTGTTATATAAATGTTTTATAATCATTCATAGATCATTTTAGAAGTTCATAACATGATTAGAATCATATAAACTTGTTTGTAGAATCGCCGGTTTAATCGCGTTGAAATTGGTCTTAGCGATTCCTCTCGTTGCTCGTATTTGCTTCTATTTCGACGTACGAAGTGTTCGTTGAGTTCTTAGCTTTATATTCAAGTCTTATTCATGTTGAAACAAACCTATTTCATGCCCAAGACATCCTAGTTAGATTGATGTTTGATTGGAGTTTGATCCGTTGTTCATTCGTCGCGTGGTTCGCGCCTTGTCCTAGCTTGTTCCGGGAGTTGTTCGGGTGTGTTTCCGACTCATTTTGAGTAGGGTTAGACCTTAGAATGGTTGCCCAAAAGTTTGGGACCATTTAGACCAAGTTTAGATCAAGTTTTAGAGGTTACTGAGCCGAGGCGGCCGCATGGGCCAGCTGAGGCGCCGCCTCAGCTGAGAGTATTTGCTGAATGGTCTGAACTTTGAGGAAGCCTCAGTACATGAGGCGGCCGCATGGGCCTATGTGAGGCGCCCGCCTCACTTGTTTCTCTGTTACGGGCAGATTTCTTCCTGTTTCGGAATTTGACGAATTGGACATTTCAAACCCCTACTTAAACCTATCCTAAACCTCCCTAACCCTTCCTACTTAAGTCCTAACATCCCTAACTAGATTTCTAAGTTAGATTAAGAGCTCATTAGTTGTTCATTAAGCCCCAAATCAGATTTGAAAAGGGACCACAAGTGTTTGACACTTGTCCCACTCACCATTTTGACCAATTTAAAGCCACAAATCAGCCATTCTCTTCCTCATTTGCTGAGCTCTCTTGCAAGAACGAATTTTCATCTTCTCTCTAGTCTTCCATGGTTCCTTAAGGTCTCCATCATCATCTATCTTCAACCATTCATCATTTGCCCAAGAGCCATTCATTAAAGTTGAAGAGCTCATCAAGGGGAGCATTTCCATCCGAATAGATTCTTCTAGTTCTTTCTTTGGTGTGTATCAAGTAAGTTACTCTCTTCTTCATCTTCTTCTTTAGTTCTCATTGACCCTAAGGAAACAAAGCCTATGGTGGTTGAGGTCAATGAGGACACATGTTATGCTTCCTATGCTATATTCATGTATGTTGGGATTTTGAGCTTGTTAGGAGCATGTATAGGAAGATTTCTTGCCTATGAAAGTATATAAAACTCTTGTATCTTGATATTGTAGGACTTTGAACATGTTAGAACATGTATGGTAATTGTTGATGGAAATGTTGTTAAGTGCTAATGGCTTAAATTGAGCTTACATGAAATGTGGTATGTTGAATGTGTTATATCTTCAATTTTGGACTCTATGATGAACATGTATCATATTCTTATGCCTTGGTAAATTTATGACCTTGAAGAACTTAGTAGTGAACTAGGTTGAGATATGAAGCACATAGCTTCAACTACCCTAAATTTGGGAATTTAGAGCAAAGACTCAAGTCGATTCTAGGAAGATTTGAACTTGATAAACCCTAATTTCAATCCCTACGAAGTTTGGACAACGTTTGGTCAAGTTTACTCAATGTTTAGTTGAGATTATTTATGTGCATTTGAACCCGTTATGATTATTTGGTTATGAGCAATTGATTGCCTTGACTTGGTTTATTGTAGAGAGTTATACCCTACTTGGTCCTGGTCCGAGTTCGCTCTTGTCGAATTCGATCATTATTTGGTCTTTACGAGTAAACATCTACTTGAGCATTGCATTAAGTCCAGCTGGCACAATTTGGTTTGATTTTTATGTCAGGGTAGGACGATGTATAGCCTTCACGAATTGAGAGATTCGTGCTCGCTATGGATCGCCGTGCACGGGACCTCACACACCCTCCATTGTAGCCGCAATGGGGAAGTAGCCCCTTTGCCGTATCAATAAGTGCCACCGTGGCCTTGCTATTAGCCGGCGGAGTTCGGTATATCGATGCAACGTCACGAGCATCGTAGTCACGATATTGGGTTAACAAACTATTTTGCAGAGCTACTGGCGGCCGTGCCAATATCATATCCTACTTGTATGATTTATTTACTTGCACTTACGTGAAAATGTGCTAAGTGCTATATGATGAGCGTGAACCCTAATTGTGATAAATGCCATGTTATAACATGATCATGCATTGTAGTAACTTACTAAGTCTTTCGACTTACCCTATTTGTTTGTTTTGTTTCCTTAGATCTGAGCCGAGGAGCCGGTCCGGGATAGATTCGCTTGATCCACGTTTGGTTGTTTGTAATTTAAAGGTTGATCTTTTGGACATCTATTAGTTAACCTTCTATTTTGGAAAGGACGATGGGAAGCAAGTCATGTAGACTTAGCTTGGGTTTATGTTGCTTTTATTGATGATGTAACTTAACTACTTTAAACTGGTAATCTTTTGGTAAGCCGACTTACATGTCGAGCCCTGTTTATGTGTATGGTTCACTACGGTTTTCTTCCGCTAAAGCTCGTTATTTATTGTTGTTGTTATTGTCTCTAGGCATGTTGTGGCCGCTGAGTTATTATAAGCATGTGTTAATAATTGTAGGAGTAGTTGTTGGGTTCCTATGCGTCGCCGAAGACTTGCTTAAATTAGGTTGTTATTCCGGCCAAGTGTAGCCGAGTTGTTGTTTGTATGCGATGTTGCGCCACGTGAATTTTATGATCCTACTATGCATGCTTGTTTAATTGATTATTTGGACGGCGCGACTCGGGATCTCGCATTGGGGTCCGGGTCGGGTCGTCACACATATACTCTTTCCAGGATCCACCATTCGAAATGGTCTAGGTCGAGCATCGGAAAATAATAAACCAAACGACCCATTTATTATTTGTTTTTTTTTTTTGAAATTTTTTTTGTTGCGCAATTTATTTTCATGATGATTTTTTACTTGCGCATATTTTTTTTGTATATTCTCTTTCTTTCTTTTTTTTGCATTTTTTTTTTTGACAGAGGCTGATTCACAATTCGGAGATGCAAAAATCGGTCGATTACGTGAAGTGTCCCGAGAATCTATATGCATTCTAACGTTGGCTCATGCGCAGGGGTAAGGCGGCCATGATGTAGGTAACGATTCGAATATAGCTATATGTATGTGCTGTGTGTGGTATCTAGAAAGCAAGAGTAAAATCTTTATTTATGAGATACATAAGCATAGAAAAATAAAATAGTTATGGCATGTCTTCTGCTTTGTGTGGATTTTCTGGCTTTTTAGTTTGAGCGCAAGCAATAAACAAGCACCACATTTTAAGAAATAGAAAGAAAACCGCTGGGAAACTATCTATCCCTATTAATTACAAATTTTGGTCCTATGTCCCCAAAATAAAATGGCAGAATGAATGTAAATATATACACGATATGCGAGAATAAAGTGAAAAAAGAAAAATGGCGAACTCATAAATAATAATATAGAGCCTAAGTAAAGTCGGCCAAATCTTTGTTGTGTCGCCTTGCAGGAATTTATTGTAATAATATATATATATATATATATATTTTATATTTTATTTTTTTTTGAATTTTTTTTGATATATATATTTTTTTTTTTGAAATTTTTTTTATATTCTTAAACATGTCCGTAATAGTTATCGAACGAAATCGCAAGCTGGCGCGGATGGAGGATCATATCCACAAATATAGTCACTACTGGCGTATGGGGAACACTTTATTCAAATGCGTAAATTAATATGACAAGCATCAAATTTGCACGAGAAACAAATAAAAACAAAAAGTTTTATTTTACGAGTCTAGCCCTCCATTTTATTTAAAATAAAACAACTCCCCAAAGAGAGTCGCCCTTTGTGAGGGTTCGGGGTGGCGCTCTCGCCCGCGCCGCAGCGCCATGGATAGGGGTGCGGCGTGCGTGCGGATGCAGGGACCCACCGCTCTCGTTCCACCCTCCCTTGTTTGTGGAAGACGAAATCAAAAGTGCGAGAGGAGTCTTGTCTATGTTAGCACGTTGGAATGTGCCTCGGTTGCCTTTGAGTGGATTTTGTATCCAAAATGGGAACTAATGGTTTCCATGTCAAGTTATCCCTTTGTTCGCATAACGAGGATATGGGAATGCATTACCCTTCCATTCCCATTCTCCTCTGTTTTCTTTTGAGGGAAAACGGAGAAGTGCAAAGGATATTGCGACGCCCCACTATGGATTTATTGAAAATAGCCTTATGGCCCTTCGGATCACTATGGGAGCTATGGGTTTCCCGCATCAAGTTATCCCTTGTTTAGGGGATACCGGGATATGGAATGCATCACCCCTCCATTCTCGTGATCTCCCTTTTTGGGGGAGAACAGAAAGTGCAAAGAGGAAGTGTTGCGAGGCCCCACCGGATCTCGAAAGTTTTAGAGTCGCCATCTTTATTTTAAGGCAAAAATAAAGAAAAACCGAGAAAAAGAAAACCGAGATTTTAAAAGCGGTTCGGAGGCTAAGTTACGAGTTAGGGAAGGTGCTAGCACCCAACTCGCCCTTCGATCTCGAAAATGGTTTTTGGTGAAGTATGCTTATTGTCATATTTATTTAGCAAATAAATAAGGTATTATAATGACAAGGGAAATTTAAACAAATACATTCGTGGCTACATTATTCTACGGACTCGCTGTGCGTCTCCTTCCAATAATTACAAACATATTTAAGAATATTTGGCCATAATAACGGCTCTTTTATATTATTTCCTAATCTAATCCGGCAAAGACACGCGGCATAAAGACTACATTGTGCCGGATTTAAATAATAATTTTACAAAATAATGAATAGACAATAAAATAAATAAATAAATAAACACGCCCTTAAAGGTCAGTTACCTTTTAGAGTGGCGGTGTGCTCGCTGTCCTTCTCGAGAGAGGAGACTTTTTGTTGTTTGTTGTGTGTTTGTTGTTTTGATTTTGGCAGTAGTGACGGCTTATATATGGTAGTTTTGGTTTGTTTGGTTTGGGCGGAGTAACGGCTTAGTTTTGTGGTTTTGGCCTTTTTGGTTGGGCGGAATAACGGCTTATAAAGGGTGTTTTTTCACCGTTACTCGGGCAAGCAGTAACTTACTTTGGGATTTTTGGTCGGGAAATGAGGTGGATACCTAAAAACTAGGCTAGGGATTACTTATAACTGTGGATATTTATTTTGGCGAGTTTGGGCGGGGTTTGGAGACTTTGGGGTTCCACTCACCTATCTCGCACCTCTCGTAACTAATCGCTTTGAAGGAACGCGGAAGAATTCTTCAGCGCTTCGTTGCGATGAAAATGAGCACTGAAATGAGGAGCCCGAGCTCTCTATTTATAGTGGGAGAGAGGGACACGCTAGGAATTTGGAAGTTTGTTCAGCCTGCTTCAATGAGTTGTACCGCGAGCATCAAGAGTGGTACCATTTCATTCTCTCAGAGAGCTACAGGAAGTGGTATGGTGCGGCCAAGGAGACCCTTGGTGCGGCACCAAGGGTCCTGGTGCGGCACCATTGTTTGCTTTCAAGTTTGGTTTTTGGCACTTTCTCCCCCCTGCAGTTCCTTGTTCATGCATCCTACTTTCCTTTTGCATTTTCAACCTGTAACTTGACATTTGTTAATGTTTCAACAGCTTCTTGATATTTTATGTCATGTCACATATCGAGGGTACGAATTGGGGTGTCTGATATGGTGATAATCGAATTCGTCAGCACATGCGGTGGAATTATAACTGCAAAAATCTATCATTATTTTTTTAATTGCTACAGTGCATTTTTGGGGGAAAATGACGAAA
Organism: Codonopsis lanceolata; assembly: GCA_013146195.2. Lineage (NCBI taxonomy): Eukaryota > Viridiplantae > Streptophyta > Magnoliopsida > Asterales > Campanulaceae > Codonopsis > Codonopsis lanceolata. Next base: position 106,136,841 of record CM028383.1, on the reverse strand, counting down.
ATACCTTTAATAAAGGAAAGACGCACACACAAAGACATTGTCCAAATTTGTGCGTCAGTAAAAAAAATTGGGTGTCGCTCAAAAATTTTGGGGAGTTGGCAAAAAAATTTGGGTGTTGTTCAAAATTTTGGTCGTCGTTCAAAATTGGGTGTCGTTCAAAATTTGGGCGTCGCTTAGAAGCGAAAAGGCTAGAGATTGCACAAGAACCCATCAACCAACTATTCCCAATGAAACTTTCTTTCTCCCAATGAAACTTTTTGGATAACTTTTCGGGCGAATTCAACAATCAATAAAAGCCAGAGAATGCACAATAACCAACAATCAATTTGTGTGTGTGTGTGTGTGTGTGTCTCTCTCTCTCTCTCTCTCTCTCTCTCTCTCTCTCTCTCACGCTTCATCTTTCGCAGAGCAAGCTCAACTACCATGGCCTCATCAAAAATTTTGTTGATGCTAACATCTTCATTCATTCCGTGTCAAAGCCAACACAAAAGGTGAACATGTTCTAATTTTGGAAGCCTATTATTGATTATTGTAGAAAAATGCAATTGGTGTTGCTACAACTACAATAATGGGCCTCCGCGTCGATTTATGTCTGGGATGCCTCCAATGCGACATCATTGGTTTCGATGCGACATCGTTGGTTTCAATTCGAGCATCATTGGTTTCGATGCGACATCGTACGTTTCGGTTCAAGTCTCCTTGTTGAAACCCATGCTAATTTCATCCTGTCCTCTTCTCCTGTCGGAATCTTCGTTTGTCTTGCTTGTGAAATTCATCCTATTTTGTAACTTTATTTGGGGGAAACTCCCAATGTAAAGAGTCATAACGGCTTTCAATTTATTTTTATAGTTCGTAGGGAAAATAAAGGCAATGACAGGTAGAATGTTTTTTGATGCTAAACTGTCAATGCTTAATCCCGACATATTGCTAATTCAACTACTTTTCGTTCCCTTACTTGAAAGTTTTTTGCGCTTTTTATCTCATTGAAGACGACGGTGGGTATTTCAGGAACAATTTTAATAAAATGGACTTTAGCGGTTGAATAAAAAATAGATGAGTGGAGCGGTTACAATTTCACAAAAGGGGATCGACCTGCAATTATTGTTTTATGTATATAAATTTAGGTTAGTAAATATGCAATACACGACTTTAATAAAAAAATAAATTATAAAAGCTCTTTATAATAAGTGTATTTTCTAAACTTGTCATAACTAATTGAAAATGTTTAATTGAAATACTTTGAACAAAACTAATATATGATGTATATTGAAATTGATTTATGAATAAAAATCGAAATTACTTATAATAGTTATAAAAAAAAAACCTAAGTAAACATAAAGTTGTCACATAGACTGTGGAAGAGAAAAAAATGAACAGTAGAGTTTGTTTTAGTGATGGGTTCGGCTCAAAACCGGTCACAAGCGAAGCACGTGCGACCATCGCATACTAGTCACGGCTCATAAGCTGAAGCCCGCACAAGCGCCGAGTATAGCAGGGAAGATAACCGACCAAGGAGAACATTCAATCCCTGACCAATCCTGGCGGACTAAGGCCTTGCCTCTCATGCCAGGGAACATAGACTGCTCAGCGAGTAAACATAGCTTGCACAGGGCAGGGCCTTCCCCACCCAAGCAAGCATGACGACCATCACGCAGCGAAGCCCTGAGCTCGGAACATGAGCTTGCGTAAAGAAGCGAGCATACCGGGTTAGAGGTCTGACGAGCAATCACAATAAATCCCAACTAAGCCCGTCGGACAAAGGCATTTCTTCTCCGAGCAGACTTACACAAAAGCGTGCTCGCCTGAAATCTAAGCAATCACTTCAAAGAAGCCAACCGATTGGTAGCCACCAATCTCTATAATCTCGCAAATAGTACCAATACATCCAGATTTGGCTCCATCAGGCCTATAAATATCCCCTTACAACTCTCCTAAAAGGTACGCTTACATACACACACTAAAACTCTATCCAATTGTCTTTTAGACTTGACTCTTACTCGCACACCAGAGTGGTTTCGTGAGACCTTGCCTTGCTTTCCTACTACAGTGTTCTTTGCATTTGACAAATTCAACAAAGATACAGTCCAACACATAATCCCAGATATCCTACATTCAACGTCCAACGGCCGACTACTAAGTTTTGCCGCATCATTTTGGTTCCGTTGCCAAGAAACGAAAACAATTTCCTATTTATTTTTCACCGAGACATTACCTCACATGGCAAAGCACGCTAAGAAAAATGCTACCAATGGAAACGCTGGAGTCACCGGAGGGGACAACATGACTAGGAACCAGCCAACGTTGTTTGACTAGATGTGAGTGCCCTGTTTCGACACGTGCCTTGTTACTGAAAAGCGGGTGGTCTCAAAACTTCGAGCGCGTGGAATACGGCCAATCTCATTGTGGACTCAAAAATTTGTTTAACAGAGTCACCACCTCTATTTTATGGATTAAACAAAGAAAAACCAAATATACCAGAAAATAAGGGTTCGGAGGCTAATTTACGAGTTGGGAAGGGGTTAGACACACAACTCACCCTTTCGATCTCAAAATGGGTTTTTAGCTAAACATGTTCTTTTTATATATTTAATCCAAATAAAACATTTATATATATAGATATATGTGCGATAGGAAAAGTAAAGGAAAACTTGTAGCAGCTACATTTTAGATTTGCAATAAAAAGCATATATAAATTAGGCTATAATAACAACTTATTTTATAGTTGTTTAGTAATAAAAATTAAACCAGCATAATGAATTATTTTATATTATATTATGATTATCATATTATTAAACAAAAATAAAAATAACTTTAGTACCTATCTCTTGAAGCGTGAGGGTTTATACCTGGGACAACTTTGCTTAGGCAGGCATTTAGGTATGCTTCCTCTGTTCTTTCAGGAAAGGAAGTGTTTTTGTTTGTTGTTGTTGTTGAAATTTGGGCAGCGTAACTGCTTATATTTGTTGCTTTTTACCTTGGAATTTGGGCGGCGTAATTGCTTATTGATCGATGTCTTATTTTAATTATTTTCCTTGCATGCGGACAAGACTATTGTAGAATAGTTTTGGAAAGCAAGGGTCGAACCACAGAAACAAGAAGATCACAGATAGCACGATTATCGGTAGCAATTTATTAAACTAAGGGGGTTTTATATTGATTTTATTCTAAACTAATTATTATTCTGATGTTAACTAATTAGCAGCAATCACAATCTATATATATATATATATATTCATTTGATACTCATAAGCTATCTAAATAAAAAAAACTCATATAATAGTTTGGCACAAACCTCAATAATTTCACATACCCCACCATTATCTCCAACAACTTTACATACCCCACCATCTTTATTTCCATTAATTTTATAACTTCTTTCAATATATATTAACAAATTAATTTGATATTGCATAAATTATTAAATTGGAAATTATATTAATATTCATTATTAAATATAAGTTAATTATTATAATTCAAATATTATTTATTATAATTCAATATTAATTATAATATAATATTGTAATATTTGAATATTAATGATAACATATTCGAATAATTTGAATAATATTTATTATAATTCAAATATTATTTATTATTCATTCGAATATTATTTATTATAATTCGATATATTAAAAATTAATTTGATGAGTTAAATTAATATTGTTAACTACTTACCTATAATTCGAATATTGTTTATTTATGATATAAAAATAAATACAATAATTTGAAATATAACGATTGAAATGAAAATTCCTACAAACAATAATACAACAACTATAATAAAATAAAATTATGGAAATACAACAACAAACAAACCACAATATCCATATTTGACAAATACAATAAAAATAATAAAATCAAGGATTATTGAAACACCAACATACTAATTGCCAAAAAGTCTTCATATATTTTCAATCAAATCGTGAAGTAGGCGTCGATTTGATTCTTTATCTCGAACGAGACACCTTCTTCTAAGATATCTATCGTGCTCTGGAATACGCTCGTTAAAATATTGTCATGCTAAGCTACCATCAGTAATGTCAGTCTGATCATAGTCGGAAACATTTGGCACACGGCTGTAAGTTTCTCGTTCATCCTCAACAATCATATTATGTAATATGATACAAGCTTTCATAATTTTTCCCAATATATATGTCTCCCACATAAGTGATGGGGCTCGTATGATTATAAATCGTGACTGCAGTACCCCAAATGCACACTCAACATCCTTCCTCGCTGCCTCTTGATGTTGAGAAAAAAGCTTAAGTTTTTCACTTTGCGGGTGACGAATGGACTGGATGAATGTAGCCCATGGAGGACATATACCATCGGTTAAATAGTAACCCAAGTTATACTAATTACCATTAACAGTAAAGGCTACTGCTTGGGCTACGTCATTATAAATATCGTTAAAAATTGGGGATCGATCAAGGACATTTATACCATTACACGTACCTGGAGTACCAAAGAATGCATGTCTTATCCACAAATCATAATAAGCGACTGCTTCAAGAACAATTGCCGCCTTTGCATCCCTTTGGGCGTGCTGACCTTGCCAAGCAACTGGACAATTTTTCCATTCCCAGTGCATGCAATCTATGCTACCTAACATACCAGGAAAACTGCGTGTCTCCCCAACATGAAGCAAACGTTGGAGGTCCTCATCTGTTGGCTTTCTTAAGTACTGTTCTCCAAAAACACTAACCACGCATTCAGAAAACTTCTTCACACATTGAATTGTTGTGGTTTTAACAATATGGACATAGTCATCACATGCATCACCGGACATTCCGTAGGCAACCATTCTTATAGTGCAGTATTTTGAAGCATGATAAACCAGTTCAACGGCTTCAAATCGTTGTTGAAAATATGGAGTATGAGCACCAAAAGCTTCCACTACTTGGAGGAAGACATGTCTTCGCATCCGAAATCTGGTGCAAAACTGTTGGTCGGTGTATGTTGAATTATCCGCAAAGTAGTCTGAAAACAGGCGTTGATGGTCATCAACACGATTTATATCTATGTAGATACGTTGATGAACTTCTATTTCTTGTTGTTGAGATATTAGTTCTCTTATGTTTTGATGCTTGCGACGTCGATGACCGGAGATGTCAAACATATGTTCTTCCAAGCTTTTTTGCATTTCTCTTGACATTTCATTGAAATTATCTTCATCTTCATCTTCAGTGTGAAAACTAAAACTAGAACTCGAAGACATAATTGTCGGTGTATAGTTAATTTTTTTATGAAGTGTTGGAGATGTTTGAGATGATTGATTGATCTATGGTAAATTTATATATACGAATATTGATTATGCATGCAAATTTTATGGGATTGATTTTTTTTTCTTTAACTTATGGATAACAAATTAAACACAAATCTACTTAAACAATTAAAGACACATTATAGGAAATTTAAGCACAAAATACATGAGAATTAAAGACAAATTAAACACAAATCTACTTAAACAATTCACGATACAACCTTGCACAGTCTTCTTCTTCTTCAACTGTTTTGTTTTCTTTCTTGATCAACAATTCCAATTGTTCCATAGCTTGTTTCTTCTTCGATTATTGTAGCCTCTCTTCTGCAATATTGCAATATCGCGCAAGTTTTTCATTGAACTCTTCATCGACACGGTTTGATTGACGTATCTCATCTTGAAAACCTTCTTTTTCAACACATTTCCCTTTTTATTTTAAAGTTTTTTTTCCAGGAGGTCGAGTTGGGTATGTCGTTGAAGGTGTGGTCGCATTTGAGGACGTGTTTTGTAAATCAACAGTTTCATCAATACGAGGTCGTTTTGAGCCACTACTAGTTGAATTTTTTTTCCACTTCAACATAATGTGCCCACCACTTGGGAACTTGTCGGAGGACTTTCAACGCATCCATGTATATGAAACGTTTTTTTTTTCATCAGCTTCATAAATAGTATGTACCCGCATTATCACACCGTCATCATTCCATCCACTTTGTTTGCAAGCTAACGCTTGATTGAAAGCTCCAGAAAACTTTGAAACTGCCCTAGACAATTTTGAGAAATGGTTTTTTCATTGGCACAAAGTTCTCTCAATACCTTCCTCACGAAACTCATTGTAACAACGTGTTACCTTTTCCCAGAATCGATCGAGTAGAACTTTGGTTTGTGCCAATGTAACTATCAGAACTAACATTTTCCCAAGATTTACACAAAGTTACGGTCTCGTGTAACGACCACCTAGTTCTTGTTATTTTCCCACTTTGGGGAGTTGTTTCATCAAAAAAGCCATCCTGAACGTTTACCTCATCTTCATTGCCTGCTTCTGGTTGTGTTGAACAATGAGGTAAATTCGAAGGTAGAGGACTACCTGGAACATATTCAGCTGAAGAACTTCCTGGAACTCCCATGGGGAAATGCCCTTGGTTGAATTGTGATTGTTGTGTTGAAAAGGGAGAGAAGTTCGAAGGTAATTGAGTATTCTAGTACGAAAAGTTTTGTTGTTGCACAAGAGATGAGGTATGAGGAAGTATCGGTGTGTTTATAAATTGAGAAAAGTTTGAGTTTTGAAAATTCTGAAACCCTCAAACATTTAGAAAATTTTGCATATCAGAAAATGTAACACCCCGGATTCTTGCATGTGCATTGTGTGCTTGCCTTCATGCTTTCTTGTTGATTGTGAGCACGTTTACTTAGTCTATATATGATTTAGAAACATTCATAAGTCATTCATGAAGCTCTTAACATGTTTAGAATCATGTATGTTTGCTTGTTGAATCGCCGGTTCGATTGCTTTGTTTTGGCCTTAGCGATTTCCCTCGTTGCTCGTATTGCATGTATTTCGTCGTGCAAAGTGTTCGTTGAGTTCTCGACCTTGTATTCAGGTCATAACCATGTTTAAACAAGCCTTTTCCATGTCCAAGTTATCCTAGTATGATTGGTGTTTGATTCGTTAACCATTCGTCGCATGATTCGAGCCTTGTTCTACCTTGTTCCGGATGTTGTTCGGGTGTGTTTCCGACTTGTTTGTTTTGAGTTGGGTTAGACCTTAGAATGGTTGCCCATGAGTTTGGGACCATTTAGGACATGTTTAGACCAAGTTCAAGGGCTGGACCATGCGCTCGCATCGAATTCTGATCACCAGCTCGCGGGACAATGCTGAGAGCATTGCAAAATGAACATAAGCTGTAGAAGTCCAGGCGCCCGCCTGGCCATGTGTGAGGCACCCGCCTCAACATCTGGTTGTACCTACGGAAATTTTCCTCTGTTTTGCTGTTTTACGAATTTTGCTCCTAAACACCTATTCAAAACCTTTTCTAAACCCCACCTAAACCTCCCTAACCCTCCTTACTTATGTCCTAACATCTCTAACTAGTTTTAAGAGTGGATTAGTGAGTGTTTGAGTGGATTAAACAAGCCCAAAATCAGATTTTAACTAACCACAATATGTTGACACTTGTCCCACTCAGATTTTAAACCAATATACACCACATCTGATGAGTTTGACCCTCATTCTTCTCCCTCACTCTCCAAAAACGGGATTTCATTTCTCTCAAGCTCTCCCATGGCTTCTTGAAGCTATCTTCTTCATCCTCCATGATCCATCCTCCATTTGCTCAAGCCACCTTCATTAAAAGTGTAGAGCTTGAAGAGTAGATCACTTTCAACCGAATAGTTTTCTTCCTTGCTTTCTTGGGTGTAGAATACTAGTAAGTTACTTCTCTTCTTCTTCTTTTTAGTTCTCATTGACCCTAAGGAAACAAAGCTTATGATGTATGAGGTCAATGAGGACACATAATTGCTTCCTATGCCTTCTACTTGTATTTTGAAAATATGAACTTGCTAGGAGCTTGTATAGGATGATTTCTTGCCTATGAAAGTTTAAAATACTCTTTCATCTTGACTAATTGAGGTTTTGAACATGTTAGAAACATGTATTATATGTGTTGCTTGAATAAGTGCAATATGTGAATGCCCTAATTTGAGCCTACATGATATGTTGTTATGCTATTATGTGTTCTATCCTATAAAATGAACTTAATGATGTATATGAATCACATTGCAATGCCTTGGTGAATGTTTAACCTAGATGAACTTAGAAATGGTCTAGGTTGGGTTATGAAGCACATAACTTCAATTTCTCCAAAATTGGGAATTTAGAGAAAAGACTCAACGGAGTCGACTCTAGGGAAGAATTGAACATGTTGAACTCTAATTTCAATCCCTACGAAGTTTGGACACCGTTTGATTGGGTTTACTTAATTATGAGCTTGGTTTAATTGTTTGCAACAAAGTTGTTATGAAAGATTGGTTTGGAGCAATTAATTGCCTTGACATGATTTATGGTAGAGATTTATAACCTACTTGGTCGGATGAGTTCGCTCTTGTCGAATTCGATCCTTAATTGGTTTATGTCGAGTAAATATCTACTTGTGCATCACATTGAGTCCAGCTGGCATTATTTGGTTTGTTTATTAAGTCAGGGTGGGACGATGCATCGCCTTCACGAATTGAGAGATTCGTGCTCGCTATGGATCGCCGCACCCGGGACCACACACACACCTCCGTTGTTGGCCGCAATGGAGAAGTAGCCCCTTTGCCGTATCAATACGTGCGTCATTGGCTGCTATCTAAATCGAGTAGGTTCTCGATGAAAGTCGATGTAATCACCGAGCATCGATGTGGCACAATCCAGTATAATAAAGTTTATTGCAGGAGCTACGAAGCGGCCGTGTCTATATCATATCCTACTTGTATGATTTATTTTCCCGCACTTATGTGAATAATGTGCTAAGTGCTATATGAAGAACATGAGCCATAATTGTGATAGATGTCATGCTATAACATGAACATGCATTTTAGTAACTTACTAAGTCTTTCGACTTACCCTATTTGTTTGCTTTGTTTTCTTTAGATCCGAGCCAAGGAGACGGATTTCGCTAGATTCGCCATATCACGTTTGGTTGCTTGTGAGCTCAAGGTTGCTCCTTTGGGACTTTTGGTAGTTAGTCTTTTATTTTTGGCAAGGACGTTGGGAAGCAAGTCATCTAGACTTGACTTTGGGGATTTTGTTGTTGTAGTAACTTAATTACTTAATACTTAAAATCTTTTGTATGCCGACTTACATGTCGAGCTTGTTTATATGTTAATGGTTCGCTACAGTTTCTTCCGCTAAAGCTCTTTTAAATATTATTGTTGTTGTTGTCTCCGGCATGTTGTGGCCGTTAAGGATATTATATGCATGTGTTAAAATTGTAGGAGTAGTTGTTGGGTTCCGGCTGTAACGTCGCCGATGACTTGTTTAATTTATGTTATTTTCTGGCCAAGTGTAGCCGAGTTGTTATTTGTATGCGATGTTGCACCACATGAATTTTATTATCCTACTTGCGCATGCTTGTATCTTGCCTATTTGGACGGCGCAACTCGGGATCTCGCATTGGGGTCCGGGTCGGGCTGTCACAGAAAAGCTATGACGAGGTGATGGTTGGTTTTGTAAATTAGGTTGAGGAATTTGTTGAGAATAAAGTTCATTTGGTGTAGGTGTGGGTAAATTACATTTATTTTGAGAGTTTTTGCTTTTACGTGAAAACGAACGTGAAGCCATAGGTGAGGTAATTGCAAATAAAATAAAATTACCAATGTAAATTATACAATAATAACAACTAATATTACTTAATGATAGTATTAACAATAATATTAATAACTAATAACAATAATAATAAGAATTAATAAAAATAATAAACAAATAACAATATTGATAAATAGATTAATATCTAAATTATGATAATATGCAATATTAAAAAAATTAATAAGTATTTAAATGGTAAATAAAAATAATAGGGTAATTAAACAACTTAATTAAAAACATGAAATTAGAAGAGAGATGGAAGAGAGAAATATATTTGATAAAACAACAAATTTTGGAGAAAATTGTATTGGTATCCAAATGAAGCAAACCAGGTCTCTATTTATAGATAAAAATGTGTACTTTTATTTAAAAAAATTAAAAAAATTTATAAAAAAAAAACTGGTTGAAAATGGCCAAAAAACGCATTGAAAATTAAAGATTAAAGGGACCGCACACTGCCTGACACGTGTAAAGCACTGTCAGGCAGTTGTTGGCCACCTTTTTTTAAAAAGTTGGACAAAGGAAACGTCGTCGTTTTGAGTAAATTAAAGCCAAAGGGTTGTGTATTCAATTATTCCGGAAGAGAGAAAGGTAAGTGGGCTGAAAAGTGACTGCATGTTCCAAAAATTTAGGGGGCTTAGCCCATGTTACTACAATTGGAATATCATAATTGATTTTGATATAATTGAGGGTTTGATACCCTGTTGTAAGTGATAAAACCCATTTCATTCCCATATACTACCCTGTTGTACTCTTTCTAAGAGCATGTACAAAGCTTTTACCAAATCAAATCAAAAATCAAATACAACTCATTAAAAATTAATAAAATAATCCATTAGATATTTATTTGATTCAAAATCAAAAAACCTTTTCATTGGTGTCACAAAATCCTAGGAGTGGCAAATCGGTCGTGCTGGGCTGTTATCGGGTCGGCACGATAAGCTTATCGTGCCTAATATAAAAACCCGAACACGACACGATAAAAATACGAAAAGCACGCCATGGCACGATAAGCAAAAAACACGATTTATTTAATCAGGTCCGTTAAGCCCAATAAACATTATAAAATATATAATTTTGATTTTTTAATACATATTTTGAAAATTTATCAATATAAATAGTCAAGTTGTTTAAAAGTCATAAATTTTCAAATGATAAAACTATGAAATAATCATGAAATAGTTCGAAAGAAGTGACTAACCCCTAGTAAATTTTTAAAAATATATTTTTAAAACATATATATTTTAGTTATCGTATCTTACCGTGCTTATCAAACCAGTCCGATAACAACCCATTTTTAATCGTGTCTTATCGTGTTGGCCCTATAACGGCCCGAATCCGATAAGCCCACCCTAAACCCTATAATTTCGTGTCATGTTCGTGTCGTGCCTCAAATTGCCACCCCTACAAAATCCAACACATTTACATACCCCCACCATTTTTATCTCAATTAATAATGACTAGAAACTTGAAAAAATTATAGAATTTTTTTTTGATATCCAAATAAAACAAAACCAAGCCTTTATTTATAAGTAAAAATATGTACTTTAATTCAGAAAAAATAAAATAATTTTTTTTTGGCTAAAAATTGATCAAGAAAAGTAATGTGGGAAAATTAAATGTTATTCACTCAAATGATGACACTTGGAAAGGGGGCCTAAGATTTGGAGACTTTGGGGTTCATGGGATGATTTTTTTTTTGTTAAAATAATTGGTTGATTTGAGGATGATTTTTTTCAAATTCCCCATTGGATAGGATGATTTGGGTTAGATTTGGGGAAGCATCCCCATTGTCTTTGCTCTAAATTTGCCATGCGTGTCTATTCTATTTTTGGTGGAGTTTGTCGAATATAATCATTTGACCCGGTGAGTTTTCTTTTTTACCTTTTGAGTGAAACAACTGGTTTATTGATAAACCATTTAGTCGACTACACTAGTCGACCAGTGATTTCGGATGTTGGGGCGTGCACTTTTATTGGTTTACTATAAACCAGTCACTGGTTTATCAGTGATTTATTAATCGACCATAAAAGAGTTTTTTTTTTTTTTTAAGTGAGGCTACAAATGGCCAAGTCATTTTTGACTTTGTCATTTGTGTAAATACCCCATATTTTTCTTGCAGGAGAAATTGCTCCCCCACCTTTTTCTTGTGTAAAAGGTTTTTTGATAATTTATTTGGGCAAATTACCCAAATTGTCCCTGTACTTTACCCATTTTTTTTCAAATTCATCTAAAATTCCTAAAAATTGTTCTTCTACTAAGCTTGTGACACAATTGGTCATTCCGTTTAATTTCGTTATTTCTTTTTCGTTAGGTCAACACACGTGCGTCTCACGTGATATTGGACAGGGATAAAATCAGTAGTTTACCTTTCGGGGACCATTTGGGCACAACAAATTTTTAATGGGTTTGTTTTGACAATTAATTAATACAGGCATAAAAAAAGAAAAATCAAGCTCCAGCCAAGGCCAACCCTTCATTGTCTCCACCTCTGTTATGAGTCTACGACAATGGGGGTGTTGATCATTGCTATTTTTTATGGATATGCTGGAAAAATAAAAAGAAGGTAAAGACCCAATTAGAACACAGAACAACCGATATGTTCCAACAATTTGAATGAATTACAGCAACTCCAAAACCAATTGAATTAATTCCAACACCTCCCTACCCCCCCCACATCCTTATCTGAATCCATCTCTCATCTCCGCCCTGTCATCTTCTCCAGCTCCGACCAAGCCTTCATCGTCTCCACCTAGCTGTCAATCTCAGACCACCACTTCATCTCCAACCCGTCTCATCTCCAATTGCTATTCTCTGTTTCCTTCCCAGAGGTGGTTCACTTTATGTTGTGTTTGTGTTTGTACAGAGTTTCCAATTGGCTCTCCCTCTCATTCTCTTTCACTATCAATCGCTTTCCAGATTTGGGTTTGTGTGTTTGTGTGTTTGTGTGTGTGTGTGAGAGAGAGAAGATGGAGTAGATATTGTATGATGATTCACATATAGTATACCAAATTAACTAAACAATTTCCTCGTGACAGTCAATATGGTTACGGATATCGACATTTGATAATGACATTTTTTCTATATTTTCTTTGAAGAGATTCTTCTCCAAAAACACCAACTACATAGCCTCTCATATTTAATCTTTTTCTAGTTCTTGTTTAAACAATCACTTTTTAGTTTGTTCCTTTATTCTTTCAAATCTTTAAGGAACCTTTAATTGTAGCACGAGTTTGATTGTTTCTCAATCATACTCCTCAAATACTAGTTTTGTTGTAAACTGTTCCGTTAGTGATCACTTAGAATATATATAATCTTAGTGCAGTTCAAAAATCCAAGTTTGACCAACTTGGTAGTGGACGCAGCAGTTTACACTTTGAACCATTCCTAAATACTCTGTCTTTTATTTTTCAGTTGATAGAAATGTTTCTAACACTTAAGCATCTTTCATCTACTTTAGTGTCAATCACTTACATTTTTGAATTATTTACTTAATTGTTTTATATATTGTCTTTCAGTTCATTTCTTATATCAGTGATCTGCTTAAAACCTTTTCTACTTAAACTTGTGTCAACAAGTTGACACAGAGTATTTTGCTCATTAGTTGATAGAAAGTTTCTATCTGCTGATAACTTAACATTTCCGCTGCCAGTTTTGAAGGTTTTCAAAATAATCCCTAAAGTTTTTTTAAAAAAAGACTATTCACCCCCTCTAGCCTTATTTCGTTGCCTACTAGACTTACATTTGATATCAGAGCCTAACTATTTGAAAAAATCTATTTTTCCAAGTCTAATAACTTGAAAGATCGATCGTGGTAATTTCAAAAGCTTTTTTTTATCAAACAATGTTACTCAAGTACCTATATTTGATGAAGATCACTTTGATATATGGAAAGAAAGAATTACAAGAAATATGAATAACATGTATAAAAGATTGATGGAATGTATCAGAAATAGTCCTATTCAACCCATGGAGATTAACACTAATCTTGGTAAATCTTCTACTGCAGATGATGATACCATAAATCCTCTTGTTGCTGCCATTGAAGAATATGTTCTTAAACCTCAGTTTGAATGAATTGAGGCAGATAAAGGAATGGATGGGTTGGATGCCAAGGCTATACACATTCTATCAAGTGTTGTTCAAGATGTAAACTACAAGCAGTTATATGACTGCAACACAACAAAAGAGATATGGGATGCTCTTGTTGAGTATGTAGAAGGGGATCAAAATACCAAGGACAACAAGCTATATGATTGCATACAAGAGTTTGATGCATTAAAAAAAGATCCAAAAGAATCTCTCAAAAATGCCTATGACAGATTTCTTGAGGTAAGTAATAGATGTTCTGCTCTTGGTAAAATGTATGGTATGAAAGATTTAAATATGCGATTTCTTAATAGCTTGGTAAGCACATGGCATGTCAAAGTAACTGCCATAAAGGAAGCAAGAGACTTGAACAAAACTCACATAAGTAGCCTTGTTGCCAGTCTCAAAATTTATGAGAAAGAAATTCTTAAAACTCATGAAATTGAGAAAAGTATCAAATGCATCTCTTTACATGTACAAGAAGAGACAACAGAAACCTCTACATCTCTGTCAAATGATGACTTTGATTAAGATGAGTTTGCTGTCTTTGCAAAACAGTTTAGAAATGTGAGAACCCAAACCCATTACTTGCATTACTTGTCTTATGCCTTAATAGCATGCTTGTTTCATGCCTTAACATGTTAGATAATTCTAATTGTTCATGTCATACTCACATGAGAGTATTATGTGCCTAGTTGCTTGAATGCCTTCCTTGCCTTGCTTGCCTTGCCTTGTGCCCTGAGTGTTTACCTTAGCGTGTTAGCACACGACCGAGACTTGTTATAGTTCTATTGTCCATTATAGATGACCTAGAACGTTCACCTTGATCATAGTAAGCTTAATTGGAAGTTTGGAAACCTACTTGCTTTGTTTTGGCCTTAGCGATTTCCCTCGTCTCCCGTTTTGCGCGTATTTCGACGTGCGAATTGTTCCTTGAGTTCCCGGCCTTGTATTGAACTCTTAACCATGGTTAAACAAGCCTTTGCATGCCCAAGTTACCATAGTTTTATTAACGTTTGATCCGGGTTTGATTCGTCAACCAATCGTCGCATGATTCGAGCCTTGTCCTACCTTGTTCCGGGTGTTGTTCGGGTGTGTTTCGGACTTGTTTTGAGTGGTGTTAGACCCTAGAATGGTTGCCCACAAGTTTAGGACCCTTTAGGACATGTTTAAGTCAAGTTTTGGAGCCCCGTAGTTCAGCGCCCGCATGGATCGAGTGAGGCGCGCCCGGGCGAGCAAATGAAAATCGGGGGACCTAACCTAGATTTGAGGCGCATGGGGCCGAGCCTCGGCCTTCTTCCACGGGAAATTTTCTCCCTTTTCTGCCTTGTCCGACCTTTGACCCCTTAAACCCCTTCCTTATTGGCCCTAATCCTACCTATTAGACACTAATCAAGTTAGATTAGCCCTAACCTCAAGCTACCTCCACTTGACATGTGGATTCCACCACCCTTCTCCTCTTGCCATGTGGAATTCCACCCAAACCATGCAAGGTATATAAGCCTTCCTCTTTGCTAATCCAACCAAAGCCTCCATTATCAGATTTCTCTTCTCTCTCTCTTGCCATATTAGTGTGTGTAGAGAAAAGGTGAGACTAGTGTGTGTCTACTCCATGGATTGAGCTCCCGACCTCCGTTTGCCAAACCGAGACCACCGGAGTGAAGCTACCGACAAGGAGATCATTTCCATCCGATTACTTTGTGTTCATTCCATCTCTTTCTTGGGTGTAAGGTAAGCTATCGATTTCCCCTTAGGATGTATGCTAGATATGCCATGTCCCCCTCTTCTTGTAATTCCCATGCTCCTACCATGCCCTTGCCATGATTGTTGATGAATTGGTCTTTTGAGATTTTGATTAATATGATCATCTTGTTAATTTAGTCCTATGCCTAGAATTAAATATGTTCTATGCCCTCTTAGGAACAACTAATGTTCTTGGACTATTGGATTTTGATGACTTTTGGAAACTATGAATTCTAGGGTTCCATATGCCATGATTTGTTCATCTTATTGAATTGGGTCCTATGTTGAGAATTAAATGTGTTCTATATCCTCCTATGAATAATTAATGTTCTTGGACCATTGCAATTTATCAACCTTTGAAATAATAATTCTAAGGTCCCTTGAAATTGGATTGTGGACAATTCTTAACTACGGTTGTTAAATGGATTAACGACCTAGCCGATCATATCGAGAACTTAGAAAAGGGTTTATGATGCATTTAGCATCCTAACTCTATTGGATGAATTGTTAGAGACGACTCAGCGAGTCAAGTTTAGCGAGCTATTGAACAATACCGGCTCACCGATCAATCCCTACGACGTTCTAATCACGTTTCCCTTAGAATAATAATTCTAGACTCTTGAACTTGGATTGATTACCTTGCTTGATCTTGAATGTCATATTATAGAATGCTTAATTGACATGTGAGTTCGCTCTTGTCGAACTCAATCCTACTTGGTTATTGATGAGAATAATTTACTTGTCATGAACGAGATCGCTCTTGTCGACCTCGTTCACTACTTGATATTTTTGTTAAGTAAACATTACTTGGCATTGCATGAGTCCAGCTGGCATCCTGTCCTTGTTCACACACGCCTCCGTGGCCACGGTGGGAAGTAACTCCCTTGTTGCATCAATACGAGTACCATTGGTTCTATCCCGAGCATTCCCTCGGAAGGTCGATGTACTTACACGCATCTGACACATGCACGCTCAAGATAACGCTTGTATGCAGGAACTACGTAGCGGCCCGGCTCTCCATATATCCTTATCCTATGTGATTTAATTATGCGCACTTATGTGAAACAATGTGCATCTTGGATATATGATCTCTATGCTTATGTGACTATAACTTGCCTTGTATGTTGCATATTGCCATGACATGCATGATTGATAGCTTACAGTCTTTATGACTTACCCTTTCCCCTTCTTGCTTTAGATCCTAGCAAGGCGAGGTCTGCTCGTTGACTTTGTGTTCGTGCTTGTACTCCCTTTTGGTTCGCCGTCGATTATTGAAGAGGTGGTTTAGATGTCCTCTTCCTCTTGTTTATATTTTGTAAGGACTGACGGGTTTAAGCAAGTCAACTAGACTATGCTTGGGTATTTGTGTAGAACTTGATTGTAAATCTTATTAGCTGCTAGTAGTTTAATACTTGTAGTACTTGTAACCCTTTTGTCTTAGGCATTGTGTAAGCAGAGCTTTGGTTAACTTGTTATTATTCCTCCACGTATTAGTCTTCCGCTGAGCATCCTATTAGCTCTTATTTAATTCTTGTCCATAAACTGTTAGCTTGGGTTCCGGCATGTAGTGTCGCCGATGACTTGGTTTAAATTGTTTAACTGTTATATCAGGTTTGAAAAGTTTTAAAAATACCGGCCCTTTGGTGCCGAGGCGTGCTTGCGTCTCTAATGTTGCGTCACGTCGTTTTTAAAAATTAAGTCCTTGCATGTTTTATTGCCTACTTGTTTCCCTCCTTATTTGGGCGGTCCGACCAGCGGTTCCACCTCGGGCACAGCTTGGTATCGAGCTTGTTTGTAGGTTAGCTATCGGCCGGGATAGGTTCCATGGCCTAGGTGGGTTGTTTCTTGGTGTGATGTTCTAACGTCGAGTGAATTCTTATAGGTGCTTGATGGTGAACCCTAGAGCCGTGTAGGCGAGGTAGAGCCGACCAGGGGAGAGTTCTGAGGAACTGAAGTGGAGTTGCCACCTCCACCACCAGAACCCGGTGGGCATGAATGCTCAATGGCGGATTTGTATCGCCGCATGACGAGTTTATGACCGAGATGGCCCGGCTTGGCCGAGGTCGAATGTACCTCCTCCACCACCACCCCGAGCCGGAGGCGAGAGTGTCGCCACCGCGCGGTTGTACCACCGGTGCTAGGGCACGGAATAATCTTTGTGTTAGAGATTCTTGAAAATGAAGCCTCCATCTTTTGAGGGAGAGGCGATGCTAGTATGGCCGAGCTTTGGCTCGAGGATGTGAAAAAAATCTTTGCAGCCCTGGATTGCACGGATGAGGAGAAAGTGGTCTTAGCTGCGTATAAGCTTAGAGGAGCCGCCAATCATTGGTGGGAGGTTCTACATGCTAGTTGGGAGTTGAATCGGGTGGCGCGGTGTGGCCTACATTTGAGGCGAGTTTAAGGCTACTTATGTGCCTCTTGTGGTTAGGCAGCGAAGGGAGAAAGAATTCCGGATTTAGAGCGGGGTTCCATGACTATAGCTCGGTATTCTTCTAAATTCTGAGTTGTCCGTTATTGCACATCGGTGCAAGATGAGAGACACAGGACCCGGAGGTTCGTGAAAGGGTTGAAGACCGAGTGCGAAGCAGATTGTTATCCCTGCGGTTAGCGAGTTACGGAGTGCGGTAGATCGTGCGTATGAGATCGAGCGAGACATTGAGGAGCATAGGCGAAAGCCTCTGTGCATCCTTCTCGGCGATCTTCGCGAGGCGGCCGGTAGAGTTCGATCTTACGGGAATCGGTGCAGCTATCCAAGGCAATCGTCGCGGTGGTGGCGAATAGGCATCGATCTAGTGGGCGGGATAGGCGCCGTCGAGAGTCGTGGTAGTAGTGCTCCTTCTCCTCGAGGCGGCAGACTTCGAGGCGGTGGACCGGTGACTTGTTCTTCTTGTCACAAGATTGGACATACTAGTGAGAAGTGCGGGACCAGGCTTGGTACTTGTCTTATTTGTGGAGATTCTAGTCATCGGCTCAAAGGCGTCCCAAGTCTAGAAGCGGCTCGATCCTCGGGGTCGATTCGGCGATGCAGGTCCAAGAGGGATAGCGATGGGCGTCTAAGACGCAGGCTCGTGTTTTCGCTTGATCGGCGAGGTGTTCAGAGTCTTCTACCGTGATCGGAGGTACTCTTTCGGTCTTCGGTCATCATGCTCGAGTTCTTATAGATCAGGGGTCTACTCATTCTTATGTTGCATCGCATTTCCTAGAACATTTATGTGTTTTGCACCTTGATTACCTTATGTGCTTGAGGTGTCTACAATTGGGTGATTGCTTGTTGGCGTCGAGGTCTATAGAGGCGTGATGTGCTTGTTCATGATCGAGTCTTGCATCTTGATTTGGTAGTATTGCCTATTAGAGACTTTGATGTGATTCTTGGTATGGATTGGCTATGTGTACATCATGCTTTAGTTGGCCGTAGTAAGAAAGTAACTTTTGCCATGCCGGTATTCGGAGTTTGTGTTTTCGGGTGATCATGCTATGAATGGGGTTCATATTATTTACGCTGCGGGCTAGACAACTCTTATCGCGGGTGTGCGGGGTATTTAGCTTGTGTTCTTGATACTAGCATGTCTTACGCTAAGCTAGAGGATATTCGGTAGTTAATGAGTTCCACGATGTCTTTTCTTAGAGTATCCTTTGCCTCCCGACCGAGAACTAGAGTTACGTATTGAACTATTGCCGGGGACTTCGCCTATTTCTAGGGCACCTTACCGTATGGCTCCGGAGTTGCGAGAGTTGAAGGATCAGTGCGGGAACTTCTAGATAGGGAGTTCATTAAACCGAGTGTATCTCCTTGGGGTGCAGGTGTTGTTTGTGAGAAGAAGGATGGTAGTTTACGGCTTTGTATAGACTATCGGCAGTTGAACCGGGCTACTATCAAAAATAGGTATCCTTGCCACACATTGATGATCTTTTGATCAACTCGGGGTTGATTGTCTATTCCAAGTTTGACTTGAGGAGGCTATCACCGGTTGAGGGTTAGGCGGAGGATGTCGAAGAGACCTTCCGTGCAGCGTTATGGTCACTATGAGTTTGTTGTGATGCCATTTGGATTGACCAACGCACTGCGGTTTTATGGACTTGATGAATAGGGTTTTTCATGAGTATCTCGATTGCTTTGTAGTGGTGTTTATTGATGACATTCTTGTGTACTCCAAGTCACGAGAGGAACATGCGAATCATTTGAGAGAAGTTCTGTCTATCTTACGGAAGAAGCAACTTTACGCGAAATTTAGTAAGTGTGCTTTCTGGCTTGAACAAGTTTCCTTTCTAGGGCACGTGGTGTCTAGAGATGGTATCGCGGTGGATCCATCCAAGATTGAGGCGATTACTAAGTGGAAGAGCGCCTGAATGCGGTGGCCAGGTCCGTAGTTTCTTGGGCTTGGCGGGTTATTACCGTAGGTTCATTGAGGGTTTTCGAAGATCGCTACTCAGATGACTAATTTGACTCGAGAAGAAGTCTACTTTTATATGGAGTGATAAGTGCGAGGCTAGTTTTCGAGGAGTTGAAGAGAGATTGACTACGGCTCCTATTTTGGCATTGCCTAGTGGTTCGGAGAACTTTGTGATTTATAGCGACGCCTCGCTAGAAGGCTTGGGTTGCGTGCTTATGCAGAATGGGAGAGTTATTGCCTATGCTTCGAGGAAGCTATCACCTTATGAGCAGAATTACCCGACACATGACCTTGAATTGGCAGCTATTATCTTTGCGCTTCACAAGTGGAAGCATTATCTTTACGGGGCTAAGTTTGAAATATTCACCGATCATAAGAGTTTGAAGTATCTCTTTTCACAAAAAGAGTTGAATATGCGACAGAGGCGATGGATGGAGAAACTTAAGGATCATGACTGCACTATTTCGTATCATCCGGGGAAAGCTAATGTTGTTGCGGATGCCTTGAGTAGGAAGGCGTATATGTCTTGTTTGATGATGAAGGAGTGGAAGATGCTTGAGGACGTCCGAGAATGGAGTCCAGTTACGAGTGAGCATAGGGTTATCTTTGCTAGCGTACGTGCTACGCCTGCATTGTTTGAGTTGATTAAGAAGGCTCAAGTTTCTGATTCTGAGTTGAAGAAAATTATTGATGGCTTGGGTGATGGTAAGACACCGGAGTTTGCTTTGAACACCGATGGGGTTAAGCGCATGGTTCTTGATGAGGCTCACAAGGCCAAGTATACTATACATCCAGGGAGTACCAAAATGTATAGGGATTTGAAGAGGCTTGATTTTTGGTTTTGGAGCAGGATGAAGCGAGAATAGCGGACTATGTATCTAGATGTTTGACGTGTCGGCAGGTTAAGTGAACACCGAGGCCTGCCGGTTTACTTGACCACTTGAGATACCGGAGTGGAAATGGGAGCATATCACCATGGATTTTGTGACGGGATTGCCACGTACTCGCCGAGGTTTCGATGCAGTTTGGGTTGTTGTGGATAGGTTGACCAAATCTTCACATTTTATTCCTGTTGCGATGACTTATAGTTTGAGTCAGTTGGCAGCATTGTATGTCCAGGACATCGTGAGATTGCACGGCATTCCAGTTAGCATTGTTTCTGATAGAGACCCCAGGTTCACTTCTAGATTTTGGCATTCTTTGCAGGAAGCTTTGGGTACGAAGTTAAACTTTAGTACGGCTTTTCACCCTGATCGCAGACGGTCAGTCGGAGAGATTGATTCAGGTATTGGAGGATTTATTGCGTGCTTGTGCCATGGATTTCAAAGGTAGTTGGGATTCGCATTTACCGTTAGCCGAGTTCGCATACAATAACAGTTACCAGTCCAGTATTGAGATGGCGCCATATGAGGCTTTATATGGGCGCAAGTGTCGTTCACCGATTTGCTGGGATGAGGTTGGTGAAGCTAAACTTTGGGGTTCGGAGATGGTACAACAATCGGCTGAAGCGTGAAGCTTATTAGAGATAGATTGCTTACAACCCGAGGTAGACGAAGAGCTACGCGGATAACCGTAGACGCGACTTAGAATTTCAGGTTGGTGACTATGTGTTCTTGAAAGTATCGCCCCGGCGCGGTACTAAGCGATTTGGGAAGAAGGGTAAACTTACACCTAGATTCATTGGACCATTCGAGATCCTAGAAAGGATTGGAGCTTTGGCGTATCGGTTAGCATTGCCACCTTCTATATCGGATGTTCATGACGTATTTCATGTCTCGATGCTACGCAAATACTTGAAGGATGAATCGCATGTCTTGACCTATGATGAGATTACTTTTGAGCCTGACCTTTCTTATGATGAGAAGCCGGTGAGGATCCTTGATACGAAAGAGCAAGTGTTGAGAACAAAGAAAATTCCCTTGGTGAAGGTCTTGTGGAAGAATCATGATATTGAGGAAGCCACGTGGGAGACCGAGCTTGATATGAGAGAGAAGTACCCTTTCCTATTCGATGACTCGGTAAGAATTTAGGGACTAAATTCCTTTAAGTGGGGGAGGATGTGAGAACCCAAACCCATTACTTGCATTACTTGTCTTATACCTTAATAACATGCTTGTATTATGCCTTAACATGTTAGATAATTCTAATTGTTCATGTCATACTCACATGAGAGTATTATGTGCCTAGTTGCTTGAATACCTTCCTTGCATTGCTTGCCTTGCCTTGTACCTTGAGTGTTTGCCTTAGCATGTTAGCACTCAACCGAGACTTGTTATAGTTCTATTGTCCATCATAGATGACCTAGAACGTTCACCTTGATCATAGTAAGCTTGATTGGAAGTTTGGAAACCTTCTTGCTTTGTTTTGGCCTTAGCGATTTCCCTCTTCTCCCGTTTTGCGCGTATTTCGACGTACGAATTGTTCCTTGAGTTCCCGGACTTATATTCAAGTCATAACCATGGTTAAACAAGCCTTTTCCATGCCCAAGATATCTTAGTTTCATTAACGTTTGATTCGGGTTTGATTCGTCAACCAATCGTCGCATGATTCGAGCCTTGTCCTACCTTGTTCCGGGTGTTGTTCGGGTGTGTTTCGGACTTGTTTTGAGTGGTGTTAGACCCTAGAATGGTTGCCCACAAGTTAGGGACCCTTTAGGACATGTTTAAGTCAAGTTTTGGAGCCCCAGAAGCCCAGGCGCCCGCATGGATCGAGTGGCGCGCGGCGAGAGCAAATGAAGGGGGACCCCAACGTCCGAGGCGCATGGTGGCGCCCGCCTCAGCCCTTCACCAGCTACGGGAAATTTTCTCCCTCCTCTCCTATGTCCGACCTTTGACCCCTTTAACCCCCTCCTAATTGGCCCTAATCCTACCTATTAAACACTAATCAAGTTAGATTAGTCCTAACCTCAAGCTACCTCCATTGGACAAGTGGAATTTGGAGTCCTCTCCCCTTGACATGTGGACTTCCACCAAATTCATGCAAGGTATATAAGCTCAACCTCTTGTTGATCAGCCATTTTAAGCTTCCATCTCCAGATTTCTCTTCTCTCTCTCTTGCCATAATAGTGTGTGTAGAGAAAAGGTGAGACTAGTGTGTGTCTACTCCATGGATTGAGCTCCCGACCTCCGTTTGCCAAACCGAGACCACCGGAGTGAAGCTACCGACAAGGAGATCGTTTCCATCCGGTTACTTTGTTCTCCAACCTTCCTTTTCCTTGGTGAAGGTAAGCTATCGATTCCCCTTAGGATGTATGCTAGATATGCCATGTCCCCCTCTTCTTGTAAATCCCATGCTCCTACCATGCTCTTGCCATGATTGTTGATGAATTGGTCTTTGGGATTTTTGATTAATATGATCATCTTGTTAATTTAGTCCTATGCCTAGAATTAAATATGTTCTATGCCCTCTTAGGAACAACTAATGTTCTTGGACTATTGGATTTTAATGACTTTTGGAAACTAGGAATTCTAGGGTTCCATATGCCATGAATTGTTCATCTTGTTGAATTGGATCTTATGTGTAGAATTAAATGTGTTCTATACCCTCCTACGAATAATTAATGTTCTTGGACTATTGTAAATTATCAACCTTTGAAATAATAATTCTAAGGCTCATTGAAATTGAATTGATGACAATTCCTAACTACGGTTGTTAAATGGATTAATGACCTAGCCGATCATGTACGCGAACTTAGAAAAGGGTTTATGATGCATTTAGCGTCCTAACTCTATTGGATGAATTGTTAGAGACGACTCAACGGAGTCAAGTTTAGCGAGCTATTGAACAATACCGGCTCACCGATCAATCCCTACGACGTTCTAAACGCGTTTCCCTAAGAATAATAATTCTAGACTTTGAACTTGAATTGATTGCCTTGCTTGATCTTGAATGTCATATTATAGAATACTTAATTGACATGTGAGTTCGCTCTTGTCGAACTCAATCCTACTTGGTTATTGATGAGAATAATTTACTTGTCATGAACGAGATCGCTCTTGTCGACCTCGTTCACTACTTGATATTTTTGTTAAGTAAACATTACTTGGCATTGCATGAGTCCAGCTGGCATCCTGTCCTTGTTCACACACGCCTCCACTGTGGCCACAGTGGGGAAGTAGCTCCCTTGTTGCATCAATACGAGTACCATTGGTGTCTATCCCGGGCATTCCCTCGGAAGGTCGATGTACTACACGCATCTGACACATGCACGCTCAAGATAACGCTTGTATGCAGGAACTACGTAGCGGCCCGGCTCTTCATATATCCTTATCCTATGTGATTTAATTATGCGCACCTATGTGAAACAATGTGCATCTTGGATATATGATCTCTATGCTTATGTGACTATAACTTGCCTTGTATGTTGCATATTGCCATGACATGCATGATTGATAGCTTACGAGTCTTTATGACTTACCCTTTCCCCTTTACTGCTTTAGATCCTAGCAAGACGAGTCACGCTTTCGTTGACTTCGCCGTGTTCGTGCCTTGTACTCCCTTTTGGTTCGTCGTCGTTGTTGAAGAGGTGGTTTAGATGTTCTCTTCCTCTTGTTCATGTTTTGTAAGGACGACGGGTTTAAGCAAGTCAACTAGACTATGCTTGGGTATTTGTATAGAACTTGTCTGTTACTCTTGTTAGCTACTAGTAGTTATAACACTTGTAGTACTTGTATCTCTTTTGTGCCGGCATTGTGTAAGCCGAGCTTTGGTTAACTTGTTATTATCCCACTTGTTAAGTCTTCCGCTGAGCATCCTATTAGCTCTTATCTAGTACTTGTTTATAAACTGTTAGCTTGGGTTCCGGCATGTAGTGTCGCCGATGACTTGGTTTAAATTGTTTAACTGCTATATCAGGTTGAAAAGAGTTTTAAAAATACCGGCCCTTTTGTGCCGAGGCGTGCTACGTCTCTAATGTTGCGTCACGTCGTTTTTAAAAATTAAGTCCTTGCATGTTTAATTGCCTACTTGTTTCCCTCCTTATTTGGGCGGTCCGACCCGCGGTTCCACCTCGGGCCCGGGCCGGGTCGCCACACAACTTTTAAAGATTTTCCAAATAACCCTCAAAGTTTTTAAAAAGGCTATTCACCCCCCCTTCTAACCTTATTTCGTTGCTAACTGGACTTAAAATTGATATCAAAGCATAACTATTTGAAAAATCTTTTTTTCCAAGTTTAACAACTTTAAAGATCGATCATGGAAACTTCAAAAACTTTTCAATCAAATACTTTTATTCAATAAATTTTTGATAAAATCACTTTGATATATTGAAAGAAAGAATTACAAAATATATGAACAATATAGATAAGTGACTGATGGAATGTATAAAGAAATTATCCTAGTTCTAAAATAAATTATTTGATTTGTTTCATGAAAAAATTTCTTTGGATTATTTTCTCAAAATTAATTTTGCAAAAGATGTATTTTAAATATCATTTTCTTTAGAAAACGTTTTGACGTTTTAAACTAAAAATGTTAACATATTTGCTAAAGAGAAATATTTTATACTGGCAGAAAGTTCATATTCTCAATTGTCAGTAGGAAAGAAAGTATCTGCTAGTAGCTCACAATTTTAAAGTTAAAGGATCATCAATACTGTAAGTCCAGTTGGCAACTAATAAGGCTAGAGGGGGGTGAATAGCCTTTTAAAACTTTTAGGGTAGTTTTGAAAAACTTTAAAAGTTGCATCGAAAATTGTAATTTTATCAGTCAGCTGATATAGTGTCAGCTGGTTGATAGTTATAGAGAAACTGACGTTGTTGGCTGAAAAGGATTTAATGGTCAGCTAGCTGACAAAATTTTAAAGTTTTGAAAAATAGATCACAAGATACAAGGAAAAATCTGAAAAACAATTTATAAAAACAAATAAGTAAACAATTTATGTAAAGAACTAGCTGACACTTAAGTAGATTAAGACTGCTTAAGTGTTAGAACAGTTTGTAAGAACTAATGAATTAATAGACAAAGCAGTTGAAGTGGTTCACAGTAAAAACTGCTACGTCCACTACCAAGTTTGTCAAGTTTGGATTTTTGAAGTTCACTAATATTATTAATAATCTAAATGATCACTAATGGATCAATGTACAACAAAGACCGGTGTTTATGGAGTATGAATGAGAAACGATCACACTCGTGAGACAATCAACTGATTCATTAAATAATATGAAAGAAGTAAGGAACAACAAAACAATGATTGCCTAGAACAATAACTAGAAAAGAATAACAGTGAGAATTATCTAGCTATAGTTTTAAGGCTGAGACACTTCAAGTGAGTAATATGCTTTTTAGAGTATGAATGCTTCAGTACCCTTCAAGAGGTTCATGTGGATATTTATAGAAGAATTTGAAGTGCAGTTCGTTAAGAGCACATTTGAATTTGAAATGCGCCAATAATTCGGATGTATCTTCTCACAAGATCATAGGGACCCTGTGAGAACAATAAGATCTATCATAGCACAAAATAGGTAGGTGTCAGTATCAAGAAATGTTTAAGCATAAAAAGTAAAGAAGCTGACACTTAAAAAATGTGGGTCAACAGTTTCTAAGTGGCTGACAAAAAATGATACAACGAGCTTCCAAAAATACTTAACCAAACAGATTATAAGTTCTAATAAATTAAGTAAGAGCATAATAATTTTAAGCAAATTTAATTTAGGCAAGATTCAACAATCTCCTCCTATTTACTTAAAACCATTCACTTAAAACAGAGAGCAAAATATAGAACTTGTGACGACCCAACCCGGACCCCAATGCGAGATCCCGAGTCGCGCCGTCCAAATAATCTATAACACAAGCATGCATAGTAGGATCATAAAATTCATGTGGCGCAACATCGCATACAAACAACAACTCGGCTACACTTGGCCGGAAAAACAACCTAAATTAAGCAAGTCTTCGGCGACGTTACAGCCGGAACCCAACAACTACTCCTACAATATTAACACATGCTTATAATAACCTCAACGGCCACAACATGCCGGAGACAACAACAACAACAATTTAAACGAGCTTTAGCGGAAAGTAGTGAACCGTAGTACACATATAAACAAGGCTCGAACCATAAGTCACATACAAAAGGCTCGACATAGTGTTAAGTAGTTAAGTTACAACAACATAAAAAGATTACCCCAAGTGTTAAGTTTAAGTTACAACATCAAAACCCCAAGCCAAGTCTACATGACTTGCTTCCCAACGTCCTTACCAAAATAAAAGTCTAAACAACAAGTCCAAAAGATCAACCTTGCGAATACAAACAACCAAACGTGAATCAAGCGAGTCTATCCCGGACCGGCTCCTCGGCTCGGATCTAAGGAAACAAAACAAACAAATAGGGTAAGTCGAAAGACTTAGTAAGTTACTAAAATGCATGATCATGTTATAACATGGCATTTAACACAATTAGGGTTCACATTCATCATATAGCACTTAATACATTTTCACGTAAGTGCAAGGAGATAAATCATACAAGTAGGATATGATATAGGCACGACCGCTTCGTAGCTCCTGCAAAATAGTTTGTTAACCTAATATCGTGACTACGATGCTCGTGACTTTGCATCGATATACCGAACTCCGCCGGCTAATAGCAGGGACGCACGTATTGTTACGGCAAAGGGCTACTTCCCCATTGCGGCCTACAATGGAGGGGTGTGTGAGGTCCCAGGTACGGCGATCCATAGCGAGCACGAATCTCTCAATTCGTGAAGGCTATACATCGTCCTACCCTGACATAAAAATCAAACCAAATAGTGCCAGCTGGACTTAATGCAATGCTCAAGTAGATGTTTACTCGTTAAGACCAAATAATGATAGAATTCGACAAGAGCGAACTCGACCGACCAAGTAGGGTATAATTCTCTACAATAAATCAAGTCAAGGTAATCAATTGCTCATAACCAA
The DNA here is from genome assembly GCA_013146195.2 of Codonopsis lanceolata. Lineage (NCBI taxonomy): Eukaryota > Viridiplantae > Streptophyta > Magnoliopsida > Asterales > Campanulaceae > Codonopsis > Codonopsis lanceolata. Next base: position 106,109,117 of record CM028383.1, on the reverse strand, counting down.
ATAATCATAACGGGTTCAAATGCACATAAATAAACTCAACTTAAACATTGAGTAAACTTGACCAACGTTGTCCAAACTTCGTAGGGATTGAAATTAGGGTTTATCAAGTTCAAATCTTCCCTAGAATCGACTCCGTTGAGTCTTTGCTCTAAATTCCCAAATTTGGAGAAATTGAAGCTATATGCTTCATAACCCAACCTAGGTCCTTTCTAGGTTCAACAAGGTATTAAATTCACCAAGGCAATGCAAAGTGATTCATGTTCAACATAGAGTTCATTTCATAGGATAGAACACATACAACATAATAACATATAATGTAGTCTCCATTTATGGCATTCTCATATGAACAAACTTCCAACAACAAATAATATACATGTCTCTAACATGTTTAAAACCTTAAATAGACAAGATGAAAGAATAATATAGACTTTCACAAGCAAGAATTCAACCTATACATGCTTCTAACAAGCTCAAAATCTCAACATATATGAAGATAGCATAGGAAGCATACATGTGCCCTCATTGACCTCAACCACCATAGGCTTTGTTTCCTTAGGGTCAATGAGAACTAAAAGAAGAAGAAGATGAAGAAGGTAACTTACAAGTTATACACCAAAGAAAGCAATGGAAGAAACCAATCGGATGGAAATGCTCCTCTTCTTGAGCTCTACAACTTTAATGAAGGTAGCTTGGCCAAATGATGAATGGATGAGGGAAGATGAAGGGATTAGCTCCAAGAAGCCATGGAAGAGCTAGAGAGAAGATGAAATTCGTTTTTGAAAGAGTACTCAGCAAATGAGGAGGAAAAGAGCTGATTTGTGGCTTATAAAAGGTCAAAGGTTGAGTGGGACAAGTGTCAAGCCAATGTGGTGTCTTACTTGGCTGATTTGGTGGCTTAATTGGTCACTAATATGATCTTAATCCATCATTAAAAACTAGTTAGGGATGTTAGGACTTAAGTAGGAAGGGTTAGGGAGGTTTAGGATAGGTTTAGATATGGGTTCAAGGGGTACAAATCGACCAACTTCGAGCAGAGAAATTTTCCTCAGAATCGAACAAAGCAGGAGGCGGGCGCCTCACCCATCATGCGCGTCTCAACTACCTGAGGCTTCCCCAAGTTCGGACTCACTCGCAATTACTCCCAAAGATCCGAGGCGGGCGCCTCACAAGTTGCCATGCGCCTCGGCTCCAACCTCTAAAACTTGATCTAAACTTGATCTAAATGGTCCCAAACTTTGGGCAACCATTCTAAGGTCTAACCCTACTCAAAACAAGTCGGAAACGCACCGAACAACCCCTAACAAGATGAACAAGGCTCGAACCACGCGGCGAAATGAACAACGGATTAAACTCAAATCAAACACCAATCAAACTAGGATATCTTGGGCATGAAAAGGTTTGTTTCAACATGATTAAGACCTGAATATAAAGCCAAGAACTCAACGAACACTTCGCGTGAAATAGAAGCAAATACGAGCAACGAGAGAGGAATCGCTAAGGCCAAATTCAACGCGATTAAACCGGCGATTCAACAAACAAGTTTATATGATTCTAAACATGTTATGGACTTCTAAATGATCTATGAATGATTCTAAGACATTTATATACCAAGTAAACATGCTAACAATCAACCAAGAAAGTATAAAGACAAGCATAGAATGCACATGCAAGATTATGGGGCGTTACACTCTCCCCCCTCCTTTAGGAATTTAGTCCCTAAATTTACCAAGTTCGTCGAATAAATGTGGATGCTTCGCATCTCCGCATCTCCGACTTAGTCTCCCACGCTTGGCTTTCAATGTTATGATTCCTCCAAGAACTTTTATCTAAGGGAATTCTTTTGGTTGTGAAATGAACTTGATCCTTGGTGTCCGATATCTTGGGCTTCACGAAGCGTATGAGGCATGCTCAAGGCTGGAGCGGTAGGATCCTCCTGCATTATAGTCTTGGGACTGCGTCAGCCAGGCATCTTTCGCAACATGGAGCAGCTGGAATCGTTTGTGAGTCTCAGAAAGTGAAGAAGATTAAGCGGTCTGTCTGATCTGCTAAGTTAACTCACTCACCAAAAGAACCTCAAATGGACCAATGTATGCAGTTAAGCTGCTTTCTTGCCAGAATCTCTTGGTGCTCTCTAGGTGTCACATGAGTACAATGTCACTAGAACTCAGATCCCGTCTTCGATTGTGCATGCTTTCTTTGTCGACTTTGAAGCGAGCATAACGATCTCTTAATCAACTTCGCTCTCAGCCTGGTATTTGCATAACTCGAACCCCAAAGTTTCGCCTCTCCAACTTCATCCCAACAAATTGGCGATCTACACTTACGCCCATACAAAGCTTCATACGGGCGCCATCTTGATACTCGATCGATAACTGCTATTATATGCAACTCGGCCAAAGGTAAATGAGAATCCCAGCCTTCCTTGAAATCCACGGCCTCTCGCAAAGATATCCTCCAAAATCAATTAATCATTTAGGGATCGGCCATCCGCTTATGGATGAAAAGCTGTAATCAAGTCTAATCTAGTCCCCAAAGCCCCCGCAACGACTTCCAAAATCTAGACGTGAACCTCGGATCTCTATCTGACACAATACTAACGGTACGCCATGAAGTCTCACGATCTCCTCGAATATACAAAGTCGCTAACCGAATAAATAACGAATAAGTGATAGCTGGAATGAATAAAAAGCAGCACTTAGTCAACTCACGACTATAACCCAAACCGCATTAAACCCTCCCTGCGCGCGTAACTCCCCGGCACAAAAATCCATAGTAATGAACTCCCATTTCCACTCGAATCTCCAATGGTCAGAAATCCCTGCAGTCTCTCGATGCCGCCGCTTTAACTCGCCGACAAGTCAAACACTTCGACACGTACGCGATTTCCTCTTCTTCATACCTTTCCACCAAAATTGTCTTTTCAAATCTAAGTACATCTTCGCTCCCCGGTGAATGGTATACTTCGGGCTTTTAAGAGCCTCATCAAGAACCAACCTCTTCAATTCATCATTAGAAGGAACACAAATCCTACCCTCGAAAGTCAAAGTACCCTTGCTATAACCACAAAGTCAGCGATACATTCTCAGCCAACCCATCAATAATTTTCTTCAACTCCGATCATTCCCTTGCTCTTCTAATTTTCCCAAATAAATAAAGGGTGAGACCCAACATTTGCAAAAATCACACCTCTATCATGAACACTAGTGGCTCCAATCTCGCAAGTAAATCTTCCA
>CM028383.1:106005502-106105784 GCA_013146195.2 Codonopsis lanceolata | reverse complement strand
GTTTGCCAACCGATTAAACGGATCTGGGTCCATGGTATTCATAGACACTCTCCTTGTAACATCCTTATCTTTAGATATGTATCGTGTTTAGATTAGTTGTTTAACAGAGTAGTTAAGTCACTAGAAGTTGTAATGAATCTTGTAATCTTTAGATCCTCTTTGTATCCGAGTATATTTTGATCTAAATGAGAACTTGTTCAAAGCATATTTACTTCATGTTTATTTGCTTTTGCATGAACATTCCTTGATAACATGAAATCTTGTATTTGTCTATGATTTTCGGTATACGTACTTCTTGTTCAGTGAAAATTTTTTCCAAATTCAAAACAAGAATATAACTCGTTGTTAACCCAACAATAAACCAATCCTTAACCATAAGTATTCCTATTCAACATAATAAATATGATGAGACTTTCCCAGGATCTATTTTTAAATAATAGTTTTATTTCAAGTAAAAACTTCAATGATTACTGGTAGAAATCTCATCAGAAAAATTAGTGTTGGAATATGGATAACTTCGCTTTGATTTCTTAGAAGGAAGCTGGATACCTTGCAACTCCTTTATCAGAATTAAAGATCTCATCTCAACCCATGATGTTTCGTGAATCTTAATTCCCATCCAAAATTTCGTGTCTCATTAGCTTCAATAGTAGACTTTACATCCGCCTGTTTGTTGGAAAGATGACCTTCTCGAGGAACTAGTAGTCTTTAATTTCTTTATATATCTATTGTTCCCTCTGTTCAAAGACAAACTCTGCTCAAACATCTTTTCATCTTTTTGTCTTGAACAGATGACTTCCCTTCCTTAAAAAGGTTAGTCATCATCTTAGCTATTGACGGTCGAACAAAATACATTCTTTTACCACAGTACCTTCAGCCAAACTAAGTATGAGCTACTTGCTTCTTTGTGATTCAAGTTCTTTAACTAAAATGGTTGTTGTCTTCTGTTTTGCTTCTAAAATGCTTTTATCATTTAAATCGAGATTCTACTGAAAAGAAGCATAGTCATCAGTTAATCCATGCCGATGAAGCAGATGAACCTCCTATTCACGGCTAAGTTAAAAGGAAGTCCTGGCTTTAATCCAACATTCTACCCCATCTTCACCCCCTCAATATCAAACCAACCCAACTACACCAGACGCTAGCAGACCCTGCTCTCTCTCTCTCTCTCTCTCCAAAAGATCATAAACGCAAGCACTCTACTAGTGAGGAGGAGCCAACTACAGAAGTCTTCTTCTAGCACTGATGTTGATGTTGATGCTAACACTGCTGCTGATCCTAAAAGAAAGAAGCGTTCGGCTCTAACTACTTCTGTTTCAGCCTCCATGCTGATGAAGCCTATGGTCCATCCTTTCAGAAGCCAAGGCATCCCAAAGGAAAAGCTTGCTGAAAAACTCTTCAGTCACTTGGTATCAACAGATCTCAATGTCTGTTGTTTCATCTCTATTCAACAAACTTTCTAGTCTGCGAAATTTATTCAAATACACCCTGTATCAACAGACTTTATCTCTGTTGATCACTTTCATCAGCAGACCCTCATCTATGTCGACTCCCTTGTCATCCATTAAATCGACAACGGCATACCTCAATCTCTAGTTTACTGATCACCTATCTTTCAACCATTAGTATCAGTAGGCTTCCACCTTTCTTGAACACAACACTCATTAATTGGTATAACAACTGTTTTCTTGCTACCATCGTCTGTGTGTTCAAAAGACTGATAACCATGCATATCCAAGAATTGATACCAGCAGATATGTTCATAATTACTCATCCTCAATTTCTATCCGCCGTCATCACATGGTATCAGCAGATTTTCATTACTGTTGCATACATCCTTAAGGTTATCAGTTGAACAACAGACTTCAATCTCTGCTGGTCAAACTTGAACATCAAACTTCCATCTCTGCCGTTCACAGTCTCATAACAGCAGACTTCAATCTCTATTATTCTTTCCCTTGTGAAGACATCTATAACCTAAAACAACCTTTGAAATTACTGATTAACTTTCAAAATGTTTTACTACAAGGAGTATTTAAACATTTGATATCAATTCGAGAAATGTTATCATAATTGGTATCAATTCCAAAAATGTCTTTTTATTGTTCTATGTTCTTATAAGAAATTTGGGAGATTAGTGAGGATTGTGTAGATGATTCAAAAAGCCCCGCACAATTGTCTTCTAAAAACAAAGAACACAAAATTCCTTACTATTTTGAAAAACATATTCTACTTTTTTAAATACTTCTTCAAAAATTGATTTAAATTCTAAAACTTCTAAAGATTTGAGAGATTGTTGAGGATTGTGTAGATGATTCAGAATGCCTCATAAATTATCTTTTGAAAATTTTAGAATTTCAAAACATATCACATTTCTTCAAAGGTTCGTATTTTAAACTCGTATTACTTTTCAAAAAGGTCATTAATGTCAACACAAATTTTCTTCTCTTCATCCAGTACTCTCGACCATAATTGATATCTATCATTTGGATATTGAGATATCTCGATTTAAGTCACAATCTGTATCGAAAACATTCCCAAGAATGACTTAATGTCGAAATCATGAATCGCCAACTTTTCACGATAAATGTCCATTCAAATTCTATAGCTAAGTGACTTGATTGCCTCGTCGTTTTGTATTCTTGTCATTACATCTCTTCAATGGACAACCAATCAACGATTCGTGATAAGTGTGTTCTTCCATTATAAATCCTCCGAAAATACTCAATCTTTAATTCTTTTCATTAAAATCTTCCTAAACTGAGAAATCTCCAACAATTATTTGATCTTATTTCATCAATTGATATCTTATCAGTATATTTCTTCTCTAAAATCAGAGAAATTCCAATGGCCACTTCATCTTCTTCGAGCATCTCTAGTCGTTTTGTTCCACCAGAATCATCTTTCGTGACCAGAATAGGCTCTCACTCATATATCCTAGGTCATACAATTCAAGGAGAACAATTTCTCATCGACAATATTGTTGGAAGAAAGATTATCGATCTACTCCACAACTCTGGACTAGTCTCACTCTTTTCATTCCGTGAAGAATTCTACAGCCTTAGGTTGGTTGATGAATTTTACTCCAGGATGATAATGACAAGAGATGATAACCACTTCTTTGGTCGCATTCGAGGTACCGATGTCATCCTCAGTGCCGAGAGTTTGTCTCGCGTCTTCCATCTTCCCTCTATTGGACCCAACGCTCTCGATGATTCGATCCTCAATGAATCATGGCTCCTACGAACTGGCTACACCTCTCGGGATGACTACAATACATGGGATATTAACAACTATCCCTTAGACTTGTATTGTATTGGCGAAATTCTGAGTCGATGTCCTCTATTTCATAAAGCAGGCTCAGGAAGTGACACCAGAAGACTTTGAAACTTCACCATTGCTGTTCTAGATTCTCATACCATCAATGGTCTGAAATCGTCTTCTCTCTCATACGCCAATCTATCCTACGAAGACAGACGAATGGACTCTGCATTAGAAAGTATGTTAGAATTATCAGCCATTTTCTTTGCTCTTTTCAAACCATTCTATCAACAGTCCATGAAGATGAACACCTTCTCATCACTGGAGATCTGCTGATAACTCGAGAGTTATTCGGCAATCGAAGCTTCTCTGATCAAAATAGAGACTATACACTAGATTCTAGTACTGGTAGTTTCGGGGATTAATATTCCAACTAGGTTGTATTTTTTTTTATGGTTGTTTATGTGTACTCTTTCTCTTTTCTCAAAATATATTAAACATCTTCTTTGCTTACTGTTCTTCTATTTCATTCCTTCTCTTTCTGCTTTTCCTTGATATCTCCTGCTTATGCTTGCAACCATTAAGGAGGAGAAGTGTTATGACATATATCTAAGAAATGTCATGACATATCTGAATTCATTGCCGAGGAGAAGTTATTCTTTAGGAGGAGAAAGTGTTATGACATATTTTAAGTCATGAGAAAACCTTTAGTTCAGAAGGAAATCTATAAACATATCCATAATGTCCAAAGACCTAGAAGAATGCATCTTCTTAGGAGGAGAGTTCATGAACTAAAGATGTTCATATACTAAAAACAAGGGTATAGACCCTAATCTCCCTTGATCAAAGGAAGACACACATGATGTGAAAATTTCACCCTAAGCTGATTCTTAGTGAATCATGCTCAGCCTTTGTGGCACTTTTGTTGAAAAATATACTCAAAACAAAAACTCTCTATTGAGTCTTACTTTCAACAAAGACCTTTTATTTTCAACGGAACCATAAAATTCTTCCAAAAAGGTAACACAAGCAATCCTTATGAAAACATCTTCAAAAACATATACTTACTCAAGCATTTGTTACTCTTTCTTGCCAAAACATTCTTTCAGTTTATAAAAATCTATGTGCAAGTAAGAACCCTAAAACCTTTTAGATCATGTTCAAACCTCTTTCAAAATACTAAGTGATCTAAATTGTTTTTATTATTGCTTTACCTGTTCAGTACTTTGATTTATCGAGTCTGTAATAGCAATAGTAGACTATACAAAAGCCATCGCTCATGTAACTTATCAACATAGGACATGTCTTAAGATAAAATGATTATTCATTGTAGACATGTTATTACTATGTCTTGATAAATGCTTTAGTGCTTTGTATATGTCATCTTGTAATGGTTCCAAGCAAATAGGAGGAGATTGTTGGAATATGCTTCTTGATAATTGACTTATCACCTTGCATATTCTATATATGTTGATTTGCTTGTTCCCATTACAGTGAGTCATCATTAGTGGCTAAAAGGTCTGCGTACCGGTTAGCGTGGCAACTCGTGTGACATCACATAGGTCTTAGATTAGGTGCAACCTAATCAAGTCTTACATTCCTACATGATGATCAAACAGACCAGCACTTCATATGCACTAAGCACCGGCAGACTTGCAGTAATGTCAAAAGTCTTCAATAGACTCGTCACCATCAGACTTGTCATAAGAAGATCAGAACATCTTGAAGACTCATCACCGGCAGACATGCTACAAGTTGATTGTTCGCACCAGCAGACATTAGTTCTTTTGAAACAGAAGACTTGCTCTACTGGCCCGAACATCCTACCGACAGACCTAATTCTGCACGTGCTACAGAGAAAAGACTAAAGTAGTTCAAATCAAGACAAATATGTTCAAGCCTCATAAAGCCCGACATAGTTAAAAGCTACAAGACTTTCTCTTACTCATGTGGTCTGAAAAAGTCAAAAGAAACTACTTTATTGAACAGACCACCTGACAGTGCATCAGACATCAGACCTACTTTTTAGAGACTTATCAATAAAGTTTAACAGACAACAAGTTCCAAGATCTACAGGACTAAATCTTTACCCAAACAGTCAAAGATCTTGTGGACAAAGATCTCTATCCGATAGACTTCAACAACTATATCTCTAAACGGATAGAAACATCAATCTTCATCTCTCAACGATCACATTGACTCCAGTTCATATAAAGAACCCTTTCTCTTCCCCAAAGAATGAGATACATACAAATACAAAAAGAAATAGACACAAAGATACACAAGAGCTTCAAAGAAACATAGAGATCTACAATGAGATCGTCCTCACCAACGCATCTCATATCTCGACAAAAGATCGCAGTGAATCTATCCAGATCTTAGCAAGACACTCTCAGTGGATTGTTAGGAAGAAAATCTTGGAGAAGAAAAGAGATATATCAGAAACTTCATAAGACAGAGATCAAGATCTTGGATCGATCTGAAGATTGATTTTAGATTATGTCCAAAGAAGATGAAAAGCTGTCTGTAGATATTGCATTCATATCTTTAGATTTGTATTCCTATACAAATGCTATTGATTGTGCAATAATCATTCATCATGGAAGGCCGAGTGCTCTGCACTCAATCGTTCAGATATTTCTTATCTGAACGACCTTGAAAATTCTCTTCTCATATTAGTTTCTCATTCTGGTCTCCTACTGTCTTTTTTGCTTAAGGATTCATCTATGAATAATTAAGCAAATATTAAGGCTTGGAAGGACGAGGAAAAAAACTTTACATAGAATATTTAGGCTGATGTAATCTGTAATTTATCTTTGAATAAATTCAGATATTTTTACAAATAATTTATCCCTCAGTCTCTATATATCTATGAACTTTTATAAATTGATTTATCTTTAGAAAAGTTATTCTTTAATTGATCTCCTTAAATCTGCATTTGAAAGAAGTATTAAGTGTGATGTTGTTCTGATCATATATTCGTGTACATCCATTTAAGACTTCTCCAAATCTAAAGCCTATCTATTTTCGTTGCTTAAACTCTTCATAGCCGGCTTTCGATTTAATTGACAGTTTACCGACAGAGTTGATACTTCTACTTAGAGCAAGTCTGCCGTTAGCCTCTACCAACAGACATGTATTATACTCTAAACTATAGATGCCATTAAATGTACGTTTTAAATGTATCCAAAAGAAAAGTTTTAAAAAATGGCATCATAGGCTATTCACCCCCCTCTAGCCTATTTGAGCATAATTGTGGACCAACATCGGCGAAGATCCTATCCATTTCTGATTGCAAGTTTGGGGGAAGAGGAGGAGGAGGAGGAGGGAGTTGTGTCGTGTTTTGTTCGAGAGGAGGAGGTAGGTTTGCTTCCAGGCAGGTAGGGGGATCAGGATGATTATCCTCAACGTCTATGATAGTGTAGACACCCAAATTTCGTACCCCTAGATATGTGACTGACATAAAATATCAAGAATTGTTAAAACTTAACAAATGTCAAGTTACAGGAGTCAAAAATGCGAAAGGAAAAGCAGGATGCGCGAAACAGTGAACTGCAGGGGGTGAAAGTGCAAAAATGAAACTTGAAAAGGCATGCTTGGTGCCGCACCAAGGGTCCCCTTGGTGGCACCAAGCCATCTACTGTTACCTCTCTCATATTGGAAAATGTACAACTCCTGAAGCACAAGGTACAAGTGGCTGATGCAAGAGGAAGAAATCAAGAAATTCCCAGCGTGTCCTACTCCTCCAGTATAAATAGAGACCTCGGCCTCTCATTTCAGTTGCTCATTTTTCCGCGATTAAAATCGCAACGAAGCTCTGCTGCTTCGTTCTTCCGTCGATATTAGTACGAGAGGTGCGAGATAGGTGAGTGGAAGCCCCTAGAATCTCCAAACCCCGTCCAAACTCTGTCAAAATAAAAACTCATATGTTATAAGTGATCCCTAGCCTAGTTGTTAGGTATCCACCTTATTTCCCCGACCCAAAAATCCCAAAGTAAGCCGTTACTCTGCCCGAGTAACGAGCTGAAAACCACAAAAACTAAGCCGTCATTCTGCCCGACCAAATAAGCCAAAAACCACTACATATAAGCCGTCACTCTGCCCAAATCAAAACAACAACCACACAACAAACAACAAAAAAGACTCCCTCTCCCGACAAGGACAGAGCGAGCACACCCCGCTCTAAAAGGTAATAGCTTTTAAGGGCGCTTTTTATTTATTTATTTACTTATTGTTTATTTATTTCTTTTAAAGTTGTTATTTAAATCCGGCACAATGTAGTCAATATAAGTCGTTGTGCTGCCCGGATTAGTATAGGAAATAGTAAGTAAAAGAGCCATTATAATGGCCAAATATTTTTAAATGCATTTGTAATTATTGTAAGGAAATGACTGCAAGTCCGTAAATAATGTAGCCACGGATGTATTTGTTTTATTTTCCTGTATTTTAATGCTTTATTTATCTGCTAAATAAATATAACAATAAGCATACTTTAGCCAAAAACCATTTTGAGACCGAAAGGGCGAGTTGGGTGCCTAGCACCTTCCCAACTCGTAACTTAGCCTCCGAACCCGTTTTCTTTTTCTCTGGTTTATTTTTCTTTTCTTTGGTTTTGCTTTATTTGCCTTAAAATAAAGATGGCGACTCTAAAACTTTCAGATTCAGTGGGGCCTCGCAACACTCCTTCTTTGCACTTTCTCGTTCTCCCCTAAAAAAAGGAGAAATGAGAATGAAAGGGTGATGTATTCCCATATCCTGGTATCCCCTAAACAAGGGATAACTTGATGCGGGAAACCCAAATCTCCCATAGTAATCTGAATGGGCCATAAGGCTATTTTAATAAAATCCATAGTGGGGGCGTCGCAATATCCTTTTTTGCACTTTTCTGTTTTCCCCTAAAAAAGGGAAAATGGGAATGAAAGGGTAATGCATTCCCATATCCTGGTATCCCCTAAGAAAGGGATAACTTGATGCGGGAAACCATAAGTTCTCATATTGGATACAAAATCCACTCAAGGCAACCGAGACACATTCCAACGTGCTAACATAGACATCACTCCTCTCGCACTTTTGATTTCGTCTTCCCCTAAACAAGGGAGGGTGGAACGAGAGCAGTGGTGTCCCGCATCCGCACGTACGCGCACCCCTATCCAAGGGCGCGCGGGGCGCGGGTCGCACTCCGGGAACCTCACAATGGCGACTCTGCTGGGGAGTTGTTTTATTTTAAATAAAATGGAAGGCTAGACTCATAAAATAAAACTTTTTTATTTTTATTTGTTTCTGGCTAAAGTATGCTTGTTATAATAATTTATGCATTTGAATATTGCGTTCATATACATCCGTGTCTATATTTGTTGATATGATCCTCCATCTTGCAGCTAGCTTTCGTTCGATAAGCATTGCATGTGTATTTAAAAATATTATATAAAAAAATCAAAAAAAATTCGAAAATAAAAAAAATTCGAAAAAGTAAAAAATCAAAAAAAATATATTATATATATGTTGCAATAATATTCCGGGCAGCACAATAAAAAAAGGCCGGGGCTTTATTTTCATTATTACTTTATTCTCGGCTCTGTACTATTATTTCTTTATGTCATTTTTCCTTTTTTTTATTCTATACATTTGTACATATTTGCATTCATTATGTCATTTTATTTCGGGGACATAGGACCAAAATTTGTAATTAATAGGGATAGATAGTTTCCCCGCTTTTCTTTCTATTTCTTAAAATGTGGTGTGCTTGTTTGCTTGCGTTCAAACTAAAAAGCCGAGAAAATCCACACAAACAGCAAAACAGGCCATATATGTTTTATTTTTCTAGATACCACACACACGCACATGCATATAGCTATATTCCGAACTGTTACCCTACACCATGGCCAGCCTAGTAGCTGAGCCTACCCCCTGCATGAGCCAACGTTAGAATGCAATATAGATTCTCAGGACACTTCATAGACCGACCGGTTTTTGCATCTCTGAATTGTGAGTCAGCCGCTGTCAAAAAAAAAATAAGTGATGAAAAAAAAAAGTCGAAAAAAAATATATGAGAAAAAGAAAAATGCGCAAGTAAAAAAAAAGATGAAAAAAAAAAAGAAAAATAAATTGCGCACCAAAAAAAATATAACAACAAAAAAAAATTATAATAAGCAGGGGCTGATTTATTATTCTTTGATGCTCGACCTAGATCATTTCGAATGGTGGATCTTGGAAAGAGTATAGGCCCTTCGCCTGGGACTAGTCCAGTCCTAGGGAGTCGAAAGGCAGGTGGAATACGTTGGTCCTATACTCTGGAGAAAGAATCCACTTTTCCAGGAAAAGTCCTGAGACCGTCAAAATAAAGCAGGTGCTTATCCGGTCAATTGTAGGGAACAAAAATAAACAATAAAAAAAGAAATGTTAATAAAGGCACGCTGTACTCCAAACCCATAAAGCCTTCAGCCAGGCTCCTGATACCTCCATAACCCATTTTCCTCAGAAACCTGGCCCAAATTTGGAAAGACAGAGATAGTACTGGCCGGTTGATACGGGAAAGTAGTGCGTAAATCGAACGTAAGGTATCGATCGATCGACAAGGGCGTAATCGCATGTAAAGTATGCATCCAAGCAAGATGGCAACAGATCGGTCCGATATGGGTACAGCATTCGGGGCTCCAGATACACTCCAACTCCGCAATGCAACTGGATGCACGAAATGACGCTTGTTAAGCCACGCTTGTTAAGCCAAATAGCAAGTCTTATACAAGGTCAAAAGCCCAGTGGTGAGGTGAACTCTTCCCCTACAATTCCCCAAGAAACATCAACATCCCACATGCCTCTAAACCCAACTCCCCAGCCAAACACTAACCCACCAAATACTACCGCTACCCCAAATCCCAATCCTCCACCAAGTCCCTACTACCCAAACATCAGCCCTTACCCGTCATATCCTTCATATCCTGCTCCAAACACCAAAATTCCCCAAAGCCCAAATGACCTCCCTGTTCCCATAACCAACCCACTCCAGAATAGCCCAAATATGGACCCACAAAATTATAACCCGCCAGGCCAAGTTACCACTTATTTACCTTATAATGATCCTGGCCGCCCAACCGAAACCATCCAAAATCCACCTACCCAAAATCCACCAACCCAAAACCCTTATCCTACCCAAGCTCCACCACCTGCATCCTTATCCAAACCCCAGAATCAGATCCAAACCAACCCACCACCAAAATACCTACCGACATAACCGCAGCCTTTAAAATAACCCAACCTTCCCTAACCCAGCCAGTATTTACCAAAAACCAACTCCCCCATCCACCAAAATAGAGGCCGACGTGGAAAATATAAAGGCTATGCTACTCAAACTTCTCAACAAAGGGGAATTTTCTACGCGGGCACTGACATTACAACCTGCGGCAGTATTGCCTTTTAAATTCAAAATGCCCGACATAGAAAAATTTGATGGGACTGGATGCCCTATATCCCACTTAAAATCTTATTCCACTGGCATGCAGTCAAGGGGAGCTAGCTTTGAGGCTATGGCTTCCAATTTTCACCTCACCCTAATAGGGTCGCTAAACAATGGCTAATGTTGTCGATAGCGGCACCATGAATACGTGGGACCGATAGTGAAGCGTTCCTGGAAAGGTATAAAGACAACACCAGTCCAGAAAATAGAAGGGACCTTGAATCGTGCACCCGAGGAAAAAGAAACCCGTGGTGAGTTCGCAATGTGGAAAAGAAAGTTGGCCGGCACTTTTGATGCACTGATCCAGTCATGCCGAATGTTTATCAAAAACCTCCAGCCCATTTACCTGGAACACATGCGGTACCTTCCCTACACCAATTTTAAAGAAATAGTAGAGATAGGCGCTCGTATTGATGATGATATACGGACTGGCCAATTACAAGTCAATACGCCTCCTAGCTCTTTCCGTTATTCTAAAGGGAAGACAGCCGCAGCCACACCCGCACCAACTGTCAATGCGGTAGGAAATGCATCAGCCCCTTTTTCTACCCAAAATTATGGCACTGTTCCATGGTCTTATGGAGCGAATAGGTCTGTCAACACAGTCGGAGGGAATAATGGCCCGAGCAGAAATTTCAGAAATCAGAACCGCCATTATGATGAGCTGCAAGCCTCGCCTCGTGATCTGCAGGGCTAATGGCACAAGGAGTGTTAAAGCCTATGGAAAATTATAAGCCACTGCACCCCGCCCAGACTCGAATCATGCCCGAATATCATCGCCGCAGTGGTCACCTCACCGATAAATGTTATCCGCGGTGGTCACCTCACCAAAAATGCTATTCAAAAAGCTATTCGAGGATCTTATAGATGATAAGATTATTGAAAAGCCCACTCCTGCACCAAATATAATCAATAACCCTCTACCTCAAATCAACATGATTGAGGTTGATGACAGCTTCCTGGGAATGATAGGCAGAGGTACTGATTACGAGAAGCTCCCTGCTGAGTTTGGGTCTATTTCTAATAAGCCATTGCAGAACTAGTATACTACGACCGGCCCACTTTTGACACCCACAAACCTGGTGGACTACTTCGGATATATTACCCCTATTCCTTTTCTTAGCCTTACGGATTGGTCATCTACCGATCCGCTCCATAAAATTGAGGATCTCAAACCCAAGGTCCTCAATCATGTAATAAACCCTATACGGTGTGCTTTTAATAATAATCTAAATGTCTTTGCTTATTTCTTAGTTGCACCTACATTAAAAGACGCATCAAATAATTATAATGACGAGTCATTTAATAGGACCCAAAAGATAAAAAATTATTTGTTTGAGCTTGTAAAGTCAGTAGAGCCAGGGACAACATCATCAACAACAACTGAAGACTGATCCACTATCAATCTGGGGCTAGACAATGAAATCAAAATAAGTCAAAATCGGCAACTCCCTGCAAGGTTCTGAAAAGGGTAACACTCATAGATCTCCTCAAAAGAGTTCGTGGACATGCTTACCTGGTCCTCTGAAGATGTGTCAAGGGTAGACCCAGCCATAGTCGAACACCGATCCCCATATATCCGGGTGCTCGGCCAATCAGACAAAAGCTCCACCGCATCAAGCCAGAATGGTTACTACAAGAAAAAATATATATGAAATAGCCGCACGTCAACTTCATTCGAGTAAAAAAAAAGAAAAAAAAGAAAAGAAAAAAAGTAAAAAAAAAAAAGAAAGAAAAATACCCGATCTGGCTGTCCAATGTAGTGACCATTCCCAAGTCCAACAGTTTTTCTTAACAACGACATGCTGGGCTATAGTCAAATCAAAGGCAGCAGGGGACCAAGAAAAGACCTCATTCACCATCCCTTGGGGGACCTTCTGCTATCATGTCATGCCGTCTGGACTAAAAAAAAATGTTGGGGGCTACTTATCAAAGGCTGCTACCCCTCTCTTCCACGATGTGCCGTATATTGTCAAAAAGATCCGGTTAGGAGATGCCATACTCCCCACAAGCCAGGAAAGAAGACCTTGTTCAGCCCTCCAATCTCAATAAGCTTAAAAGGTATTATGATTGAGACACTCTATCCGGCAAGTGCTTCCCTCTCCAGCTCGCTAGGCTGAAAACCCGAAAGGGCGGCCTAGGCAAAAATTAGAGCATATAAAAAAAAGAATAAAAAAATAAAGGCTCGCTAGGTTGAAAACCCGAAAGGGCGGCCTAGGCAAAAGTTAGAGCCAAATAAAAATATATATCAGGAGAATAAGGAGAGGGAATGCACTCTTTGAAACCTCGACATCTAACCTCCAGTCTTCGGCATGCAAGGGGGCTCGTCTGACAAAAGAAAAAGAAAAACCACGACATAAGCTCGCAATAAAACACTAAAATATAATATTACATGTCCTAAGGTGCAACTTAGGAATAATTGTTAAAGAAATTTAGGTTATGCATTAATTGCATGTACATATCTATTATTGCCTGTACCCCCTTGTTTCCCCCAAAACTATCCCTTCATTTGCAGCTTAAGCCCCGGAGCAATCCATCAGTGCCTACGGCGTCCGCCCGGCCGGTCCCATGTACTTCTTCTGCAAGGCACAGAAAAAGTTGAGTCTCATCAGGATGAGAAACACCAGAAGTATCCTCGTCCTATTTATCATCTACATTGCCATTGTCCTAAAGCAGCTAGACGACTTGGATTCCGATCATTCATCGCTGCCTTGTCTGATTGCGAAGAAAAATGCAAGGGTTATGAGAATAGCCTTATGCCAAGTATAGCCCTGCAACAATTATATGGCCAAGAACAGGAAGTGACTGCCTTTTCCTTTCCCCGCATATACTCATAAAAAAAAAGGGAAGCCTGTTCGAGCCGGAAGGTATATTCCTTTAAAATCCATTTTGGGGATACAGTGTGTCATTACCCGTTAGGTCGGTATAGCTTTGCTTTGTGCGTGCGTCTTGAGTCTACATGTGTTTATTTATTTTGCATCATATAAATTATATTGCATTGTAAATATTTGTACAGGTTTTAACAAAAAACAAAACAAAAACAACAACAAAAAATTTTTTTATATTGTTTTGCATATAAATAAACGTTTTTGCATTATAAGCATAAAAAAAATGCATTTTGCATCTTAAAGATATATACTACATTTTGTATTACTGGATGCACAATAGAATAAAGAATACTCATGCATCATGTTAATAAGCATCCTGTAATTTTTAGGCATCGCATTTGCATTAAATAAAGTAAGTACATGTATCCAGCACTTGCATTTATTATCCAATAAGCTGCATTAGGGGTGCGCTAAAAAGAAAATAAAATGCCACCAATCAGAAAAATAAATGTTCTTATGGTATTCACTATATCCCTGCAGCATAAGCATGCATCATTTAGCCACATTTGCATTTATAGTATAAATCATGCATAATAAGGTCAAATAGTGACCATTAGTTCAATCATGCATTGTAAAAATAAATCATATAAATTTTATGCATCATTACATAATTGCATCATTTAGGCATAAATAGGACATGCATATGCATCATTAATAAAGTCAGGAATGCTTCAAAAAGTGTCAAACAGTGCCAAAATCTAGCAGATCAGAAGTATTTCCAGGCGGATCAAACAAAAAAAAAGAAAAAAAGAGAGAAAAACGAAAAAGAGGTAATAAGCATGCAAATAAAGAAAAGTGGCAGGCATGCAGAATAAAAAAAAACAAACAAACAAAAAGAAAAAAAACAAAACAAAACAAAAAACAAAAAAATCGGGAGAAGGGGAAATGCATGTACAAGAAAAAGAAAATTTATAGGTACATGCAACAAGAACAAATGCGGCAACAGAAGAAGAAATTTTCGGCTGAAGCTAGAAAATGGAGCGAAAAGAAAACAACAGCAAAGAAAAGATGATTCCAGCTGGTACCAAGAGATGCTGTAGTAAGAAAAAGAAGCTTCTGACCAAGGTTAGAACGAGCAGTAAAGAAGATGCAGCAACATTAAGAAAAATTTTCCAGCTAAAGCCGAAAACAAAGCGGAACAGGGGAAAAGATTTTCCAGCAAAGGCCGGAACAGTGACAAAAGAAAAATCCCCAGCAAAGTGCAACAACGAACAGCGTAAAGCGGAATAGGGGTGCGCGTACGTGCGAATGCGGGACACCACTGCTCTCGTTCCACCCTCCCTTGTTTAGGGGAAGACGAAATCAAAAGTGCGAGAGGAGTGCTGTCTATGTTAGCACGTTGGAATGTGCCTCGGTTGCCTTGAGTGGATTTTGTATCCAATATGAGAACTTATGGTTTCCCGCATCAAGTTATCCCTTTTTTAGGGGATACCAGGATATGAGAATGCATTACCCTTTCATTCTCATTTTCCCTTTTTTAGGGGAAAACAGAAAAGTGCAAAAAATGATATTGCGACGCCCCTGTAGACACCCCAATTTCGTACCCCTGGTATGTGACTGACATAAAATATCAAGAACTGTTAAAACTTAACAAATGTCAAGTTGCAGAAGTCAAAAATGCGAAAGGAAAGCGAGGATGCGGCTGAAGCTACGGGGGCTAAAGTGCAAAATTTTCAAAGTTCAAAAGGGGCTTGGTGCCGCCAATGAAGGCTTGGTGCCGCACCAAGCATAGCTTAACGCACCAAGCATGTCTTTCATGCGCTCTCTATGATCAAAATGGTACAAGTCTTCAAGCGGTCGGTCTGGCGACGATGCACGGAGAACAAATTCACAAATTCCCAGCTGCGTCCTCGAACTGCTATAAATAGAGGCCCCGGCTCCCGGTTCACGCACAATTTTTCATCGCGATTTTTGATCGCAGCGAAGCTCGCCGTTCGCCGATAATCCTTAGTATGCGAGAGGTGCGAGATAGGTGAGTGGAAGCCCTAAAATCTCAAACCCCGTCCAAACTCTGTAGAATCAAAAACCCATAGGTTATAAGTGATCCCTAACCTAGTTGTTAGGTGTCCACCTCAAAAACCCGATCCAAAATCCCAAAATAAGCCGTTACTCTTCGGAGTAACGAGTTAAAAGGTCAAAACTTAAGTCTAGGTTCCGCCAAAAAGGCCAAAACCTACCCAAATAAAGTTGTCACTCTGCCCAGAGTTGACAAGCCCAAACCTCAAAACATCAATCAAATCAGCGTCATCGGTTCAATTCAAAACAAAAAAGACTCCCTCTCCAGAAGAGACGGAAGCGGAGCACCAGCTCTAAAGGTAATACCTTTAAGAGCGTATTTTTATTTCATTTGTATTTTTCCTTTTATTTATTTTCAAAAGTTGTATTTTAAATCCGGCACAATGTAGCCAATATAAGCCGTTGTCTTTGCCGGATTAGATTAGAAAATATTATGTAAAAGCCGTTATAATGGCCAAATATTCTTAAATGTGTTTGTAATTATTGGAAGGAGGCTGCGAGTCCAGTAAATAATGTAGCCACGAATGTATACGTTTAATTTTCCCTTGTCAAAATAAGACCTTATTTATTTGCTAGATTAATATAACAATGAGCATACTTGACCAAAAACGTTTTGAGACCGAAAGAGGCGAGTTGGGTGCCTAGCACCTTCCCAACTCGTAACTTAGCCCCGAACCCGCTTTCTAAAATCTATGGTTTTCTTTCGGTTTTCCTTTATTTTTGCCTTAAAATAAAGGTGGCGACTCTAAAACTTTCAGATCCGGTGGGGCCTCGCAACATTCCCTCTTTGCAATTTCTGGTCTCCCAAAAAGGGAGATCACGGGAATGGAGGGGTGATGTATTCCCATATCTGGTATCCCTAAACAAGGGATAACTTGATGCGGGAAACCCATAGCTCCCATAGTGATCGATTGGGCCATAAGGCTATTTTAATAAATCCATAAGTGGGGGCATCGCAATATCTTTTCTTGCACTTCTCTATTTTCCCTGAAAGATAAAAAGGGGAGAATGAGAATGGAAAGGTAATGCATTCCCATATCATGTTATCCCGAAATAAGGGATAACGACATGAGAAACCCTTAGTTCCCATTTTGGATACAAAATCCACTCGTGGCAACCGAGGCACATTCCAACGTGCTAATATAGACGACACTCCTCTCGCACTTTGGATTTCGTCTTCCCCTAAACAAGGGAGGGTGGAGCGAGAGCGGTGGTGTCCCGCATCGCGCGTCTGGCAAGCACCCCTATCCAGGCGCGGGCGCGCATCCCGAACCTCACGGTGGCGACTCTGGGAGTTGTTTTATTTTAAATAAAATGGAGGGCTAGACTCATAAAATAAAACCTTTTTTGTTTTTCTTTGTTTGCTAAGGCTGCAGTATGCTCGTTATATTAATTTACGCATTTCAATAAAGTGTTCCCATTACGGCCGTGGCTATATTTGTGGATATGATCCTCCATCTGGCAGCAGTCTCGTTCCGATACCTGTTATGGGCATGTTTAAGAGTATAAAATAAAAATTCAAAAAATATATATATATATATAAGGCGGTCTAAGTATATTGGCTGGAAACTCCATTGATACCCTTAAAACATTCTGAATAGGGTGTGGTATCGCCGGAGCATACAACGCCGCGTACTTGGCCGATCAAAAGCCTTCAAATACTATTATATATATATGATGTATATGTAATGTTTCTTTTTATTTCCGGGCAGCACAACAAAAGAGCTGGGGCTTTACTTCTGGCTCTATTTTTCATTTATTTCAGTTCTATTTCTTTTTTCACTTTATTCTGTATATTTGTACATACATGCATTCATTATGTCATTTTATTTTGGGGGCATAGGACCAAAATTTGTAATTAATAGGGATAGATAGTTTCCCCACTTTTCTTTCTATTTCTTAAAATGGTGTGCTTGCTTGCTTGCGCTCAAACATAAAAAGCCGAGAAAATCCACTTATAACAGCAAGACATGCCAAAATCTGTTTTATTTTCTGTTCATATATCTGTTAAATAAATAAAGATTTTACTGTTTTTCTAGATACCGCACACACATGCACGCATGTAAATATATTCCGAACTGTTACCCTACACCATGGCCAGCCTACCCCCTGCATGAGCCAACGTTAGAATGCATATAGTCTTTCAGGACACTTCGCAGACCGACCGGTTTTTGCATTTTTGAATTGTGGGTTAGCCCCTGTCAAAAAAAAAAATCAAATCAGGAAAAAATATATATATGTCAAAAAAATAAAATGCGCAAGTTCAAAAAAAAAATACATAGTAAGTGCGCACAAAAAAAAAAGTATCAATATAAATAATAAACAGGGGCTGATTTATAATTCTCAGATGCTCGACCTAGACCATTTCGGATGGTGGATCCTGGAAAGAGTATAGGCCCTTCGCCTAGGACGATCGATCTGGGAGTCGAAGCGAGGTGGAATACGTTGGTCCTATACTCTGGAAAAAGAATCCACTATTCCAGGAAAAGTCCTGAGACTGTCAAAATAAAGCAGGTGCTTATCCGGTCAATTGTAGGGAACATGGAAATAATAATAATAAAATATTAATAAAAAGGCACGATGTACTTCAAGCCTAGATAGCCTCCATCCAGCCTTCTGATACCTACCAAACCCCATTTTCCTCAGAGACCTGGCCCGAATTTGGAAAGGCAGAGATAGTACTAGCCGGTTGATTCGGGAAGATAGTGCAGAAATCAGATCAGAGGGTATCAGTTTCAGATCGATGAAGGCGAATCGATTCAGCGAGTACGTATCCGAGCGGTATGGCGAGAAGAAAGTGAATCGGCTATGGAGTTCGGGGGCTCGAGGGTATTTTCGCCTGCAATACAAAAATGGCTAGACCAAAATTTGGAAGCATTTATTGATCATATAAAGAGTCAAGCGGTTGATGTAATAGAAAATTTTAAATCTAGTGGTGAGAAAATCCCTTCCCTCCCCAAGAAGCATCAACCTTCTATGTTCCTCCAAATCCAACCTCCCAACCAAACATCAACCCACCAACCCAGAATCCCTATATTACCCAAATTCCACCAACTCAGAACCCTTATAATGCCCAAATTCCACCAACTCATGATCCCTATACTATCCAAAATCCTTATCCAATCCAAAATCCTTATCCAATCCAATATCCCTATCCAGCCCAATATCCATATCCAATCCAATATCCATATCCAATCCAATATCCATATCCCCGCCCAAAATCCTTATCCAATCCAAAATCCTTATCCAAACCAAAATCCCTATATTATCCAAAACCCAATAACCCAAGACCTTTATCCAACCCAATACCCATATCAACCAATACCCATATCCGGCCAGAATCCTTATAATGCCCAAATTCCATTAACCCGTAACTCATATCTTGTCCAAAATCCACCACCGGCGTAATCCCTACCTTCAACCAGAAAATAACCCAGCTTTCCTAAATCCAGCCAACATATACCAAAACCCAACTTTCCCATCTGCCAAATTGGAGGCTGACATCGAAGATGTGAAAACCATGTTGCTTAAAGCTCTAAACCAGGGAGTTTCTAATGAAAATTTGGGGGGACAGCTTCCTGGGTATGATGGACGGGGACACTGATTATGAAAGGCTCTCTGTTGAGTTTGGGTCTACTTCTAATAAACCTCTGCAGAACTAGTATACTACGACCGGTCCACTTTTGACGCCCGTAGATCTGGTGGACTACTTTGGATATATTACCCCTATTCCTTTCCCTAGCCTTACGGATTTGGTCATCTACCAATCCGCTCCCTAAAATTGAGTACCCTATTCCTTTCCTAGCCTTTGGATTTGGTCATCTACCAATCCGCTCCCTACAATTGAGGATCTCAAACCCGTGTCCTCAATAATGTAATTAACCCTGTACGATGTGCTTTTAATAATAATCTAAACGTCTTTGCTTATTTCTTAGTTGCACCTGCATTAAAAGACGCATTAAATAATTATAATAATGAGTCATTTAATAGGACCCAAAAGATTAAAAAAAAATGTTTGCTTGAGCTTGTAAAGTCAGTAGAGCACCAGGGACATCATTCATCAACAGCAACTGAAGACCAACCCACTATCAATCCGGGGCTGGACAAGGAAATCAAAAGAAGTCAAAATCGGCAACTCCCTGCAAGGCTCTAAAAAGAATAACACTCATGGATCTCCTCAAAGAGTTTGTGGACATGCTTACCTGGTCCTATGAAGATGTGTCGAGGGTAGACCCAGCCATAGTCAAACACCGGACCCTCATATGTCCGGATGCTCAGCCAATCAGACAAAAGCTCCACCGCATCAAACCAGAATGGTCACTACAAGTTGAAAAAAAAAAAAGCATGAAACAGCCGCACGTCAACTTCATTCGGGTAAAAAAAAATATATATATATATAGTAATAAAAAAAAATACCCGATCTGGCTGTCCAAAAATAGTGACCATTCCCAAATCCAACAACAGCATGCTGGGCTATAGTCAAATCAAAAGCAGCAGGAGACCAAGAAAAGACCTCATCCCTTGGGGGACCTACTGCTATCATGTCATGCCGTCTGGGCTAAAATGTTGGGGGCTACTTATCAAAGGCTGCTACCCCTCTCTTCCACGATGTGCCGTATATTGTCAAAAGAATCCGGTCAGGAGATGCCGTATTCCCTACAAACCAAGAAAGAAGACCTTGTTCAGCCCTCCAATTTCAATGAGCTCAAAAGGTATGGTGCCCGATCCATTCTATCCGACAAGTGCTTCCCTCTCCAGCCCGCTAGGCTGAAAACCCGAAAGGGCAGCCTAGGCAAAAGTTAGGGCATAAAAAAATGAAAAAAAAATGAATAATAAAAAGGAGAAATAAGGGCTCGCTAGGCTGAAAACCCAAAAGGGCGGCCTAGGCAAAAATTAGAGCATAAAAAAATGAAATAATAAGAAAAAAAAAAGGCTCGCTAGGTTGAAAACCCGAAAGGGCGGCCTAGGCAAAAGTTAGAGCCAAACAAATAAAAATATATATATAAGGAGAATAAGGAAAGGGAAGACACTCTTTGAAACCTCGGCATCCTATCTCTCGTCTTCAGCAGGCAAAGAGGCTCGACTGACAGAAGAAAAGAAAAACCACGACAAAAGCTCACAATAAAATATTAAAATATAATATTACGGGTCCTAAGGTGCAACTTAGGAATAATTGCAAAAGAAATTTAGATTATGCATTAATGGCATGTACATATCTATTATTACCTGTACCCCATTTGTTTTCCCCAGAAACAATCCTTTGCTTGCAGCCATAGCCCCGAGTGGTCCATCAGTGCCTGCGGCGTCCACCGAGCCGGACCCATATACTCCTTCTGCGAGGCGAAGAAGAAACCCTAGACTCATCAGCATGAGAGCCCCCAGAAGTGTCCTCATCCTCATCATCAATGTCCCCATTATCCCGGATAGAGGTGCTGCCTGGTACCATGATATTTTGGCTCCAGCCATCGTCTACTACTGCGTCTGATCACGAAAAAAAAAAAAAACTACAAAAGGAGGCTACGGCCACGGATTCAACAGGCAATGCACCAAGGATTCGGCCACTTTTCCCGTTCCAATATCACCCAAAAAGCCCGCTCTTATCCAAAGGTGTATTCTCAAAAATCCCTTTCCTCAAAATACAGCGTGCCATTACATTTTAGATGTATGATATAGTTTTATTTTATGTGTGAATTTATTTTTGCATGTGTAACATATTGCATCATATACATTATATTGCATTATTCCATAATGTTTGTACATATTTCTTTTACAGAAAAATATATATATACAAAAGAATAAAAAAAATGCAAAAGAAAAAAAAAAGAAATACTAATGTACGCAGGAACTCAAAGACTAATGTGCTCGGGACGACTGGCTTCTGGGAAAACCACCACCCCTGACTCTGGGACCCGTTGCTAATCCTCGACCTCTGCCCCGGCTGCGGCTTGACCCGTCATCGTCATCATCGTCATTGTGACGACCCGACCCGGATCTCAATACGAGATCCCAGGGTCGTGCCATCAGGACAACCAAGAGACAAGCACCGCTAAGCATAATGGTGCGAGTCAAAAGACGAGCCAACCAAATTCACGACAGAAGGTAAAGCCATAACGGCAATACGAGAAAATAAAAACCAAAACCTGCGGAAGCAAAAACCTTAATGGGACCCGAGCTATCAAGCTCCTAAATATAAACAACCCAAGAGATAGTAAATCTCTTGGCCCAAAAATTCGACGCGCGTGACGCAACATTAGACACACACAACTAACCATCGGCAACCAAGGCCGGCAACAGACAAAATCCCAACCTGATAAACAACACTCAACGGCTATAACATGCCGGAGGAACAATTCACTATAACCATATAATCAATGCTAAACCACCAACCAAACCTCACGACTAAAACTATCGGAGGTAGGAACAACAATATACCACAACTAGAATAAACGAGCCACACATGCTCGAAACGACAAGAGAAATACATTCTAAGGATACAAAGGCTCGGCAATACATCCGGCTCCCAAATATACAACCATAATATAACACTATAATCTACCCAAGTAAAGTCTACATAACTTTACATTCGAGCCTCACAATAAATACAACATAATAATAAATAACTCCAAGCTTTTGACTTGGAAGACCACCTGCTAAAAGTTGTTATCCGAAGCTGCAACGGGATCACCGCACACACTAGGGAAAACAATCACACGAGTGAGTCATAATGACCCAAGAAGTTTCTAAATGCAACATGAGGCATATTATGACATGGCATGGCATAAATGCACAATCGTATAAAATCATGGTATCATGCTAGTATACCATCATGAAACATGTACTTAATTTTTAAAGCACATAAACTCACATAAATCAAGTAGCATTTTATCTTTCATATAAATGTTCATAAATAAACATGTGTAACAGTAAACGTAATCGAACCGTTACTATCAAATCCGGGTTCAAAACCCAACCGACTTACCATGAGATCAAATCTCAAACCATGATCCGGGCTCAATTCCCAATCAATTATACCCTGGGGTTTCCTCCCCAAATAATCACAACTCACCAGTTTCCCTTAATGAGTACTCGTTACATTCATCCAGTCTCCGGATGAGAAATGAGAGCTCGATGTCAGGCTAGATGGCATAACTCGAGATCACATCCCACTATTGGCCAAATAGTGAGGAGAAAAGGACCCAATGCAACGATTTGTAGCGATTGTTCCCAAAGGCTATGAATCGTCCCATTGCCGACACAACAACCAAAACCCGCCGGTGGACTTTAAACCAAACCATCAAGTAGCTATTTACTTGCATAAACCAATGAGACCAAATTCATAATTATCGGACTCATTAAATCATGTAGGACATAATGCTCTACAACAACTCATAAACCATGCACATAATTGCACATAAACAAATAGGGCATAATGCTCCACAAAATCCCGTAATCCATGCACATATTTGCATATAACCACGTAGGACATAATGCTCTACGAAATCTCATAAACCATGCATATAATTGCATAAAATCAAGTAGGACATAATGTTCTACCAAACATCATAAACAATGCATATATTTGCATATAACCATTGTGTTCAACTAACTTACAAGTTTAGTTCAAGAACTACTTTATTGAGGTATTCATTATTCCTCAAGTCATTAACCCATTCAAGCATAGCTTATCAACTTAATAAAATATAATGTGAGGTCTTCCTTAATCCTCAACTCAAATCAAACCAAGACTACTACGCTAGTCTCAAAATATTCACAATTCAAGACTTATTATTAGTCTTTATTTTAAGTACACCGGACTCAATCATAGTCCTAATCGTCATATATGATCGACAACACCAACACCATACTTAAAACATCATGACTACCCCGTAGTCACTTCGCACAAGTGTTTTCATATGTACGCAACAAAAATCCTTGAGAAGAGAATTCTCTCTTAATCTTCTCTTAAATAATCTCGTGACCTTATGTGGGTCTCCATTTTCCCATGCTCTAACAAGCATGCTTAAAATTTATTTCTAGTTAGTCTCCATAACATAAGTGTCGCCATTGGACACAACCAAAAACCCGGTGTGCACAAACATAACCCAAACAAACCCAAACATTGTAGGGTTTCAACCCAAGGCTCTTTATCATTTTATTAGCCTTATAACGACTCCGTTGAGTCTTGCTAACACATTTCATTCTTTATGTGTTTTATAACTCCACACCGAAATATTTCATTAAAGTTCACAACCAAATCCCAATAGTCGTTTGGGCTAAATTCCCAAGACTAAAAACCCACAAAACACATCACAACCACTAACCATTTAAAGTTTGGAACTTATGTTCTTCGCTCCATTAACTAAACGAAATCCAATCATCGTAGGATTTCAACCCAAGCTCAATTAGCACCTAGTCAAACTTAGAATGACTCCGTTGAGTCTAATCTACCCTTTCTAAAATTTTAGGGCATAGAGGCCATGGGTCTCAATAATCTCTATGTTCATAACCATCAACAATAGTCACCATCCCGGGTTCGTTTAACTCACATAAACCCGACAAAACCTTCACCAATATAACATAGAATAAATTCATCATTTTGAGCACAATTTCATTTAGCTCACCTTACCAATCATAATTCCCCAATTCATGATTAAATCATACAACCCGGTTTAATATACTCTATTAAGCATATAAAACATAGTAATCAAGCTCACATTAATAATTTTGCAAGCTAAACCAAATTTGGGCAAAACACCCTCCAAGTATCTCAACCAAACCAACATCAAAACTCATGAATAATCAACATAATCAAGTTCAATAGTCTAGTTAGAACATGAATCTCACATATATCATGGTCTCACATAGGTCAATCCAATTCTATCATCAATTTGAAAACCTAGGGTTCATGCTTCTCTACAAACCCTAACAATGGCTTCCATTGACCTCACATAGCACAAATGATTGTTTCCCTAGGGTCAATGGAGCCCAAAAGAAAAGAAAGAGAGGTAGAAACTTACCTTGATTCAGCCCCTACAAGTCAAAATCCCGAAATTCCAATTGGTGGGTGTTGTTCCCTTCAATCCCCTCTTCAAAACTATGGTGTAGCTTGAGAAATGAAGGTCCCAAGCTATGGCCTCCAAGATTGGGCACTCAAGAACCCTAGAAATTGCCTCTCCCAAGCTCTCTCTCACGTTTTTGTGGAGTGTAGGCGGAAAATGAGAGGCTTAAGTGTTGTTTTGAGTCTTATATGTGATAGAAAGAAAGTGGGTGTAGGTTAGATTAATGAGAATGTTTCTCTCTAATTAGCCACACTAATCCCCATCTAAAACACCAATAGATGGTTAGGACATGTCATAAGACACTTAGGAAGGTTTAGGATTAGTTTAGGATGGGTTTGGGTGGGTATAAGTTAGACAACATGTCAAATTCATCAAAATTCCCGTAATTCCGTGGCCAGGCTTCAATGCGGTCGCATGGCCCTTGTATGAAGCGACCGCTTCACACTATTCACAGCAAAAATCCCTTTGTTGATTCCTTGCTCGGTTTCGGTCGTTCCCGCATGCATCCTCGAGCCTTAAAGCTTCGAAATGGCTCACAATTGAACCCTTAAAGTCCTTAAACATTAAACTAATCCATCCAAGTCTCAAACCAATTTTAAAGTAGGTCTAGACTCCCAAAAACAACACCCGAAACAACCCGGGGCAAAACCGACGCAAGACGTAACAACTTGCTATCCAAACGTCGAATGAAACCGCAAACCGACCTAATAACCCGATTGTAAACACCTATTAGGGCTACAAAATAGGCCTGAATGCCTCCAGATGATGCTCAACAGATAGGGAAATAGGCTCCGAAAGACGAGGACGCTTGCGGCTCAATCTCAAACTACGCGATAAGGAGAATTGCTATTCTCGAGGCGTCAAAACTTCACGAGACTTATGGAATGCATCCAATTAGAAGTCTAACACATCTAAACATGTTATTTAATCATCATGTAAAGATCTGGGACCAAATCGAGGTCAGAAACACAAAACCCGCATAAACTCTCAATCGCGTCGCATTTCGACTATCGTCGGGTTACGACCTTTGACTTTAACAAGTCAACAACTATATGACATCTCTTAAAAGTGTTTTAGTCTTAATGTGGTCTCTCATACACATTTAGACTCTCTCACAACCAAACGAGCAATCAACCAAAGAAGAAATGCGAGCATTGCACGCAATTCACGCTAACCGGGAATCGGGGTCTTACAGTCATCATCATCATCATCGCCGTCATCTCGATGTCGGCCGCAGACTGAAGCCGCTCTCGCGAACTAAAGAAAAAAAGAGGTAAGATCTCTACCCTAATTTCCTTCTCTGTACAGTCCTTAAAATAAATAAACATATCGCATGTTTTATACTTCATTTTTTTTACAATAAATTCTTTTAGCAAAAATAAAAAAAAATCATGTTCATAACAAAAAGAAAAAAAATAATTCTTTAAATAGTCACACACTATTTTCATACATGTGCATAAATTTACATGTACATAAAAATCATTCTTTTTCAAAATCCACAAAATCCATAAAAAAAAAATTCATTAAAAAAAAAAACAATTTATATATGTAATTAATTTTGCATCTTAATGTACATATTATAACTGCATTTGTCATGTGCATAATAAAATGTGAGAAATTCATGCATCATCTCATACGTATTCTACTTTGCATCTGTATCAAGTAAAATAATTCATGCATTCATATTTTGCATTTCATTTGTCCAATAAGCTGCCATAGAGGTACAACAAAGAGAAAGTAAAATATCACCAATCATCAAAATAAATATCTTTGTGGTATTTACTATACCCCTGCAGCATTTGCATGCTTGGAAAATAAATCTAAGGGCATGAAAAATATCTGTTTTGTCCTGTTTTCATCCGAAAATATGCCCGAAAAGTGTTCCGGAAAAATTAAATTTATACTCCGAATATTCCGTTTCGCCATTCTATTGCATGCAAAAATGTAAGTTAATGTAAAACATGCATCATATAGCCCCAGTTGCATTTAAGACATAAATCATGCATAGTAGGGTCAAATAGTGATCACTATTTCAAATCATGCATCGCAAAAATAAATCATAGAAATTACATACATTATCACTCAATTGCATCATTTAGGCATAAATAGGACATGCATATACATCACTAACAAAGTCAAGAGTGCTCTAAAAGTCCCAAACAGTGCAGGAATTTAGCAGATCTGAGAAATATCCAGGAAAATTGCTTGAAAAGATAAATCTTACAGTGGTTAGGGGAAGATGGGAGATGTGGGTGTCTCGATCTCGTACCAGGTTGCCCCAATCATCCTTGGAGTACGTATAATTCAGCCGATTCCGAACCAAGATAGGAGGTTCTCTCCTCCTACCGCCAGATTCGGGGCGCATCGGTGCCTTTCCCTTCCTGGATTGTGAAGAAGAAGCCATCTGCTAAGTAAAACACTGAAATTGGCGGAAGAAAATCGAGAAAAGGAGCAAAAATGAAGAGAAAAAAAACGAAGGAGGCAGTGGCTATGGCGGGTGACGAGCAGAATGAAGAAATGAAGAAAGAAAGGAAAGAGGAGCAGTAGCTCCTTTCTCCCTCACTCCCGTTCACTTAAAGGAGGAAAAAGGGAATTTTCCTTTTTCCCCCTCCAAAGTTTGCAGCTGCAGCACTCTGGTCCTCGCATTTCAGATTTCTCAAAATGGTCCCTGAGCCTAACAGAAAGTTAACAAAGTTAGTCTTGTTAACCAAAATTTGCGACCATTCGCCAAAGGACAAAGGAAATGACATTCCCGGCAGACCAGAAAAAGAAAGAAAGAAAAGAAAAAGAAAAGAAAGAAATCAAAAGAAAAGAAAAGATCAGAAAAAAAAAAGAAAAGAAAGAAATCAAAAGAAAAGAAAAGAAAAAAGAGCAAGCAAGAATAAAATCTCAAAGATCGTGCCGAACTACGTTTGGTCCGATTCCTGAAAAGGATACCAGCCTCTACATCGGTAGGTCCGACCATCACAATCATAAAAAAAAAAAAAAAAGTTCCCACAAGAGTGGCGTAAATGTCGAATCACCGATGCGGCGACCACCCCAAGCAAAAGGTAAGTCAAGTACAGTATTCCTCCCCTAACTTTAAAATAATTTCTTTTTTAGGAAAATTTGTTTTATTTTCAAATAAAAGAAAAACTCTTTTTCAAAATGAGTTTTTATTTCAAAAACACAAAAAAAGAGGAATATTTCAAAAACACAAAAAAAGAGGAATATTTCAAAGACACAAAAAAAGAGAAATATTTCAAAAACACAAAAAAGAGGAATATTTGAAAAAAAAAAACAAAAAAAACAAAAAGAGGAAGGAAAAAGAATATTTTCCACTTCACAATTTTCGAAAATACTTGAAGAATGATCAATTCGTCGTGCTCGGCGACGGATCTTTAGTCAAGCACAATTTTCTGGATATCTGAAAATTTTCGGGATATGTCTGGAAACAAGACATCGATCAAGGCCCAGACATACCTAGAAAATTCTTCTTAACACATTTCAACTACAAGGTTTTGACCGGTTGAAATTGTTGTAACAGAAAAGCAATTCGCAGTGCTCGGCAACGGATTTTTAGTCAAGCACAGTTTTCTGATATTTGAAAAGTTTTCGGGTTATGTCTGGAAACAAGACAAATGATCAAGGCCTGACATAATTAGAAAATTTTTCTTAACACGTTTCAACTACAAGGTCTTTACTGAAAGGTGGTAACGTAAAAACATTCAAATCTTCATACCGTATTTGACAACGCTTTGACCGAAGAATACGGCTTTTTCGAAAACACAAAAATATTTTTCCGTTGTAGTTTAAGGTTTTGGCCTGAACTACGCTTGGTCTGATTTCCTTTAATAGGGAATACGTAGGCAGCCTACATTAGTAGGTCCGACCATTAGAGCACATTAAATTCACATCTGCTTAAAACTGCGATAACTTTTTATAACCGACTAAAAATGTCTAGGTTATAGAGTTTGGATAGCATGTTCCTGTGCATTATAACTGCTACCAATTGCATTCTCCCGTTCTAAATTAAACGAAATTGGAGAGTCTCTTGTTTATCAACGATGTTCGTCTACTCAAGAAGTCGTAAGGTTACCCGTAGACTCCATCGCTGAGGGGGCTCAGACACACCCAATTTCGTATGTGATGACATAAAATATCAAGAACCGTTAAAACTTAATAAATGTCAAGTTGCGTAAGTCAAAAATGCGAAAGGAAAAGCAGATGCGCGAAACAGTGAACTGCAGGGGCTAAAGTGCAAAATTTTCAAAGTTGCAAAAAGGTGGCTGGTGCCGCCAATAATTGCTTGGTGCCGCACCAAGCATAGCTTGCCGCACTCAAGCTTTCTTCCTTTCTCTCTTGCGCTCAATTTGGTACAAGTTCAAGACGCCATGCAGCGCCAATGCACCCTGAGAACAAATGAAAGAATTCCCACTGTCCTCAGCATCGCTATAAATAGAGACCCCCGGCCTCTCATTTCACTGCTCAAGTTTACGTGAGTAGGGCTTGCTCGCAAATGGGCTCTGCTCAAGCGATCCTTCTCGATATACGGAGGTGAGGTGAGTGGAAGCCCTGTCTCCAAATTAAATTCGCCATATCAAAACTCCAGGTTATAATGATCCCTAGCCTAGTTTGTTAGGTGTCCACCAAAACCCAGCCTAAAAATCCTAATAAGCATTTACCGCCCTCAAGTAACAGTTAGCAAAAAGTCAAACTTGTCTGGTTCGCCAGCAACAACCCACCAAAGTCACTTGTCTATTCCCGCCTGGCCTGTTGACAGGTCTCCAGTGCCACCGAAGCTGATAAAGCTCAAACATCAGTCATTCAGCTCAAACTTTCTCCGAAGAAGACTTCCTCGCTTCAATCATCGCCTCTGTAATACCTTTTTGCAGTATTTCCTTTGATTTATTTCAAAGTTATTTATTTTCAACGGCACAGTTTAATGTAGCCAATAGTCGTTGTCGCCTGACAGATTAGAAATATTATAAAGAGCCTAGTCATTGTCAAATGTCGTTTGTACCATTTAAGGGACATTGCCGAAGTCCGTGCTGATAGCCACATCGAATACTGTGTTCGCTTGTCAAAATAAGACTTATTATTTGTCATCTAGAAATATCATTTGCCAAAACGCTTAAAAAGTTGGTTATTGCTCTTAGCCTCAACCTGTTCCTAGCTGACCCGCTTAAATCTAATCTTCGGTTTTTCTTCTAGTTTTCCTTATTTTGCCCAACCAGCATGGTTTAGCCAGATCAGCCTCGCATTTCTTTACCAGCTTTCTCTTTGTGAGGGAGAGGTGATGTAGCGCACATCTTCGGTATCTGGTCTTGATGCGGAAACCATAAGCCCCATAGTGATCTCGATTAGTTATAACATATTTTATCAAAATCAAGCGGGGTGTTGGGGGCGCCGTATTTGCACTTCTTTCTCGAAGAGGGAGAATGATCGGGTGCATTTCATACGCATCCTCTGATTGAGTGAGAGTTCCAGCATTTTGGCGATGCTTGGCCCATTGTAGTACAAATGAGGCACATTCCAATCAGTATAATATAGACAAAGACCTCGCACTTTGATTTCGTCTTCCCTAAACAAGGAGGGTGGAACGAGAGCGCTGGTGTCCCGCATCCGACGCACGCCAAGCACCACGCCTCGCTCCACCCTCCCTTGTTTAGGGGAAGACGAAATCCAAAGTGCGAGATGAGTGCCGCTCTATGTTAGCACGTTGAATGTGCCTCTGCTGTTCTGAGTGGATTTTGTATCCAAAATGGGAACTAAGGGTTTCTCATGTCGTTATCCCTTATTTCTGGATAACAGATATGGGAATGCATTACCTTTCCATTCTCATTCTCCCTTTATCTTTCTCGGGAAAATAGAGAAGTGCAAGAAAAGATATTGCGACGCCCCACTTATGGAATTTATTAAAATAGCTTTATGGCCCAATCGATCACTATGGGAACTATGGGTTTCCCGCATCAAGTTATCCCTTGTTTGGGATACCAGATATGGGAATACATCACCTCTCCATTCCCGTGATCTCCCTTTTTAGGGAGAACAGAAAGTGCAAAGAGGGAATGCTGAGGCCCCACTGATCCGAAAGTTTTAGAGTCGCCACCTTTATTTTAAGGCAAAAATAAAGGAAAACCGTAAGAGAAAACCATAGATTTTAGAAAGCGGGTTCGGGGCTAAGTTACGAGTTGGAAGGTGCTAGGCACCCAACTCGCCTCTTTCGGTCTCAAAACGCTTTTGGTCAAGTATGCTCATTGTTATATTAATCTAGCAAATAAATAAGGTCTTATTTTGACAAGGGAAAATTAAAATGTATACATTCGTGGCTACATTATTTACGACTCGCAGCCTGCCTCCTTCCAATAATTACAAACACATTTAAGAATATTTGGCCATTATAACGGCTTTTACATAATATTTTCTAATCTAATCCAGCAAAGACAATCGGCTTATATTGGCTACATTGTGCCGGATTTAAAATACAACTTTTGAAAATAAATAAAAGGAAAAATACAAATGAAATAAAATACGCTCTTAAAGGTATTACCTTAGAGCGGGGGTGTTTCGCCTGCCTCTTCTGGAGAGGAGTCTTTTTTGTTTTGAATTGAACCGGATGACCGCTTGATTTGATTGATGTTTTGAGGTTTGGGCTTGTCAACTCCTGGGCAGTGACAACTTTATTTGGGTAGGTTTTGGCCTTTTCGGCGGAACCTAGACTTAAGTTTTGATTTTAACTCGTTACTCGGGAAGAGTAACGGCTATTTTGGGATTTTCGGACTGGGTTTTGAGGTGGACACCTAACAACTAGGTTAGGGATCACTTATAACCCTATGGGTTTTGATTCTCAGTTTGGACGGGGTTTGGAGATTTTTGGGCTTCCACTCACCTATCTCGCACCTCTCGCATTCAAGGATTATCGAAGGAACGAAGCGAAGCCACGCGATCAAAAATCGGATGAAAAATTGTGCGAAAACCGGGCCCTATTTATAGCAAATGCCCGAGGACGCAGTGGGAATTTGTGAATTTGTTCTCCGTGCATTCGTTTGTACCGACCGCTTGAAGACTTGTACCATTTTGATCATAGAGCGCATGAAAGACATGCTTGGTGCGGCAAGCTATGCTTGGTGCGGCACCAAGCCTTCATTAGCGGCACCAGCCCCTTTGAACTTTGAAAATTTTGCACTTTAGCCCCTAGCTTCATTCAAGCCGCATCCCGCTTCCTTTCGCATTTTTGACTTTCGCAACTTGACATTTGTTAAGTTTTAACATTCTTGATATTTTATGTCACATACTGTGGGTACGAAATTGGGGTGTCTGGCGTCGCAATATCCTTTTTTGCACTTTTCTGTTTTCCCCTAAAAAAGGGAAAATGAGAATGAAAGGGTAATGCATTCTCATATCCTGGTATCCCCTAAAAAAGGGATAACTTGATGCGGGAAACCATAAGTTCTCATATTGGATACAAAATCCACTCAAGGCAACCGAGGCACATTCCAACGTGCTAACATAGACATCACTCCTCTCGCACTTTTGATTTCGTCTTCCCCTAAACAAGGGAGGGTGGAACGAGAAGCGTGGTGTCCCGCATTCGCACGCACGCACCCTATCCAGGGGGGAACCTCACGATAGCGGCCAGGATTGTCATTATGGGTGTAAGTGGAACGCGATTTGGTTTATACCAAAACCACAAACCGAACCGCCACCTAGTGGTTCCGAAAATCTCAAATCGAACCGAACCACTCGATTTGGTTTGGTTCGGTTTTGTGGTTTATATAAATTATTTTTAATGAAATTAACTAACTTTAAAAATAATAATAAAAATAAGATTTTAATTTGAAATTAACATCAAAATTAGGAAATAACCTGCTAACAACAAATTATCATAACTAAAACAATACAAATTCTAAAATAAACACAAACAATGGAAGAAATAATAGTTCTCCAACAATCACGATTTTGTTTGAGTTTAGTATGTGTTTATATATATATAAATCAAAGGTTCAAAATAGTTAATAAATATAATATATATTATATAATAAATAAATAAAAATATATAGGTTGGTTTGGTTTGGTTCGATACCAAAAAATGTAAACCGAACCAAACCGCATGGTTTTCCAATTTTTGAAACCGAAACCGAACCGTCTTCGATCAAAATCGAACCAAACTGACTGATTTGATTTGATTTAGTTCGATTCAGTGGTTTGATGGTTCCGATTTACACCCCTAATTGTCATCTTCGGTGGTTTGTAAAAACTAAAAATGCATTTTTATCACAGGTATCCGACTTCGAGTACTCTCAATCAAATTGTTGATTGCTACGCGAATTTGACAAGTGGGATAGTGGTAATGGAGTTTGGCATTGTACATGAACCAATGGTGTAAATGTCATCAATTGATATCTTATCAGTATATTTCTTCTCTAAAATCAGAGAAATTCCAATGGCCACTTCATCTTCTTCGAGCATCTCTAGTCGTTTTGTTCCACCAGAATCATCTTTCGTGACCAGAATAGGTTCTCACTCATATATCCTAGGTCATACAATTCAAGGAGAACAATTTCTCATCGACAATACTGTTGGAGGAAAGATTATCGATCTACTCCACAGCTCTGGACTAGTCTCACTCTTTTCATTCCGTGAAGAATTCTATAGCCTTAGGTTGGTTGATGAATTTTACTCCAGGATGATAATGACAAGAGATGATAACCACTTCTTTGGTCGCATTCGAGGTACCGATGTCATCCTCAGTGCTGAGAGTTTGTCTCGCGTCTTCCATCTTCCCTCTATTGGACCCAACGCTCTCGATGATTCGATCCTCAATGAATCATGGCTCCTACGAACTGGCTACATCTCTCGGGATGACTACAATACATGGGATATTAACAACTATCCCTTAGACTTGTATTGTATTGGCGAAATTCTGAGTCGATGTCTTCTATTTCATAAAGCAGGCTCAGGAAGTGACACCAGAAGACTTTGAAACTTCACCATTGCTATTCTAGATTCTCATACCATCAACTGGTCTGAAATCGTCTTCTCTTTCATACGCCAATCTATCATACGAAGACAGACGAATGGACTCTGCATTAGAAAGTATGTTAGAATTATCAGCCATTTTCTTTGCTCTTTTCAAACCATTCTCTCAACAGTCCATGAAGATGAACACCTTCTCATCACTGGAGATCTGCTGATAACTCGAGAGTTATTCGGCAATCGAAGCTTCTCTGATCAAAATAGAGACTATACTCTAGATTCTAGTACTGGTAGTTTCGGGGATTAATATTCCAACTAGGTTGTATTTTTTTTATGGTTGTTTATGTGTACTCTTTCTCTTTTCTCAAAATATATTAAACATCTTCTTTGCTTACTGTTCTTCTATTTTATTCCTTCTCTTTCTGCTTTTCCTTGATATCTCCTGCTTATGCTTGCAACCATTAAGGAGGAGAAGTGTTATGACATATATCTAAGAAATGTCATGACATATCTAAATTCATTACCGAGGAGAAGTTAAGGAGAAGTTATTCTTTAGGAGGAGAAGTGTTATGACATATTTTAAGTCATGAGAAAACCTTTAGTTCATAAGGAAATCTATAAACATATCCATACCGTCCAAAGACCTAGAAGAATGCATCTTACTTAGGAGGAGAGTTCATGAACTAAAGATGTTCATAAACTAAAAACAAGGGTATAGACCCAAATCTCCCTTGATCAAAGGAAGACACACATGATGTAAAAAATTCACCCTAGGCTGATTCTTAGTGAATCATGCTCAACCTTTGTGGCACTTTTGTTGAAAAATATACTCAAAACAAAAACTCTCTATTGAGTCTTATTTTCAACAAAGATCCTTTATT
The DNA here is from genome assembly GCA_013146195.2 of Codonopsis lanceolata. Lineage (NCBI taxonomy): Eukaryota > Viridiplantae > Streptophyta > Magnoliopsida > Asterales > Campanulaceae > Codonopsis > Codonopsis lanceolata. The sequence continues at coordinate 106,071,268 of CM028383.1, read as the reverse complement.
TTCAACAGAACCATAAAATTCTTCCAAAAAGGTATCACAAGCAATCCTTATGAAAACATCTTCAAATACATATACTTAATCAAGGATTTGCTACTCTTGCTTGCCAAAACATTCTTTCAGTTTATAAAAATCTATGTGTAAGTAAGAACCCTAAAACCTTTTAGATTCTATTCAAACCTCTTTCAAAATAATAAGTGATCTAAATTAATTTTACTATTGCTTTACCTATTTAGTACTTTGATTTATCGAGTATGTAATAGCAATAGTAGACTATACAAAAGCCATCTCTTATGTAAATTATCAACATAGGACATGGTTTGAGATAAAATGATTATTCATTATAGACATGTTATTACTATGTCTTGATAAATGTTTTAGTGCTTTGTATATGTCATCTTGTAATGGTTCCAAGCAAATAGTAAGAGATTGTTGGAATATGTTTCTTGATAATTGACTTATCACCTTGCATATTCTATATATGTTGATTTGCTTGTTTCCATTACAATGAGTCATCACTAGTGGCTAAAAGGTCTGCGTACCGGTTAGCGTGGCAACTCGTGTGACATCACATAGGTCTTAGATTAGGTGCAACCTGATCAAGTCCTACCTTCCTACATAATGATCAAATAGACCAGCACTTCATATGCACTAAGCACTAGCAGACTTGCAGTAATGTCAAAAGTCTTCAATAGACTTGTCACCAACAGACTTGTCATAAGAAGATCAGAACATCTTGAAGACTCACCATCGGCAGACATGCTACAAGTTAATTGTTCGCACCAGCATACATTAGTTCTTCTGAAACAGAAGACTTGCTCCAATGGCCCGAACATCCTATCGGCAAACCTGATTCTGCACGTGCTACATAGAAAAGACTAAAGTAGTTCAAATCAAGACAAATATGTTCAAGCCTCATAAAGCCCGACATAGTTAAAAACTACAAGACTTTCTCTCACTCACGTGGTCTGAAAAAGTCAAAAGAAACTACTTTATTGAACAGACCACTTGACAGTGCATCAGACATCAGACCTACTTTTCAGAGACTTATCAATACAGTCTGACAGACAACAAGTTCCAAGATCTATAGGACTAAATCTTTACCCAAACAGTTAAAGATCTTGTGGACAAAGATCTCTATCCGATAGACTTCAACAACTATATCTCTAAACGGATAGAAACATCAATCTTCATCTCTCAACGATCACATTGACTCCAGTCTATATAAAGAATCCTTTCTCTTCCCAAAGAATGAGATACATACAGATACAAAAAGAAATAGACACAGAGATACACAAGAGCTTCAAAGAAACATAGAGATCTACAACGAGATCGTCCTCACCAACGCATCTCAGATCTCGACAGAAGATCGCAGTGAATCTATCCAGATCTTAGCAAGACACTCTTAGCAGATTGTTAGGAAGAAAATCTTGGAGAAGAAAAGAGATAGATCAGAAACTTCATAAGACAGAGATCAAGATCTTGGATCGATCTGAAGATGGATTTTAGATTATGTCCAAAGAAGATGAAAAGCTGTTTGTAGATATTGCATTCATATCTTTAGATTTGTATTCCTATACAAATGTTGTTGATTGTGCAATAATCATTCATCATGGAAGGTCGAGTGCTCTGCACTCAATTGTTAAGATATTTATTATCTGAACGACCTTGAAAATTCTCTTCTCATATTAGTTTCTCATTCTGGTCTCCTACTGTCCTCTTTGCTTAAGGATTCATCTATGAATGATTAAACAAATATTAAGGCTTGGAAGGACGATGAAAGAAACTTTACATAAAATATTTAGGCTGATGTAATTTGTAATTTATCTTTGAATAAATTCAGATATTCTTACAAATAATTTATCCATCAGTCTCTATATATCTATGAGCTTTTATAAATTGATTTATCTTTAAAAAGTTATTCTTTAATTGATCTCCTTAAATCTGCATTTGAAAGAAGTATTAAGTGTGTTGTTGTTCTGATCATATATTCGTGTACAGTCACTTAAGACTTCTCCAAATCTAAAGCCTATCTATTTCCACTGCTTAAACTCTTCATAATCGGTTTCGATTTAATTGGTTGTTTACCGACAGAGTTGATACTTCTACTAAGAGTAAGTCTGCCGTTAGCCTCTACCAACAGACATGCTTTTATACTATAAACTGTAGATGCCATTAAATGTACGTTTTAAATGTATCAAAAAGAAAAGTTTTTAAAAATGACATCATAGGCTATTCAACCCCCCTCTAGCCTATTTGAGCATAATTGTGGACCAACATCGGCGAAGATCCTATCCATTTCTGATTGCAAGTTTGGGGGAAGAGGAGGAGGAGGAGGGAGTTGTGTCGTGTTTTGTTCGGGAGGAGGAGGTAGGTTTGCTTCCAGGCCGGTAGGGGGATCAGGATGATTATCCTCAACGTCTATGATAGCAGCAGGATTGTTATTAGGGGTGTAAGTGGTTCGATTTGGTTTATACCAAAACCACAAACCGAACCGTCACCTAGTGGTTCCAAAAATATCGAACCGAACCGAACCGAACCACTCGGTTTGGTTTGGTTTGGTTCGGTTTTGTGGTTTATATAAATTATTTTTAATGAAATTAACTAACTTTAAAAAAAAATAAAAATAAGAGCATCTTCAATGTTAAAATTTACATCAACTTTTTATACAACTCCTTAACTGTGTCCCACTGCCACCTATATATTTTTATCTTCTTACTCACTTAAGAATATATCTTTCCATTGTATAATATTCTTACATATCTTCTTACACAAAAAATATTAAATTTAACACCATACCATATATTAAATACAAACCCACCCCCACCCCACCCCCCCACACACAAAATTAAAATGTCTCCCCCGCCCCCACACTCACCGCCTCCCCTTCCCTCGCCACTTTTCCCATTTTCCTATGCAAAATCCAACTTCCTATTTTGGAAGTTGTCTCGACTCTCTCTCCTACATGGAGAATAAAAAGTGCACAATGGAGAAATTTTTTGGAAATTCTTAATAAGAATTGGGTTAGAATTTGGATTTTGGTACAATGGAGATGCTTTAAGGTTTTAATTTGGAATTAACATCAAAATTAGGAAATAACCTGCTAACAACAAATTATCATAACTAAAACAATACAAATTCTAAAATAAACACAAACAATTGAAGAAATAATAGTTCTCCAACAATCACGATTTTGTTTGAGTTTAGTATGCGTCTATATATATATATATAAATCACATGTTCAAAATAGTTAATAAATATACTCCGTAATATATATTATATAATAAATAAAGAAAAATATATAGGTTGGTTTGGTTTAGTTCGATACCAAAAACTGTAAACCGAACCGCGTGATTTTCTAATTTTTGAAACCGAAACCGAACCGTCTTCGATCAAAACCGAACCAAACTGACTGATTTGATTTGATTTAGTTCGATTCAATGATTTGGTGATTCCGATTTACACTACTAATTGTCATCTTCAGTGGTTTGTAAAAACTAAAAATGCATTTTTATCACAGGTATCCGACTCCGAGTACTCTCAATCAAATTGTTGATTGCTACGCGAATTTGACAAGTGGGATAGTGGTAATGGAGTTTGGCATTGTACATGACCCAATGGTCTAAATGTCATTAATACACTCTATTTAAGTATCCCAATTTCTTTTCCAACCAACCCATCATTTCTCACTCCTCTTCATTCTCCACTATTAGCTGAGCTGTTCAGTGAATCCAGCCAGGAGGAATACCAGCTAACAGAGAATCGGCTGGTAATGGCAACAGATTCTTCTCTTCCCCCTCCACGGTAATCAGCGAAAATCAAACCCTTTATGTTTTTGTTGATTCTCTTTTGGCATTCAATTTTTGAGAAATCATATCCATGTCGATTAGTTTAATTAAATTCTCAAAAGTTTTTTCGGTCGGCTGAATTAAGTTTTAAGTTGTAATTTGTGTTGATTAGTTGAATTCTATAGACTTTATATCATGATTTCTTTGCTATATTTCTTAATTCTGAAAAATTTTCCCTTAATATTCATATTCAAGCTTTTTCTGTATGTTTAGTTGAATAACTTTCTACTTTTCTGTGATTCATGGTGAAATCAAATCTGCCTCGCTTGAAACCTTTAACTTTTTTCTTTTTTTTTTCTTTGCTAACATTTTTGTTTTTGTTTTTTGTGATTCATGGTGAGATCAAATCTCTTCTGTATTTAGAAGAGAGTTTTATCGATTAGTTTGAGAATCATTTGTGAAAGTACTCTCTTCTCCCATAAAAATGAGTCTCATTTCTGAAATTCAGCAATGAATTTCCCATTGTTTATCCAAACTTTTGCTTTCTTTTGAAAGACAAAAGATGTAATTTTTGGGCCATCAAATGGGTATTTATGGAAGTAAATGTATGCTGTCAAAATTAATTTTAGGGCAATCTAAAGGGTATTTAAAGAAGCATAAGTAATATAGTAAAAAAATTGAAGGAAAGTTCTTTATTGGGACGGAGGGAATTAAAATGTTTCTTATACCATCTAATTCATCATTTTGGTTTCATAAAAATCCCAAGCATTTTATTAAGACCGTAGGCCTGTCAATAGAATGGATATGCTATAATTTTGTTAAGAAATTGTAAAGATTCAGATCACATCGGATTATCCCTTGGTTATTTCAAAACTCGATCCATATCTAAAATTTTGGATTTGAATTCGATTCAGATTTTATTCAACCCTCATTAAAGTATTGAATCAAGGTATCTTTTACTCTATCAAAGGTCGAACAAACCTAAAAAATCTTGTTTCTAGCTTACACAAACATGAAAGACAATGTTAGTAACATATTATAGCGCATAGAAGAATTTGTATTTAGTAGAAATAATAATGATTAATGACTAAAAATCAACATAAGTAACTCTTGTATGTTTAGTATTACTATATTTTTATATTAGATTGGATTGGGTTGTTAATAGATGTGATCACCTTAATCGAAATCAGGTTTGTTGGTCTATTAGATTATCAGACTCGGATCACAATTGGGACAATCGGGTAATCAGATTGAAAAACCATCTTTATCTTAAAAATAACATCGGAATTACATGATATTTGGATCAAAATCCGATCCATTGACAGGCTTTAATAGTATAAGTTGTATAACCTAGGCTTTAGAAGATTTTATGACTAATCACCAATTTTTGGTTCCATGAATTTTCAACTATACCCATTTGAAGCCTTCTTTATCATGCTGTGCAAATGTGATGCACATCAAAGAAAAAGTAGAGTTACAACTCTTTAATCCTTTTGTTATGGATCTGATCCAGAATTAAGATACCAATCTCATTGTCCATCACAGGGCACAGAATTAAGTGACTCATCTGTTAAAATGGGTAAAATAGCTCTAGGGTAGGGTACTCTGTCATGGAGACTGGAGAGTAACCTTTTCTTTTGGATTCATGCTTACAGAGTTACAGAGGTTGAAACATTTGGTCCAAAATAAGTACCCGATGGTCTATTTTGGACTGCTGAACTCCTGTTACTCTCCAATAGATTAATGTCTATTGAAATAAAATGATGTTTCTTTTGCAGTGTTATTTTCATTTTATTTTTTTTATAAGAAAAGAAAATTATATAGTTAACAATAGAAAGATACAAGAAACGGATGAGAAGTCCATCAAAAAGAAATTTCCAACTAAAAAAGGGAAAAGCTAGGACTAAAAAACTAAAGAAGTCAAGGGTTTCCATTCTTGTTGCATAACACAAGTGGAAACTTCTTCATAGGCACCCCTCACCGAGGCCCACAAAGAAGCCATATAAACTACTTCTGTCCCACAGCATCTGTCCAAGACATCAACTTATCCTATAAAATTCTTGAATTTCTCTTTTGGAGTATTGAACTCTTTTAATTCTCCACCAGACTGCACTTCCCAATCAAAGAAGACCATCTATCTACCTAATGTGGCCAAATCTAATCTAGGGGTCTATTCTTGGAATTGGTTGTGGTCATCACCTCAATATTTGAGGTTCCATTGGACCTGTGTGGAAATGAAATGCAAACTGGTCATAATAAGGCCATTGAGTAGGGTCCCCATTACCAAGGGTGCAGGGGTAGTTGAGACTTTTATAGGCTTTTAATTGAAGTCTTATTTATTATTTCAGATTTACTCATTTACATTATTGCCCCATTTGCATACTTACGTTTCCCTTTACTTTTAGATTATTTGGGAAAGTCGCGTTGGTCACTGGTGGTGCTACTGGCATTGGAGAGAGCATTGTGCGTCTCTTTCACAAACATGGTGCTGAGGTATGTGTTGTGGACATTCAAGACGACCTTGGCCAACAGGTTTGTAAAACACTTGGTAACAAGACGTGCTTTTTTCATGGTGATGTGACCATAGAAGATGACGTTTGTCGAGCAGTTGACTTCACAGTTGATAAATTTGGTACGCTAGATATCTTAGTTAACAATGCAGGGGTGACGGGTCCCCCCTGTTCAGACATACGAAACGTGGATCTATCAGTTTTCGAGAAGGTGTTTGATGTGAATGTCAAGGGTGCCTTTCTTGGAATGAAGCATGCAGCTCGTATAATGATCCCACAAAAGAATGGTTCGATTATTTCTCTTTGTAGTGTTGCTAGTGCCATAGCAGGGGTGGGGCCACACGCGTACACAGGATCCAAGTATGCTGTTTCAGGTCTCACCAAGAGTGTTGCGGCAGAGCTGGGAATACATGGGATACGTGTAAACTGCGTTTCTCCTTACACAGTCGCGACTAGCATGGCCTTGGCCCACTTACCTGAGGAGGAAAGAACTGAAGATGCTATGGCTGGTTTTCGTGCTTTTGCCGAAAAGAATGCCAACTTGAAGGGCTTGGAATTGATGCCAGATGATGTTGCCAATGCTGTTGTATTCTTAGCTAGTGACGAAGCCAGGTATATAAGTGGAGCTAATCTTATGGTTGATGGAGGCTTCACATCTGTAAATCATTTATTTAGGGTGTTTAGATAGATGAAAAATGATGTTCAGAACTCTGTTTTATGGGCGCAAGTTTACTTTGGCGACCACCACAACGGGTTATTATCTGTATCTTAATAAGTGAAGCATATAATTATTTGTTTTTTATCGATATATTTCTAGTAGATTGGGCAAAATTCGGGTCGGTCCACGTTTTGAAGTTTCTAATCCCTACCTTATTATTATTTTTTTAACCGAAAAAGGATACTTTGGAGACAAAAAGACCACGGTACCCTTAATGAGCTTGAGGCACGTTACGAAATAACGAAGAGATGCATCGTTGTTCACTTATTTATTCACAATGATACAGAATATCAACAATAGACATTAAAGATATATCGTAGTTCACATATTTTGCATCGTGTTTCACATATTTTAAACCACGATACAGAATATCAACAACCAATATTAAAGATATATCGTGGTCCTCATATTTTTGCGCGCGGTTTACTTATTGTTATACCGCGATGCAGAATATCAATATCCAGAAATTAATGACAAATAACTTCTTCTTCTTCTTTATTTTGTCTTTAAATACCTACCGTCATTTCTTCCTTCTTTATTCATAACATCAATAACTCTTTCTATATAATTTATTTGCAATTCGAGTCGTTATTTATTATCAAGTTCATTCTCAAGCTTTATAACTTTCGAATACATATCAATCTTGGATTAAAAAAAGTTTGAGAAGGAACTTGTTGATAAACAACTACATGGAGTTCATCTATGAATAAAATATCAACAGACACATGAAACTGATCTATGAATTATTTCTCGATATCAAGAAATAATTCATCTTGGGCCAACAATTTTTGCATCGCGGTACAATTAAACTTTGTGAATCGCGAATTTTACATTAATCAAACTTTTGAATCGTGGTACAACTTTTGAAAAGTTTGTTAAAGTGCAAAAAAATAATTAATTTTCAATAAATTATAATATAAAGTGTAAATATATCGCGGTGCAACAATTTTAGAAAAAGAATCGTGGTGCAAAACTATGCTAGATTTTTGAATTTGTGAATCGCAGTACAAAACTATGCTAACTTTTGAATTTGTGAATCGTAGTGCAAAGTTTTCTGAATCGCGGTTTGAAAAGGTTGTTAAAATGTAAAAAAAGTAATTAATTTTCAATAAATTACAGTATAAAGTGCAAATATATCGCGGTGCAACAATTTTAAGAACATAATTGTGATGCAAAACTATGCAAACTTTTTGAATTTGTGAATTGCGGTACAAAACTATGCTAGCTTTTGAATTTGTGAATCGCGGTGCAAAGATTTCTGAATCGCGGTTTGAAAAGGTTGTTAAAGTGCAAAAAAGTAATTAATTTTCAATAAATTACAGTATAAAGTGCAAATATATCACGGTGCAATAATTTTACATGAATCAAACTTTTGAACCACGGTGCAAAAATAATGCAATGAAATTTATGAATTGCGGTACAAAAGCATAAAGAATCAGTTTACGTCCTCCACATTGTTCTTCAATCTCCTCCGTTGTAAGCCTTTTTCTTCCTCCCCCTTCTCCGCATTCGTCTCAACTGAAAAATCATTCAACCCAGCACAGATCTATTATAATTTCATATTTTATGAATCAAAAAACTCGTTTACCTTTTCGAGGCGTTGCCCCTGAACCCCCACGAAAGGTCGTTGCCCCTTTGACCTTCGCGACCTGACCAGACATATCGATCCCCATTTCGTTGCGCATAATCGTGATTTTCGAATCCAAAGTGTGTTGTCAGAGCTGTTAAAGAAGACGATGACATTTTTGGAACAATATTTCAAAAAGTGGTTTTTTGCGGTTGAAAAAAAGAGCGGTGAACTTTTGAGGTCAGAAAATTTAAAAATGAGTCAGGCTAGAATTTTCCCCTAATATATGGTAAAATCTGGCTCCGTCCCCTTTGATAAATTTTTAAGAGCTACCACACTTTACACTTTTTTAAACCCGAGAAAGATATTTTTGTGGTGAAAATATTATGATTCTCTTAATGAACCAAATACGCACGCGGTAAGCATTAGTTCCTGCATCCCGATTCTTGATTTGTGTCTCGCGAGTCGCGATGCATGATTTCTGAAACGTGATGCATGCTTTTGAATCGCGATGCTTGATTTCAAATTGTGAAACTGTCATTTACATTTCATATCGGTGCATCGCGAATCCAAATCGATGCATATCAAAAACTGGTGTCGTCAGCATCTCTTCCGTCTTCTTCTTCTTCAAACTTTCTTTTTCATCCTCCACCCTAGCCCAAAAATACATAATCCATTCTAGGTCAATGCCCGTTTTGTTGCCCCTTGGAACAATTTAGGAAAAAATGTTTGTTGGATCTATAGAAAAAGACGATTTGAGCATTTTATGAACAATATTTCGAAAGTGTCTTTTATCGGTTGAAAAACAATACTGCATAAGTTAAATATTTGAAAAAAGATACCGACCAACCATCAATTTTCTTTTCTTATAATAAGGCATACATAAGCCCCATATATGAGATGATTTTTTTTAATCAGGCCCCACTCTTTCAGATGCCATTGATAATGACTCAAATTTATAACGACCTGAACCCGTAAACTCGGTTCATTACGCATAATTTGTTAAGCACTTGAACTCACACCATACTATTTGTAATTACTCAAGTCCGAAAAGACAGTTTACTGTGCATGACATGCCAAGCTTTTGGGTCAATTTGACCCGCAACAAGTCCCACATTTGGGATCGACACTTTGGGCGATTTGTTCAACACATTTTTGGGAAAAAAAAAGGAAAAATTACAAGTCGGTACATTTTTAAAAATGTATTTTCAAATCAATCCAGTCATTTTTGAAACATATCTTTTAGATACAATTTTGAGGTAAAAATACATTACTACCCCTATTTGTATCGTACAGGAAGAAAAATGTGTGGATATGACTTAACTTTCTCCATTTGCAGTCCCAATGTCATCAATTAGTGCACATCAAAAGTAAAAGTGAGTGACTGACCAGTCACTTCACTTTCTCCATTTAGATCCATTTTTCTACATGATTCAGGGGCATCACGAGATATCACACAAAGCTTTCAAGCGAATGAGATGTCAGAACGTATGAGATCATCGCCGCGGCGGTGGATACTTTATGACGCCGCAAGAATTGTGATTTCTTTGATGCGCACGGATGATCTTGTTGTTTCTATTCTCGCCAAGCTCGCTTCCACAGCCGTTCTTCGATTTTATCAACGCTTTAGCAACGTAGTTATTTGCTCGATTGCCTTCATTTCCGCTTCCGAAATATTTTTCTGCTTTGGGTTTATGTTTTCATCTTCTCGCCACCACGATCATTGTGGAGGCCAAGAGCTCGGTTGATCTCGCGGCGGCGGAATTGGATAATAAATGGTAGGGTGGAAGCGATTTGGGGCGTATGAGTCGGGAGGCGTGAGACGGCGGGCGAGATGGTTGGATGGCCGCCGGCTTGAACGATGAAGATTGCATTGATTGAAGCTTTGCCGAGAAGGAGATGAAGGGCGGATCGCCGAGATAGATTAGAAATTTTGAGTACTCCCACGCTCAATAAATCATACTGAGTAATCGGTATATAAATAGTTGTATACCATGTCAAGATTTAAATCTCTTACTTTAATATACGTTGTTGTATGTGTACATATTTGTGATTTAGATCAATTGTTTGAGTTTTGACTTCGATTTGTGAACTAATCGGGTTTCGACGCTCGACATCGTGCTGATTTTCGATCCGATTTTCGACGCTCGACATCAAGTTGATTGCGATCGACATCGAGTTTTCATTAACGACATTTTTCATTTGCAGTTAATTTGTAGCTTTTACGAAACGTAAAAAGAATTGGCCCTGGGATTTAAAACATGTTTTCAAAATTATACCCACTTGAAATTCCTAAAAAAAAAACCATGTTTTTTGGATCAACCCGAACTTGAAATCACACTTCGCTGCACATGATCTCGGTTAGATACCATTTATAATGCTCCAAATATCAAAAAGACAAATTTCCGGTGCATAACAGCAACATCAAATCAACGAAACACAACCACGTGTCAACATGCGATCTCCTCCGTTTGTCTGCATATCTAAAATGGCTCCTGGTTCACTGGTTGTTTCTGCTTCAAAAATCAGTAAAACCAAAAAAATCAACCACAAATTAAATTTCAAAATCTGTCTTGGTTCAAATATAAGTGGGCACTAATGGCCATTCATCCCTCTCATCTAACAAAATCCCCTTCAAGAACAAAAAAACCCTGATTTCTTATCTTCACACACACACACACACTAGTAACAATGAGCATGGGAGCTTCTGTGCCTCAATACCCATCATTTTTCACTTCACGTCAATCCATAAAACCTGCCCTTTCAACATCAAGAGGTTGCAAATTCAAAGTTAAGGCCTCCTCATCCTATTCGGAACCCGACCCGGTCAAGCTCGCATTTGCCAAGGCTAGGGCGTACCAGAAGGCTGTTCGATCCAACAACCCAACTCCTCTAATTACTCCAAACCCAGTTCCACTATCTTCTGAAAATCGGATGAAAAATGATGAAACGATTTCAGGTATTGTAACCATTTCCTCGCTCTGGGAACTCGTATGACTTTTTCGGGTCAAGATTAAATTTTTATGTTAGTATGTGTTAAAGTTGCAATTCCTAATTATTTAATGATTGATAATTTTTCATCTAAAACATAATGTATATACACTAAATATTGCTTTGCTAATAAGTATAGGTGGCTGTTCTTAACACCCCCAAATTTAATCTATCCACCCCTTCCATTTAAGTACAAAAATGCCTTTAATAGAAAAGACTGAATAGTCGTTAGGACTGAATACATTGAACGATGTTCGGGTAAGGCTAGTCGGACAATGCTGTGATGTCGGCAAAGACTAACCGAACGATGCCTATGATGTTCGGCAATGATGGCAAACAGTGCTTGTGATGTTCGGTGAACCAGGTTTGAACACTACATTTCACGATCTTAAAGTATGTAGGCAGGGCAGATCTAGGAATTTTCGGTTAGGGGGGCCGGTATGCATTTAGCCAAATAAAATTAAAAGAAATTAATAATAGTAAAAATTTAGGCTTAAACTATAGTTACTTGGAAGTTTTTAGTGAAAATACACTTAATATTCGGATATTTTTTTTTCTCTTTTTGCAAATGTTTTTTTATACAGTTCAAAGTCATATTTCGATATATTTATAAAAATATGTGATTTATAAATAAAACTAAGGATGGCGTTGTCAAAAATTTTATTTGAAGTGGCCAAACACTAATTTACAAGGGAGAGTGTGCATTTTCAAAACTTTAAGGGGAACATGGCCCTCGGCCACCACTTGTATCCGCCCCTGAATATAGAAGTTCTACTTTTATTTCTCTCAGAAATCATGCGTGAATATAAGTTGGTTTAAGATTTAAAATGATTCTCTTTTCATGGTAAAAATAGTTTTCTTAACGAGTAGTGATAGAGATACTAACTTTTTGTACTAATTTCTCATCTAAGTAGCAAACATGTGATTAGTTAGATATCACATCACTTAAAATGTGATGTCACCCTTTAAACCTCGTCACATGCTTGACATATGAAGTGGGACGAGAAGTTTGTACAAAAATTATTGTATTCCTATCATTTTCCTTTCTTAACTTTAAGTTGAAGTAACACGAGGAGATTTGGAAAAACATAGATGTGGTAATTCTAATTTTTGAACACCAGACTTTGTGGAGAATGATCTAAAATAGAAAGTAGGACTCTTTCGAGTTGAAGAGAGAGCATAGGACGTGAAGCTAATAAAAGTAATGGATCTTTCTTTCAGGCAAAAAACAAAGAGAAACAGAAGTGTTAAAATGCCTTCTTTTTATTTATTATTATTATTTTTTGCTCTTTTCTTTTCTGGCATGTATGGTGTATTTGTATACAGTTTTCTTTAATTATTTGTGCAATTATAGAATAGCACAGGATGCAATCAGAACTATATATTTTGATGTGATTTACAATACTGCTAAATCAAATCTAATAGGAAGTACTACCAAACACTACTTATCTAGTGATTTGGTGTTGTATTATATCTTTCTTCCTGAAAAATACACATTGCGTGTTATAAGTCAAATGCCCCTTTTACCTGTTTTTAGTTCTGATGGTACGTTTTGAACTTCCAATTACTTGAATGATTTCCCTGTTTTTGTTTGGACTTGGGTGTCTTTCATAATAACAAGAATTTTTTACCCACTTTCTCCATAAACCTCCTGAATCATGATTATTTACTCATGCTGGTTAGCTAGTGAATGCCATATTTGCTAGTTTGGTTCCACATTTCCATTAACAAACCATTTTCCAGAAGGGGACTTTCCTTAGGCGGAGATATAAGTTGTTGGTTCTAATCCCTATACCAACAAGGGGTCACACTTACCTATCAAAATAATAATAATAATAATAAGTTGAGAATGCTAGCAAGTTTGGATAAGCAACAGCATCTAGTGAACAAGAATTTTGGAAGAAGATTCAGGATTCCACAGTCTCAAGGTCTTGACCCTTTGCCAAAGCTAGGGCGTACAAGAAACCTGTTAAGTCCAATAACCTGACTCCCAAAATAACTCAGGTCGAGAATCTTGGGAAAATCATATGAAAATGATGGGGTTGATCTCAGAATCTACAAAGGGATATCCCCCCCCCCCCAAAATTTTGCTGATCTTATGAAACAGATGGCACAAAAGTATAGGTACAATGATGATAGGATTAGGTATGAATATCATGGGTCCTTCTAATGGGCTCTTGTTAAGAATTCAAGAATATAAATATTTGGTGTTGGGAATCAACATCAATGCTTTAGAGGTGTTTTGAATGGATTAATAATGATTTTCAGTTTCAAATATTTCTGGATTTGTTTTAAATTCTATTAATGATTAGAGATGGGCGCTCCCAGAATTTCTTCCTTTCTACCCCTGGTCATGATCTGACCCTTTGACTTATCTTCCTGGGATCCGTGGAAGTCAGTGGCTATAGAATCTCTTAACTGAGGGGCATGGGCTCAACATGAACTACAAAATCCCTGGCTAGCGAGGCCTTCTTTTAGAATTAAGAACAACTCGTCGGAAAAGTAGTCAAAGCAAGGAAGCTGGCTGGTCAATCTCAGAAAGGCGCTGGAAAAGTGTTGTGAGAAAGGGAGCCCCATGCAATTCCAGAGAGAAGAAAGAATTACAGCAATGAAAATTCTTTCCTCTGGATCCATGCCCATAAAAAGTTTAAGAAGGCCATTCCTCGCTCCATCGAAACCTGGAAAGCCCGGAAAGAGAGGGAAAACCAGCCGGATGGCTAGAAGTGCAGCACATCATCCACAAATGACTACCTCCGCCGAGATCAATGGCGCGAAGAACCAGTCATTGGAAAGAGAAAGCTCGGTCAAGATGTCAAATGAATTATATACACGAGTTCCCTTACAAGGCCCACACTTCCTGGGATGGTTCCAGAGGCCCTGTCCTTTTGGATCCCTGCTTGGGATTGGTTGTGAGCAGATTAGCTCGTATTGAAGGAAGAACCCACTCTATCGCGCTTTGTCCTAGGGCGCAGTTGGCAACTTGCTCTCTTTTGTTCCCAACGAGAGAAAGCAAGAACGGCATGCGTCCTTTCGAACCTCTTTTCTTCTCCTCCTGGCTATGCACCTATGTCTGACACCGAAACTGGATCTAGAATCTCCGTCTTAAAGGAAAAATGGGTTAGTGCTACTTCTACATCTAATGGAAGTCCCCTTCCCCGAGATTCTTAATAATGGAATGAAGCCCAGCAAAAGACAGAGAGGACCAAAGACTATCTCGATCGATCAAGAGTAGTCCTTTCGATAATAGATCCTCCAAGCCCCCTCTTTGGGTTAAGAAAGGGGAGCTAGTGCTGGTAGCCGGGTGATGAAAGGATGTAGTTCCGGGTGAAAGGAGATGCGATTCAAGTGAGGTATACTCCTCGAGGAAGAAGCCTAATGCAGAATGCTACGATAGAGGCCATGTTCATAAGCTTCTTCTATATGCTTATATGCAAGGAATGTGTAGGCATATACTTTAATAATCAAAATAGTTATAAGTGTATGTACTCTTGAATTTAACAAATGAAATAATTTTCTTAGATAAAGAAAAGGTTATCCTTTCTGGAAAAAAAACAGTTGTTAATTACAACCTCCGTTCCACCCAAAGAGTCTCCATTTGAAAAGTCTAATTATTAAGAGATATATTAATGCCATTAAAGTTAGTCTTAATTACAAAAATAGTTAAACTCTAGCAATGAACTTACAATACAACTATACAAGTGGAGGGTATAGATGAAATGTTATAGAAATTGTAAACATAATTTTTGAAAGTGGACTCTTAGGGTGAAACATACAAAAATAGTATAGTGGACTCTTTGCTTGGAATGGAGGGAGTATATTTTAATTGGCTTATGTCTTCTCTACAGTTTTCTCTTTGTAATTTTTATTTATGCAGTTAGAGAAATAGGATTATATGCTATTGGTGAGACTAGAATCAATTATCTGATGTTCATACAACTCTATTACAACAAAGCATATAGCAAGTACTATCAGACCATACTTATATAGCGAGTCAGGTTGTATTATTTCTTCCTTCCTGTAAAGACATTACATACCTTTTTAAGTCAAGTGCACTTTTTTTACCTGTTTTTTGTTGTGATGTTAGGTTCCAATAACTTGAGAATTGATTTCCCAGTTTTTGTCTGAACATGAGTGTCTTCAGGATCTTTAGGAATTATTTATCCAAAATCCTCCATATTTGTTAATATGGTTCCAGTTTTTCCAGATGGGGACTTCTCAGAGGTGGAGGCAATTGTTGAGACAGCCAGCACGTTTGGAAAAGCCGCAGCATCTAAGCCAAATACTACGCTGAAGAAAGATTCAGGACGATACAAACCCAAGATCACTTCATGGGTTAATCGCCCTAGCCCAAGCAATACTTCAGAAACAGTAAGGTGCTCCCCCGTGTTTCATGTTGACTTGATTTGATACTCCCTCTCTCCAAAATAAGTGTCCCTATGCCATTTTGAGATGTCCCAAAATAAGTCTCCCCTTTCCATTTTTAGAAAGACTCTTTAAGGCAATTCTTTATAATACCTTTATTAATTTGGAGATAAAAAAGAAGTGGGTCCCATTGTTTTGACACTATTAATGATACGTTGAGGGTATGAAGTCAGTTACTTTCTTGAACCCCGTGTAAAGTCAGTAGGGGACAATTATTTTGGGACAAAGGGAGTAAAATATTTCTTGACTTTTGAGCTTAATGACGGATTCTTTTCCTTAGCAAGTAGGTGTGTTAGCTTTTTCTCACTTTTGATTTCTCCAATTGGTTCATGTAAGGATGGACCTCGTGCAATGGACCTTTCTCCAGAAGGAGGCTTTCCTGAGGTGGAGATAATTATTGGGGATGCTAGCAAATTTGGAAAAGCAAGAGCATCTAAGCCAACAACAACTTTGCAAGAAAATCCAGGACTCCACAAACCCAAGGTTTCTTTGGAACCCAAACCACTCGATAATGACCCTGTGAAGCTCGCATTTGCTAAAGCTAGGGCGTACCAGAAAGCTGATCAATCTAACAAACTGACTCCCAAAATGTCTCCAAACTCAGGTCGAGAATCTTCTGAAAATCAGATGAAAGATGATGGGTTGGTCTTAGAATATACAAATGGAGATACCCCAGTTTTTGCTGATCTTATGAAACAGATGGCAAAACAGTATAGAGACAACAATATAGGTGATGAGACTTCAGGTATGATCATTGTGGGTCCTACTACTGAGCACTTGTTAATATTTGGTACAATGGTATTGGGAACTAACATCAATGCTTTAGGAGTGTTTTTAATGCATTCGTAATGATTTTTCAGTTTCAAATAATTCTATTTAACAAGAGAATTTGTTAACAAAATCTGATTAGTTCATGAGTTCTACTTTTCATAGAGTTAATTGTGTGGAAGTAAAATATTCTAATGATCAAAATAGTTTTATGTGTATGTATTCTTTATTTAACGAAGAAAATAGTTTATTAGTTTTGAAAAAAGGTTATCCTTTCAGGAAAAAAAAAAGGCAAACGAAAAAAGTACAAAATAAAAAATAGAGTTGTTAATTATAGTTTTACTGGCTGTTGTCTTCTCTACAGTTTCTGTTCGTAATTTTTAGTTGTGCAGTTATAGATATAGGATTTTTTATGTTATTGTGAGACTATAACTGTATATTTGGATGTGAAGTACAACCCGACTAAAAGTGCATAGAAAGTACTACCATACCATACTTATATGGGGAATCATGTGGTATTATCTCTTTCTTCCTGTAAAGACATTGTGTACCTTTTTACCTGTTTTTAGTTATGTTATTAGATTCCAATCACTTGAGACGTGATTTCCCAGTTTTTATCTGAACTTGAGTGTCCTTCAGAATCTTTAAACTTCCGTAATCCAAAATACTGCAAGCAACTCCTGAGTTGTGATTATTTACTCATACGGGTAGCTACCAAATTTCATACTTCATCCGTCCCAAAATTATTGTCGTGACCAGGCACACCGGCGCACGGATTAAGGAAAAACAATTGTCTTGATTATTAATATTGGTATGAGGTGTAGTTTTCTTTAAAGCTCATATGCATGTGGCCTTTAATTAAAGTGGGTTGAAAAGCTAAGGGTAAAATGGTAAAAGTGTTCTTAAAATGGAAACTTGCAAGCAAGACAATCATTTTGGGACGGATGAAAAAGGAGAGATGGGGAATATTTTGGGACGGAGAGAGTATATGTTAGTATAGTTCCAATAGCATACCTTTTTCCAGATGGGGACTTTCCAGAGGTGGAGTTAATTGTTGGGGACGCCAGCAAGTTTGGAAAAGCTGCAGCATCTAAGCCAGTTACAACGCTGAAAGAAGATTCAGGCCGATACAAACCCAAGATCACTTCATGGGGAAATCCTCCTAGCCCAAGCAACACTTCAGATACAGTAAGGAGCTCCGTTGTTCATGTTTACATAATTTTATACAAGTTTTTGTTGACTTATGAAATTAATGATGGGTTTTTCCCCTAGCAAGTAGGTGTTAGATTTTACTCATTTCTAATTTGTCCAAGTGATTCATTGTAAGGATGGACCTCGTGCAACCAACCGTTTTCCAGAAGGGTTGTTTCCTGAGGTGGAGAATATTGTTGGTGATGCAAGCAAGTTTGGAAAAGCGACAGCATCTAAGCCAACAACAACTTTGAAAGAAGATTCAGGACTCCAAAAACCCAAGGTCTCTTTGGAACTCGAATCAGTGGATAATGACCCTTTGAAGATCGCATTTGCCAAAGCAAGTGCATACAAGAAAGATGTTCAATCCAACATCCCGACTCCCAAAATTTCTCCTAACTCAGGTCGAGAATCTTCTGAAAATTGGATGAAAAATGATGGGTCAATCTTAACATCAACAAATGAAGATACGGCACTTTTTGCTGATCTTTTGAAACAGACGGCGAAACAGAATAGAGACAACAATTCAAAAGATACAATTTCAGGTATGATTATCGTGGGTTCTGCGAACAAGTGCCCCATGGCCACTTGCTTAGAATTCAAGAATAGAAGCATGTGACATGAGAACTGACGCGATAGGAACCAGCATCATGCTCTAGGGGTATTTTCAATGCAATAGTAATTACTTAAAGTTTCAAAGAATTCTATTCTTAGATTATTAACAATGGCATTTGTTAACGAATTCCGATTAGTGTGTTCTACTTTAGTTTATTTTAGGGCAAGTCTAATGATAGGGGTCAAAACCAAATTTTGATATCCATGTGAGAGTACTAGGCTCTCCAATGGTTAAAGTGAAGGGCATTAATATTAGGTGTGGTACCAATTTGATACCTCTCCTAGTACCACACCTAATTTTGATACCCTCCTTTTTGACCATATATTTATGTTATGATATGTGTTGGTAAATTATTGTTCATTAGTATTTTAATTTTGTTTTTATGTCATGATATGTGTTGAAGATAATTTTTTCAAAATTATTAATTTATTATTATATCAAATTTTGATACCTATTGTTGGAAATGATAATTTGATACCCATGAATAGTGACCAATAGGTATTAAAATTTGGTTTTGATACATATGGGAGAAGTACCGCGGTGCCATTGGACTTGCCCTAGAGTTCATGTGTGAAAGTAAAATATTTCAGTAATCAAAATAGTCTTGACTCTTAACTGTATTTATCATTGATTTTAACGAATAAAATAGTTTTCTTAAAAAGAAAAGATTATCCTTTCCGGGAAAAAATATGAAAAAAAAAAACCAAAACAAACAGATTATTCATCGTTTTTTACTGGCTCATATCTTCTGTGTTGTGTGTTTTTTATCTTGTAATTATTATTTATGCAGTAATAGAAATTTCGAAATAGTTTTGTATGTTATTACTGAACTGGAAACATATATTCTGATGTGAAGGACTATACTACTAAAAGAAAGCTCAAGCAAGTATCACCAAATCTTATGTATAGTTAGTTCATTAGTTGTGTCTCTCCATTTCTTTCTTCCTGGAAACACATTGCGTACCTTTTTAAGTCCAATGCAACTTATTACCAGATTTTGGTTGTGAAGTTAAGTTCCAATTACTTGAGAAACAATGTTTCAGTTTCTGTTTGAACTTGAGTATCCTTCAGAATATTTATGATTTTTCAATCCAAAATACTACAAATAATTCCTAAGTTGCGATATTTACTCATACCGAGTAGCTATCAGACTCCATGTTTGTTGGTAAGGTTCCAATAACCGGCCCTTTTCCAGGTGGGGATTTTCCAGAGGTGGAGCTAATTGTTGGGGACCCCAGCAAGTTTGGAAAAGCCGCAGCATCTAAGCCAAATACAACACAGAAAAAAGATTCAGGGCAATACAAACCCAAGATCACTTCATGGGGTAATCGCCCTAGCGCAAGCAACGCTTTAGAAACAGTAAGGTGCCCCATCTTTCATGTTTCCCTAGTATGTAGGTGTTACGTTTTATTCATTTTTAATTTGTCCAATGGATTCATTGTAAGGATGGATCTCGTGCAACGGAACCCTTTTCAGAAGGAGACTTTCCTGAGGTGGAGATAATTGTCGGGGATGCTAGCAAGTTCAGAAAAGTAGCAGCATCTAAGCCAACAACAATTTTGAAAGAAGATTCAGGACTCCAAAAACCAAAGGTCTCTTCGGAACCCGAACCAGTCGGTAATGACCCTTTGAAGCTTGCATTTGCCAGAGCTAGTGCATACAAGAAAGCTGTTCAATCCAACATCTCGACTCCCAAAATTTCTCTAAACTCTGGTCAAGAATCTTCTGAAAACTGGATGAAAAATGATGGGTCGGCCTTAGAATCAACAAATGAAGATACCCCACCTTTTGCTGATCTTTTGAAGCAGATGGCGAAACAGAAAATAGACGACAATGCAGGTGATACAATTTCAGGTATGATTATTGTGGGTCCTGGGGCACTTGTTGAGAAATCAAGAATAGAAATATTTGGCATGCTGAACCAAAGTTCTATGCTTTAGGGGTGTTTTTAATGCATTAGTAATGACTTTCAGTTTCAAGTATTTATATTCTTAGATTCTTAACTTCTTAGATTCTTAACAAGGGCATTTGTTAACAAAATCTGATTAGTATATGAGTTCTACTTTAGTTTCTTTCATAGAGTTCATGTGTGAAAGTAAAATATTTTAATAAGTGTATTTATTATTGAATTTAACGAATGAAATACTTTTCTTAGTTAAAAAAGGTTATCCTTTCAGGAAAAAAAGAAACAAAAAAGAAAACAATGATTAATTATATTTTAGTGGCTCATGTTTTCTGTACTGTTAATTTGGAATAGGATTGTATGTGATTGGTGCGACTGGAATCGTATATTCTGAAGTGCAACACAATAAAACAAAGCTCATAGCAAGTACTACCAAACCATATACTCCCTCCGTCCCAGAAAAAATGTCCCATAAACTTTTTAGTAAGTGAACCTAGTACAACATCAAATAACTATTTAACATACATTTGTCATGTCTTAGGTGATGAAATCTAAATCATTGGTGCAACATTATGAATACTATCAATAATGATTTTTAGAATTTTGCAAGGATAACTGACTTTTTATAATTTTTTGTTCAAACTTTGATCAAGTTGAACAAAAAAGTCAATGTGGGACTATATTTTTTTCTTTCGAAAGGAGGGAGTATAGGATAACTAACTTGTATTAGTTTTTGGTCAAACATTGCTTACCATTTTAAGTCAAGTGCACCTTTTTACTAGATTTTAGTTGGGATGCTAGGTTCCAATTGCTTGAGAAATGATTTCCCAGCATCTGTTTGAACATGATTATCTTTCGAAATCTCTCTTATTTTTTCATCCAAAATACTCCTGAGTTGCGATTATTTACTCATACTGGGTAGCTACTGAATTCCATATTTACAAATGGTTCCACCAGACTCTTTTCCAGATGAGGACTTTCCAGAGGTGGAGCTAATTGTTGGGGACCCCAGCAAGTTTGGAAAGGCCACAGCATCTAAACCAAATACAACGCTGAAAGAAGATTCAGGACGATATAAACCCAAGATCACATCATGGGGTAATCGCCCTAGCCCGAGCAACACTTCAGAAGCAGTAAGGTGCTCCGTCTTTCATGTTTACCTAATTTGATAAAAAAATTCTTACCTTTTGAAATTAATGATGAGTTTTTCCCTAACAAGTAGGTGTTAGCTTTTACCCATTTTAATTTGTCCAAGTGATTCATTGTAAGGATAGACCTCCTGCAACGGAACCTTTTCCAGAAGGCGACTTTCCTGAGGTGGAGATAATTGTTGGGGATGCTAGCAAGTTTGGAAAAACAGCAAAATCTAAGCCAACAACAATTCTGAAAGAAGATTCAGGACTCCACAAATCCAAGGTATCTTCGGAGCATGAACCAGTCAATAATGACCCTTTGAAGATCGCCTTTGTCAAAGCTAGTGCATATAAGAAAGCTGTTCAATCCAACAACCCAACTCTCAAAATTTCTCCAAACTCCGGTCGAGAGTCTTCTGAAAATCGGATGAAAAATGATGGGTCTGTATTAGGGTCAACAAATGAAAGTACCCCACTTTTTGCTGATCTTATGAAACAGATGGCGAAACAGAATAGAGACAACAATACAGCCTATACAGGTGAAACAATTTCAGGTATGATTATTGTGGTTCCTGATAACAAGGACTTCGTGTGCACTTATTTAGAATTCAAGAGTATAAAAATTTTACATGGGAACTGAAGCGATCAGGAACCAGCATCATGCTTTAGAAGTGTTTTCAATGCATTAGTAATGACTTTCAGTTTCAAATATTTCTATTCTTAGATTATTAACGAGGGCATTTTTTAACAAAATCTGAATTGTATATGAGTTCTACTTTAGTTTCTTTCATAGAGTTCATTTGTGAAAGTAAAATATTTTAATTATCAATATAGTTTTAAGTGTATATACCATTGAATTTAACGAATAAAATAGTTTCTTAGTTAATAAAAAATGTAATCCTTTCAGGAAAATAAAGAAAATGAAAGAACACAGTTGTTTATTATTTTTTACTGGCTCATGTCTTTTCTACTGTTTTATTTATTTATGCAGTTATATAAATATGGGAAATTGGATTGTATGTTTTTGAAGTACAACGCTGCTATAACAAAGCTCATAGCTAGTACTACCATACCATATATATATATATATATATCCTCCGTCCCAGATAAATGTTCCTTGTTGACAAAGCACAATGATTAAGAAATGTAATTAATGATGGACTGTGTAAAATGTGTTCTGGCAATATTACCCATTACACGTTAAGTAAAATATTAAAGCTTAATATATCAGGAAATTTAATATGACACAATGGTCAAGACTTTACATTTACTCCCTGAGGGTGGAAGTTCAAATCTTCTCTATTACATCTCTTTCTTATTAATCTTTTTCTTGGTTTTTGAATAAGAGTGATTAGGGTTAGCATTAATTGAGTTTTGTTATTCTAATAAGTGAGCTTCTCTAGGATATGATATGTTGATATTAAAAGACCCTTGGGGGGTAGATTGGGAAGAATGGTAGATCAAAAGTCTTTAGGAACGATTTTTGAATCACAGTGATTAGGGTTAGCATTAATCAAGTTATGTTATTCTAAATAAGCGAGCTTCTCTAGGATGTGATATGTTGATATTAAATGATCCTTTAAAGTATATTGGGAAGAATGGTAGATTAAAAAGCCTTTAGGAACATTAGTTCGGACATCCTAAAATAGAACGTAGGAACATTTATCCGGGACAGAGGGAGTATATATATATATATATATAGTTAGTTAGTTAGGGGTGTTGTATTATTACCTATTTGTTATTCCATCTTCAATTCCTGATAGACTAGAAAAATTGGAAAGAGAGTTCCTGTGGGAGGGTCAAGCGGAGGAGCCCAAATATCATCTTGTTAGGTGGGATAAGGTTTGCCCCAATTTAGAGGAGGTTGGTTTAGGTATTAAAAGGTTGAAGAATTTCAATTTGGCTCTTTTAGGCAAATGGCTATGGAGATTTCTGGTTGTAAGAAATGATCTACGGAAGAATGTGGGGATTAGTAAATATGGCGAAGGGGTTCACTTTTGGTTTCCAAAACCCATCGTTATTCCCTATGGAGTGGGGAGTATGGAAAGGAATATGTAGAGGCTGAGAATCGTTTGTGAAGTATATTTCTTTTGAGATTGGGGATGGTTCTTCTATAAAATTTTGGACAGATAAATGGTCTGGAGAAGCAGAATTGTGATGTTTCCATGATCTTTTCATTTTGGCAAGGGATAAGGATTGCTTGATTAGTTCAGTCCTTCCTTGAAATGAATGAGGGCAAAGGTGTGTGGAATCCGATTTTTAGGAGTTTTCAAGACTGGGAGATGGAATCATTTACGAGCTTCTTCGAAAAAATTCATGGTGTGCAAATAGGGGGAAGCGGAGTGGATGAAGTCAGGTGGGCCTGGAGGAGGAAATGGGATATTTTCAGTGAAGTCATTTTACAAGGTTTCTTTCCATGGAAGTCGATTTGGCAGACCAGAGCCCCTAACCGAGTTGCTTTCTTTGCTTGGGAGGCGTGTAATGAGGCAATTCTTACGGGCGACAATCTGCGGAGAAGGAACAAGATTGTGCAAATCTGAGGAAGAAAGTGTTAATCATTTGTTGATTCACTGCCAGTGGCAAGGCATTTTTAGGATCTGATTCTGGGAATGTTAATGATTGCATGGGTGATGCCTAGCTCTTTTAAAGATGTGCCGCTGAGTTGGTCTATTTATAAGAGGAAAAGGAGGAATTTTTTTTGGGATACGATTCCTTTAGCTGTGCTGTGGACTATTTGGGGGGACAGAAATAAAAGGGCGTTTGAGAATGAGGAAAGTTCTATGCTTAAGATGGAAGACACCATGCTTCACACTCTATTTCTTTGGTGTTCTGAGTCTTCGGAGACTATTCTGACTAATTATTCTTTTGTAGAATTTGTTAATAGTCTTACTTTTGACTAATATGTATACTCCTAGTGTACAAAGGATGCGTCACCTGATTTGACGCTTTGTTTAATATCATACTTATCAAAAAAAATTATTACCTTTCAAGTCAAATACACATTTTTCCAGATTTTAGGTTCCCGTTACTTGACAAATAATTCAAGAAATGTTACAGTTTCTGCTTGAACTTGAGTGTCCAGTGTCCTTCAGAATCATTATGATTTTTTAATCCATAATATTGCAAGTAACTCTTATTTACTCATACCTGGTAGCTACTAAATTCCATATTTGTTAGTATGGTTTCAATGACAGTCCCTTTTTCAGATGGGGACTTTCCAGAGGTGGAGCTAATTGTTGGGGATGCCAGCAAATTTGGAAAAGCCAAAGCATCTAAGCCAAATACAACGATGAAAGAAGATTCAGGACGATACACACCCAAGATCACTTCATGGGGTAATCACCCTAGCCCAAGCAACACTTTGGAAACAGTAAGGGCCCCAGTCTTTCATGTTTACATGATTTGATAAACAAATTCTTCACTTTTGAAATTAATGATGGGGTTTCCCCCTAGCAAATAGGTGTTAGCTTTTACTCATTTTTAATTCGTCCAAATAATTCATTGTAAGGATGGATCTCGTGCTACGGACTCATTTCCCGAAGGGGACTTTACTGAGGTGGATATAATTGGTAGGGATGCTAGCAAGTTTGTAAAAGCAGCTGCATCTAAACCAGCAACAACTTTGAAAGAAGATTCAGGACCCCATAAATCCAAGGTCCCTTTGGAACCGGAATCAGTCGATAATGACCCTTTGAAGCTCGCATTTGCCAAAGCTAGTGCATACAAAAAAACTGTTCAATCCAACAACCCAACTCTCAAAATGTTTTCAAACTCAGGTCAAGAATCTTCTGACAGCCGGATGAAAAATGATGGGTCGGTCTTAGAATCAGCAAATGAAGTTGCCCCACTTTTTACTGAAATTATGAAACAGTTGGCGAAACAGAATAGCGACAACAACAATACAGGTGATACGATTGCAGGTATGATTATCATGGGTCCTGCTAACTGTTGCCCAACTGGCACTTGTTAAGAATTCATGAAAAGAAATAGTTTGCATGGGGAACCTACATTTATGCTTTAGCCTTATTGTGTTTCCAATGCATTAGTAATGATTTTCAGTGGACATGTGTTCTACTTAGATTATTAACAAGGGCATTTGTTAAGTATATCCCATTTTGTACATGAGTTCTTCTTTAGTTTCTTTCATCAAGTTCTTATGTGAAAGTAAAATATGGTAATAATCAAAATAGTATTAAATGTGTATCATTGATTTTAACAAATAGAACAGTTTTCTTGGTTAAAAAAAGTTATCCTTTCAGGAAAAAAAGAAAAACAGAATTGTTAATTAGATTTCACTGGCTCATGCCTTCTGAATAGTATTTCTCTGTAATTTTTATTTATGCAGCTATAGAAATAGGGGGAGTGTACGTACAACTACTAAAACAAATCTCATAGAAAGTACTACCAAACCATACATATAGTTAGTCGTATTGTATTATTTTTTCTTCCTGTAAACATGTTGCGTACCTTTTAATTAAACGAACCTTTGTAACTGTTTTTTGTTGTGATGTAAGGTACCAATTACTTGAGAAATGATTTTCCAGTTTTGGGTGAACTTTAGTGTCCTTCAGAATCTTTTAGGATTTATTTCTCCAAAATTCTGCAAGTTCCTCCTGAGTTGTGATTATTTACTCATACTGGGTAGCTAACCAATTCCATCATTGCTAAATTTTTAATACGGTGTTCCAATAACTGACCTTTTTTCAGATGGTGACTTTCCTGAGGTGGATCTAATTGTTGGGGACCCCAGCAAGTTTGGAAAAGCAGCAGTATCCAAGCCTAATACAATGTTAGAAGACAATTCAGGACATTACAAACCCAAGATCACTTCATGGGGAAATCCCCCTAGCACAATCAACATTTCAGAAACACTAAGGTCCTTCGCCTTTCATGTTTACATAATTTGATAAAGTGTCTCTCGACTTTTGAGGTTATGTAGATGCTGACTTCTACTTGTTTTTAATTTGTCCCAGTGATTCATTGTAAGGATGGTCCTTGTGCAACGGATCCTTTTCCTAGAGAGGATTTTCCTGAGGTGAAGATGATCGTCAGGGATGCCAGAAAATTTGGAGATGTAGCTGCCTTGCTGCCAAAAACGGTTTTGGAATAAGACACTGAATTGAATGAGCCCAGGGTCTCCTCATAGGGTGTTTTCCCCTAGACCCCAAAGCATTACAAAAACAGTAAGATGCCCTCCATATATATTGCTTTAAAAGGATTTTAGATTCATTTTTGTTGAGGTTAATGAATCAGTTGTTTAATTAACACCATGGCAAGTAGTTCTCATGAAACATTGTTTCAACACACTTGGTGCTTGCTATAGCCTTCCATTTGTTCAAAATGTCAATTTAAATCCATAGAGACCCTCTCCGAACTTAATGGGGTTGAACGGTTACTTGTATTAGCTTAATAGTCGAATAGGACGTGAACATATTTTCCAGTTTTTGTATAGTTTATTTCCTTCCTTTTTGTAAAGAAAAGTGTTAAATCCTTGCACAATTACTTGTACAAGCTTAGGATTTGTATTAGTACATTACTAGGGCACTAAGCTTTGGCCTTAATATATTGTAAAGAGTCTCCATTTATTGGGTTTTCTCTTCCTTTCTGTCTTCTTTGTTTTCGCCTCTCTCGGTTTACTCGTATAGCCCAAAAGCTTGTCCTGGAAAAGACAATGAGACTCTAAACTGAAGGCTTAGAAATGGAAAGGAGAATGAAATGGAAGTTGAGAACATAGTACCACATCCTGCAACGTAATGCAATGGTTGATTATAATGGAGCCTTTTGGGGTGACATTAACACTAGGCTTAACAATTGGGTGGTTTGAGTTGGGTTGGGTTTGTGATGGGTTGTAATGGGTAATGGATTGAAACAAGTTGAAATTTATTAGAACCCAAATGTCAAATGGGTTGGATCGGAATGGGTCGTGTTAAAACGGGTAACAAATTAAGCGGGTTGACCCGTTTTACTCGACTCCCCCCAAAAAACATAAATCTATAACATAAAAAGGCACGGGGTGAAATGGGTAACGATTCAACCCGCTTTAACCTGACTCAACTCAAATCGTTAATATTATTGAGTCGAAATGAGTTACCTGTTTCAATCCCAAAAAAATTAACGGGTTGAGTGGATTAATTGGTTATGAGTTATAATTGTCGTACCTAATTAACATTAGGTAACAGTGGCACTCATTGCAAGATTTAGTCCATGTGGTTCATAATTGTAATAATTACCCTCTCCGTAAATTATTGTTATATTTGATCTGACATACTAATTGAAAAAAGAAAGATTTGACTCGATTATTAATATTAACATAATACTCCATTCATTTTGAGTAAAGAGTCATCATTTGAAAGTTATTTTTTTAAAGAAAATAACACTTTTACTAGTTCATTAATAATAAAATGATATTTTGATGTCTTAACTTTTAAAAGTAGACTTTTTAAGTAAAATATCTTAAAATAAAACAATGGACTCTATCAGAACGGAGGAAGTATATAATTTCTTTTAAAAAATTCGTACGCACGAGATCATTATTAAAATAGTAAAAAAAATTAAGGATAAAATGAATTCCTAGATATTATTGTGTATGGGGATTGGGAAGCAAAACTTACCTTTCTTTTTCTACCATGACCTTTGCATGCCCACTCCATCTAATTTTCCATCATTGCCATGGATGCTCACTCCTAATTTTACATTAAGTGCCTGTCATTGTACAAGAAAGGGGGGCTCTACCTAAATTGGGGCCTAAACCAAGAGTGTATGAAGAGTAAAATTAAGGTTAAATTCTATAATTCAAGTAGCTATATATATATAACTATTTTATTTTATTTATTTATTTGAAGTGTACTCTTTTAGCCTTTTGAGATGCAAAGTTATTGATTAAGACTTATATTTTCATTTTTCAATTGATAACATCTTAATCATTTTAATCTTTTTTGTGATATAGTTGATCTTGGGTATAATTTTATTAGTTTCAATTTTGAAAAACTTATTTCGGCTAAAGCAATCGTTATAGGTAATTATCAATAGTAATATCCTACAAGCAATCCATGCATTTGGAAAAGAATTTAGTTTTTTTTTTTAAAATAAAATTAAGTATTTCAGTTGGTGTGTTGGTTTCTATTTGTAAAATTTCTTTCAGTACTTTCAATTCTGAAAATAAATCTAAACCATCAATATTTGATAACATGTCATGTTTTAAAAAGGCTTCAAGATTCAAACGCCATCATCTAAAGATTTTAATAGTTTTAAATAAATCATATAGAAAACCAAAAATATTTCTATGCATTGAAGTTGGAAAGATTTTAATAGTTTTAAATGCGTGAACAATTTTAATCAAAAGTTAATTTGTTTTTGAAGTTGGAAAGTTTTTTTTTCCCTGATTTTCAAATCCCAAAATATGGAAACTTTTCAACTTTACTAGTTATTATACTTAATGAAGGAAAGAAAATTGTTTCCTTTTTTCAAGGCCTAATTAATGGAGTAAATATATAATTAACAATTTTTCAAATATGAAAAGACATGGAAATCCCAATCAAGAAAATAGAGGGAAAAGGAAAGATCCCAATATGAGGTTCCTCTCAATTTCCTCAATTTGGTCCATTGGAGGGTGTAGAACGTGTCATCAATCCAATGACTCAAAAACAATCGTGTGGCTCGATGTCATAGGCAATGCTCATAAGTCACACGGGGGTGTATAATTGTCCTTACGGGCTTAGTTTAGTTGGTTAAGAGCTAGTGGATTTGGATACATGACCAATGATCGAGTCCTAGCAACCGCAGTGTGGGGATTTCATTCTCTTGTGGGGCTGGCTCCTTGTGCGTATTAGGCACGGGTCCTCCTGGCTACTTAATCGCTGAATTACTGTAATTTTCCCTCTCACATTCTCATGGGACTGGGGTGTGGGGGCTCTCGGGGGGAGAGTTTTCCTGTTTGGATACACGAGGGTGTATAATGTGTTATCAATCCTACCAAGATAGTATTCCTTTTGTTTGGGGCAAAGAGTTTCTGTTTGAAAGTCAAACTTTTTTAAAATAGTAACACTTTTATGTCTTAAGTTTTTAAAGTGGATTCTTTAAATAAAACATCCCAAAATGACATAGTAAACTATCTGTCCGGAACGAAGGAAGTATTTAAGAAGATTTCCGAATTGAGAGGTTTATGCTTTGATAAAAATCACCATTCAAACCATTGACTTGTGAAGTTATTGTTAATCTCGGTCTTACCCTTAGCCTAAGGCAAGCAAACAAGCTAGCAAAGGTCAGTCTAATATATATAATACATTAATATAATATAGATAAATTACAGGCCGATTCACTTTTCCAGATATTTAACCGCTTAAGTACTTCTTATTTTTTTTCTAATAGCATAAGTTCACTTTCATAAATTTGTTTCAATAATACCCAATTTTCGTCTTCCTCTTCTTGAAATCTCCGTTTCCGACCACTTCGTCTCCCTCCTTGTCTCCCACTTTTACGATAAAAAATAGGAAAAGGAAAACTCTCTCTCAAGTATGTAATAGAAGAATTGGGCTATGCGAGATATGGATACGAAAGAGGATATGCTTGCATCTCTAAAGGCATATGGAGAATCTGTTGTTGGCCCCCCGTTCCTTTCTTTGATTCAAAAGTCAAGACACAAAACATTATCGATTATGTGGGATTCGTGTATAGAAGTCAAGGACGAGATCAAACACATGAATTTTAAGTCTTCTTCAATGATCGCACCTCCAACGATTTTAATGCCCATTTTACATCACTCCCTGTCAATTTGGTATTAGATGCATCGTTTTGGTTCGCGATGCAACTATTTTGAAATTGCGATGTATCAATTTGGTATTAAAATACCAAGGTACATTCCGAGGCACAAATTGGATTTCGCGATGCACGTATCAAATTTACGATGCAGAAAATCCTGATGCACAATTGGATTTCTAATGCAAAAATTAGAATTGTGAATTTGAGCTACCGCGCTAGTGATTTTCCTTTGATTTTTTTGAATACTGTAATTATGATTTTTATTTTCATTCCTTTGATTTGTTTGAATACTGTAAATATGATTTTCATTTGATATACTACTATGCTAGTGATTTTCGATTCTTCTTAGTTGCAGAAAGGTGTATATACTCCAAAACAAGTACTCCGTATATGCATATCCGGAGAAGATAATGAGACAACATGATAAAATTCCTATGACGGAAGAAAGTTTGCAATCAATCAAGCAAGGATTGTACAGTACTGCATGCCTGAATTGCGATGCACCGCGTGCCTGAATTACGATGCATCGACTTTGGTTTTGCGATGCACCGCGTGCCTAAATTGTGATGCATCAATTTTGGATTTGCCATGCACCGCGTGCCTAAATTGTGATGCATCAATTTTGGATTTGCCATGCACCGCGTGCCTGATGCAATGTGTGCCTAAATTGCAATGCACCGACTTTGGATTTGCGATGCACTGCATGCCTGATGCGTGTGTGTTTTTCTTTCATTAATGACATAATCGTCTTTTTGCTTCAACTGTGCTTTTTTCCGATTTTTAAAAAAAGAGGGTACTGTAGAGATTGAAAATTATTAAAATGGGACCAACCCGAATTTCTCCCATATAACATTAAATATAGGCCCGTCACCGTCCTAGCATCAGGCCAATAACCTTAAGCTTAAACTTAAAAAAGACCATCATACGTGTATTTTCTACAAGACAAATCTCTTTGCACCATGTGTTGGGGGCTAAGTTATGAGAGAATAAGATTATTTTAATTTTAATTTTGTAGCTATCCTAGAGATATACTTATAATATAATCAAGCCAAAAGCTTGTGTGATACCAACTTATAGATCTCAATCCGTAAGAGGGATCCTCAAATAGGAAGGAAAAATGAGTTGTGTTTAGTTTGAGCATGAGTCAAAATGAGAGAGGAAGGTGGGCTGGAAGCAGGTGAGTCAAACCGGCTCCACTTCCAAACCTACTGGCTGAACCATCCACGTGTAATTCCTAGCAATAATCTGGCCAGGGCCTTTGAACTGGTGCACTAGTTGACGCAGTCGTGGGCAAAACCTCCTCCACGCTCGAATCCTTGAAACTAGTCTCAGCCACAAAATCTGCCAAAGCTTGTGCCTTAATTGCCTGCCGAGGCTGGTAATCAATCTCAAACGCAGTTAGCTTGATGGACCAAGTGAGTAAACGACCAGAGGAATCTGGCTTGTGCAAAATTTTCCTGAGAGGCGTGTTCGTGTACACAATGATAGAATGTGCAGAAAAATAAGCTCGAAGTTTCCGAGCAGCAACAACAAGCGAATACGCTAACTTTTCTGCATTAAAATATCGCCCCTCCACTGCAGTGAGGGCCTTGGAAACATAATATACAGGCTTTTGTAACTTACATTCCTCTCTAACTAAAACAGCGACTACATCCTGCTCTGTGGCCGCCAAATACACAAAAAGCTTCTCGCCGAGGACTGGACTACTTAACGACGGAGGTTGCCCAAGATACTCAACCAGCTTGTGAGAACCCAAACCCATTACTTGCATTACTTGTCTTGTACCTTAACAACATGATTGTATTATGCCTTAACATGTTAGATACTCCTAATTGTTCATGTCATACTCATATGAGAGTATTATGTGCCTAGTTGCTTGAAAGCCTTTCTTGCATTGCTTGCCTTGTAGTGAGTGTTTGCCTTAGCATGATAGCACTCGACCGAGACTTGTTATAGTTCTATTGTCCATCATAGATGACCTAGAACGTTCACCTTGATCATAGTAAGCTTGATTGGAAGTTTGGAAACCTTCTTGCTTTGTTTTGGCCTTAGCGATTTCCCTCTTCTCCCGTTTTGCGCGTATTTCGTCGTACGATATGTTCCTTGAGTTCCCGGACTTATATTCAAGTCATAACCATGGTTAAACAAGCCTTTTCCATGCCCAAGATATCTTAGTTCATTGACGTTTGATCCGGGTTTGATTCGTCAACCAATCGTCGCTTGATTCGAGCCTTGTCCTACCTTGTTCCGGGTGTTGTTCGGGTGTGTTTCGGACTTGTTTTGAGTGGTATTAGACCCTAGAATGGTTGCCCACAAGTTTAGGACCCTTTAGGACATGTTTAAGTCAAGTTTTGGAGCCCCAGAAGTTGAGGCGCCCGCATGGATCGAGTGAGGCGCGCGCCCCAGAAGCTGAGAGCAAATGAAAAACAGGAACCTAACCTGCATTTGAGGCGGCCGCATGGGCCATGCTGAGGCGCCCGCCTCAGCCCTTCTTCAGCTACGGGAAATTTTCTCCCTCCTCTCCTATGTCCGACCTTTGACCCCTTTAACCCCCTCCTAATTGGCCCTAATCCTACCTATTAAACACTAATCAAGTTAGATTAGTCCTAACCTCAAGCTACCTCCATTTGACAAGTGTATTTTGAGGCCCTCTCCTTGTGCCAAGTGGATTTCCACTCAAACCATGCAAGGTATATAAGCCTTCTCTCTTGTTGATCAGCCATTAAGCTACCATTCCCAGATTTTTCTTCTCTTTCTCTTGCCATATTAGTGTGTGTAGAGAAAAGGTGAGACTAGTGTGTGTCTACTCCATGGATTGAGCTCCCGACCTCCGTTTGCCAAACCGAGACCACCGGAGTGAAGCTACCGACAAGGAGATCATTTCCATCCGGTTACTTTGCTCTCCAACCTCCCTTTTTCTTGGTGAAGGTAAGCTATCGATTCCCCTTAGGATGTATGCTAGATATGCCATGTCCCCCTCTTCTTGTAAATCCCATGCTCCTACCATGCTCTTGCCATGATTATTGATGAATTGGTCTTTTGGGATTTTTGATTAATATGATCATCTTGTTAATTTAGTCCTATGCCTAGAATTAAATATGTTCTATGCCCTCTTAGGAACAACTAATGTTCTTGGACTATTGGATTTTGATGACTTTTGGAAACTATGAATTCTAGGGTTCCATATGCCATGATTTGTTCATCTTATTGAATTGGGTCCTATGTTGAGAATTAAATGTGTTCTATATCCTCCTACAAATAATTAATGTTCTTGGACCATTGTAAATTATCAACCTTTGAAATAATAATTCTAAGGCTCATTGAAATTGAATTGATGATAATCCTTGCCTACGGTTGTTAAATGGATTAATGACCTAACCGACCATATACGCAAACTTAGAAAAGGGTTTGTGATGCATTTAGCGCGTCCTAACTCTATTGGATGAATTGTTAGAGACGACTCAACGGAGTCAAGTTTAGCGAGCTATTGAACAATACCGGCTCACCAATCAATCCCTACGACGTTCTAATCACGTTTACCTTAGAATAATAATTCTAGACTCTTGAACTTGGATTGATTGCCTTGCTTGATCTTGAATGTCATATTATAGAATACTTAATTGACATGTGAGTTCGCTCTTGTCGAACTCAATCCTACTTGGTTATTGATGAGAATAATTTACTTGTCATGAACGAGATCGCTCTTGTCGACCTCGTTCACTACTTGATATTTTGTTAAGTATACATTACTTGGCATTGCATGAGTCCAGCTGGCATCCTGTCCTTGTTCACACACGCCTCCACTTGTGGCCACGGTGGGAAGTACTCCCTTGTTGCATCAATACGAGTACCATTGGTTCTATCCCGAGCATTCCCTCGGAAGGTCGATGTACTACACACATCTGACACATGCACGCTCAAGATAACGCTTGTATGCAGGAACTACGTAGCGGCCGGCTCTTCATATATCCTTATCCTATGTGATTTAATTACGCGCACCTATGTGAAACAATGTGCATCTTGGATATATGCTCTATGCTTATGTGACTATAACTTGCCTTGTATGTTGCATATTGCCATGACATGCATGATTGATAGCTTACGAGTCTTTATGACTTACCCTTTCCCCTTTACTGCTTTAGATCCTAGCAAGACAGGTTCTGCTCGTTGACTCGCTGTGTTCGTGCCTTGTTCTCCTTTTGGTTCGCCGTCGATTGAAGAGGTGGTTTAGATGTCCTCTTCCTCTTGCTTTGTACTTTTGTAAGGACGACGGGTTAAGCAAGTCACTTAGACTATGCTTGGGTGTTTGTGTAGAACTTGATTGTAAATCTTATTAACTGCTAGTAGTTTAATACTTGTAGTACTTGTATCTCTTTTGTGCCGGCATTGTGTAAGCCGAGCTTTGGTTAACTTGTTATTATCCCACTTGTATTAGTCTTCATTGAGCATCCTATTAGCTCTTATTTAATTCTTGTCCATAAAATGTTAGCTTGGGTTCCGGCATGTAGTGTCGCCGATGACTTGGTTTAAATTGTTTAACTGTTATATCAGGTTTGAAAAGTTTTAAAAATACCGGCCCTTTGGTGCCGAGGCGTGTTACGTCTCTAATGTTGCGTCACGTCGTTTTTAAAAATTAAGTCCTTGCATGTTTTATTGCCTACTTGTTTTCCCTCCTTATTTGGGCGGTCCGACCCGCGGTTCCTCCTCGGGCCCGGGCTGGGTCGCCACAGTTGGTATCAGAGCTTGTTTGTAGGTTAGCTATCGGCCAGGATAGGTTCCATGGCCTAGGTGGGTTGTTTCTTGGTGTGATTGTTCTAACGTCGAGTGAATTCTTATAGGTGCTTGATGGTGAACCCTAGAGCCGACCGTGTAGGCCGAGGTAGAGGCCGACCCAGGGAGAGTTCTGAGGAACTGGAAGTGGAGTTGCCTCCTCCACCACCGAACCCGGTGGGCATGAATGCTCAAATGGCGGATTTGTATCGCCGCATGACGATTTATGACCGAGATGGCCCGGCTTGGCCGAGGTCGAGAATGTACCTCCTCCACCACCACCCCGCAGGAGGCGAGAGTGTCGCCACCGCGTGCAGTTGTACCACCGGGTGCTAGGGCACGGAATAATGCTGTGCTAGAGAGATTCTTGAAAATGAAGCCTCCATCTTTTGAGGGAGAGGCGGATGCTAGTATGGCCGAGCTATGGCTTGAGGATGTAAAGAAGATATTCGCAACACTGGATTGCACGGAGGAAGAGAAAGTGGTCTTAGCTGCTTATAAGCTTAGAGGAGCCGCCAATCATTGGTGGGAAGTCTTACTCGCTAGTTGGGAGTTGAATCGGGTGGCGCAGGTGTGGCCTACATTTGAGGCAGAGTTTAAGGCTACTTATGTGCCTACTGTGGTTAGGCAGCGAAGGGAGAAAGAATTCCAGGATTTAGAGCAGGGTTCCATGACTATAGCTCGGTATTCTTCTAAATTCAGCGAGTTGTCTTGTCTTGTGCACATCGGTGCAAGATGAGACACAGGACCCGGAGGTTCGTGAAAGGGTTGAAAAGCAGAAAACAGCTTGATTGTTATCCTACGGTTAGGACTGCGGTAGATCGTGCGTATGAGATCGGCGAGACATTGAGGAGCATGGCGAAGCCTCACATGCCTCCTTTCGGCCAGCGATCTTCTTTAGAGTTCGATCTTTCGGGAATCGGTCGCTACCAAGGCGGCGGTGGCGAGAATAGGCATCGATCTAGTGGGCGGTGATAGGCGCCGTCGAGAGTCGTGGTAGTAGTGCTCCTTCTCCTCGGGGCGGCACTCGGGGAGGTGGATCGGTGACTTGTTCTTCTTGTCATAAGATTGGACATACTAGTGAGAAGTGCGGGACCGGAGGCTTGGTACTTGTCTTATTTGTGGAGATTCTAGTCATCGGCTCAAAGATCCCAAGTCTAGAAGCGATCCTCGATCCGGGAGGTCGATTCGGCGATGCAGGTCCAAGAGGGATAGCGATGGGCGTCTAAGCAGCGAGCTCGTGTTCGCTTGATCGGCGAGGTGTTCGAGTCTTCTACCGTGATCGGAGGTACTCTTTCGGTCTTCGGTCATCATGCTCGAGTTCTTATAGATCAGGGGTCTACTCATTCTTATGTTGCATCGCATTTCCTAGAACATTTATGTGTTTTGCACCTTGATTACCTTATGTGCTTGAGGTGTCCACGCACCGTTGGGTGATTGCTTGTTGGCGTCGAGGTCTATAGAGGCGTGATGTGCTTGTTCATGATCGAGTCTTGCATCTTTGATTTGGTAGTATTGCCTATTAGAGACTTTGATGTGATTCTTGGTATGGATTGGCTATGTGTACATCATGCTTTAGTTGGCTTGCCGTAGTAAGAAAGTAACTTTGCCATGCCGGTATTCGGAGTTTGTGTTTCGGGTGATCATGCTATGAATGGGGTTCATATTATTTACGCTGCGGGCTAGACAACTCTTATCGCGGGTGTGCAGGGGTATTTAGCTTGTGTTCTTGATACTAGCATGTCTTACGCTAAGCTAGAGGATATTCCGGTAGTTAATGAGTTCCACGATGTCTTTTCTTAAGTATCCTTTGCCTCCCGAGAGAACTAGAGTTACGTATTGAACTATTGCCGGGGACTTCGCCTATTTCTAGGGCACCTTGCGTATGGCTGAGTTGCGTGAGTTGAAAGATCAGGCTGCGGGAACTTCTAGATAGGGAGTTCATTAAACCAGAGTGTATCTCCTTGGGGTGCACGGTGTTGTTTGAGAAGAAGGATGGTAGTTTGCGACTTTGTATAGACTATCGACAGTTGAACCAGGCTACTATCAAGAATAGGTATCCCTTGCCACACATCGATGATCTTTTTGATCAACTTCGGGGTTCAGTTGTCTATTCCAAATTTGATTTGAGGAGTGGTTATCACCAGTTGAGGGTTAGAGCGGAGGATGTCGAAGCGACTTTAAAATGCAGCGTTATGGTCACTATGAGTTTGTTGTGATGCCATTTGGGTTGACCAAGCGCTGCGGTTTTCATGGATCTGATGAATAGGGTTTTTCATGAGTATCTCGATTGCTTCGTGGTGGTATTTATTGATGACATTCTTGTGTACTCCAAGTCACGAGAGGAACATGCGAATCACTTGAGAGAAGTTCTTTCTATCTTACGGAAGAAGCAACTTTACGCGAAATTTAGTAAGTGTGCTTTCTGGCTTGAACAAGTTTCCTTTCTAGGGCACGTGGTGTCTAGAGATGGTATAGCGGTGGATCCATCCAAGATTGAGGCGATTACTAAGTGGAAGAGCGCCTAGAATGCGGTACCGAGGTCCGTAGTTTCTTGGGCTTGGCGGGGTTATTACCGTAGGTTCATTGAGGGTTTTCGAAGATCGCTACTCAGATGACTAACTTGACTCGAGAGAAGTCTACTTTTATATGGAGTGATAAGTGCGAGGCTAGTTTTCGAGTTGAAGAGGAGATTGACTACGGCTCCTATTTTGGCATTGCCTAGTGGTTCGGAGAACTTTGTGATTTATAGCGACGCCTCGCTAGAAGGCTTGGGTTGCGTACTTATGCAGAATGGGAGAGTTATTGCCTATGCTTCGAGGAAGCTATCACCTTATGAGCAGAATTACCCGACACATGACCTTGAATTGGCAGCTATTATCTTTGCACTTCACAAGTGGAAGCATTATCTTTACGGGGCTAAGTTTGAAATTTTCACCGATCATAAGAGTTTGAAGTATCTCTTTTCACAAAAAGAGTTGAATATGCGACAGAGGCGATGGATGGAGAAACTTAAGGATCATGACTGCACTATTTCATATCATCCGGGGAAAGCTAATGTTGTTGCGGATGCCTTGAGTAGGAAGGCGTATATGTCTTGTTTGATGATGAAGGAGTGGAAGATGCTTGAGGACGTCCGAGAATGGAGTCCAGTTGCGAGTGAGCATAGGGTTATCTTTGCTAGCGTACGTGCTACGCCTGCATTGTTTGAGTTGATTAAGAAGGCTCAAGTTTCTGATTCTGAGTTGATGAAAATTATTGATGGCTTGGGTGATGGTAAGACACCGGAGTTTGCTTTGAACACCGATGGGATTTTGACTTTTCGGGGTAGAGTTTGTGTGCCTTCTACCGATGGGGTTAAGCGCATGGTTCTTGATGAGGCTCACAAGGCCAAGTATACTATACATCCAGGGAGTACCAAAATGTATAGGGATTTGAAGAGACAGTTTTGGTGGAACGGGATGAAGCGAGAAATAGCAGACTATGTATCTAGATGTTTGACGTGTCAGCAGTTAAGGCGAACACCGAGACCTGCCGGTTTACTTGACCACTTGAGATCTGGGAGTGGAAATGGGAGCATATCACCATGGATTTTGTGACGGGATTGCCACGTACTCGCCGAGGTTTCGATGCAGTTTGGGTTGTTGTGGATAGGTTGACCAAATCTTCACATTTTATTCCTGTTGCGATGACTTATAGTTTGAGTCAGTTGGCAGCATTGTATGTCCAGGACATCGTGAGATTGCCGCGGCATTCCGATTAGCATTGTTTGATAGAGACCCCGGATTCACTTCTAGATTTTGGCATTCCTTGCGAGGATGCTTTGGGGCAGTTAAACTTTGAAATGCGGCTTTTCACCCTTGATCGAGACGGTCGATCGAGAGATTGATTCAGGTATTGGAGGATCTATTGCGTGCTTGTGCCATGGATTTCAAAGGTAGTTGGGATTCGCATTTACCGTTAGCCGAATTCGCATACAATAACAGTTACCAGTCCAGTATTGAGATGGCGCCATATGAGGCTTTATATGGGCGCAAGTGTCGTTCACCGATTTGCTGGGATGAGGTTGGTGAAGCTAAACTTTGGGGTTCGGAGATGGTACAACGATCGGTGAGGCGTGAAGCTTATTAGAGATAGATTGCTTACACCCGAGTAGACAGGAAGAGCTACGCGGATCCAGGAGGCGTGACTTAGAATTTCAGGTTGGTGACTATGTGTTCTTGAAAGTATCGCCCCGGCGCGGTACTAAGCGATTTGGGAAGAAAGGTAAACTTACACCTAGATTCATTGGACCATTCGAGATCCTAGAAAGGATTGGAGCTTTGGCGTATCGGTTAGCATTGCCACCTTCTATATCGGATGTTCATGACGTATTTCATGTCTCGATGCTACGCAAATACTTGAAGGATGAATCGCATGTCTTGACCTATGATGAGATTACTTTTGAGCCTGACCTTTCTTACGATGAGAAGCCGGTGAGGATCCTTGATACAAAAGAGCAAGTGTTGAGAACAAAGAAAATTCCCTTGGTGAAGGTCTTGTGGAAGAATCATGATATTGAGGAAGCCACGTGGGAGACCGAGCTTGATATGAGAGAGAAGTACCCTTTCCTATTCGATGATTCCGGTAAGAATTTAGGGACTAAATTCCTTTAAGTGGGGGAGGATGTGAGAACCCAAACCCATTACTTGCATTACTTGTCTTGTACCTTAACAACATGATTGTATTATGCCTTAACATGTTAGATACTCCTAATTGTTCATGTCATACTCATATGAGAGTATTATGTGCCTAGTTGCTTGAAAGCCTTCTTGCAGTGAGTGTTTGCCTTAGCATGATAGCACTCGACCGAGACTTGTTATAGTTCTATTGTCCATCATAGATGACCTAGAACGTTCACCTTGATCATAGTAAGCTTGATTGGAAGTTTGGAAACCTTCTTGCTTTGTTTTGGCCTTAGCGATTTCCCTCTTCTCCCGTTTTGCGCGTATTTCGTCGTACGATATGTTCATTGAGTTCCCGGACTTATATTCAAGTCATAACCATGGTTAAACAAGCCTTTTCCATGCCCAAGATATCTTAGTTCATTGACGTTTGATCCGGGTTTGATTCGTCAACCAATCGTCGCTTGACTCGAGCCTTGTCCTACCTTGTTCCGGGTGTTGTTCGGGTGTGTTTCGGACTTGTTTTGAGTGGTATTAGACCCTAGAATGGTTGCCCACAAGTTTAGGACCCTTTAGGACATGTTTAAGTCAAGTTTTGGAGCCCCAGAAGTTCAGGCGCCCGCATGGATCGAGTGAGGCGCGAGCAAATGAAAACGAGAACCTAACTTTTGCATTTGAGGCGGCGCATGGCCATCTTGAGGCGCCGCCTCGGCCCTTCTTCAGCTACGGGAAATTTTCTCCCTCCTCTCCTATGTCCGACCTTTGACCCCTTTAACCCCCTCCTAATTGGCCCTAATCCTACCTATTAAACACTAATCAAGTTAGATTAGTCCTAACCTCAAGCTACCTCCATTTGACAAGTGTATTTTGAGGCCCTCTCCTTGTGCCAAGTGGATTTCCACTCAAACCATGCAAGGTATATAAGCCTTCTCTCTTGTTGATCAGCCATTAAGCTACCATTCCCAGATTTTTCTTCTCTTTCTCTTGCCATATTAGTGTGTGTAGAGAAAAGGTGAGACTAGTGTGTGTCTACTCCATGGATTGAGCTCCCGACCTCCGTTTGCCAAACCGAGACCACCGGAGTGAAGCTACCGACAAGGAGATCATTTCCATCCGGTTACTTTGCTCTCCAACCTCCCTTTTTCTTGGTGAAGGTAAGCTATCGATTCCCCTTAGGATGTATGCTAGATATGCCATGTCCCCTCTTCTTGTAAATCCCATGCTCCTACCATGCTCTTGCCATGATTATTGATGAATTGGTCTTTTGGGATTTTTGATTAATATGATCATCTTGTTAATTTAGTCCTATGCCTAGAATTAAAAATGTTCTATGCCCTCTTAGGAACAACTAATGTTCTTGGACTATTGGATTTTGATGACTTTTGGAAACTATGAATTCTAGGGTTCCATATGCCATGATTTGTTCATCTTATTGAATTGGGTCCTATGTTGAGAATTAAATGTGTTCTATATCCTCCTACAAATAATTAATGTTCTTGGACCATTGTAAATTATCAACCTTTGAAATAATAATTCTAAGGCTCATTGAAATTGAATTGATGATAATCCTTGCCTACGGTTGTTAAATGGATTAATGACCTAACCGATCATATACGCAAACTTAGAAAAGGGTTTGTGATGCATTTAGCGTCCTAACTCTATTGGATGAATTGTTAGAGGCGACTCAGCGGAGTCAAGTTTAGCGAGCTATTGAACAATACCGGCTCACCAATCAATCCTACTGACGTTCTAATCACGTTTACCTTAGAATAATAATTCTAGACTCTTGAACTTGGATTGATTGCCTTGCTTGATCTTGAATGTCATATTATAGAATACTTAATTGACATGTGAGTTCGCTCTTGTCGAACTCAATCCTACTTGGTTATTGATGAGAATAATTTACTTGTCATGAACGAGATCGCTCTTGTCGACCTCGTTCACTACTTGATATTTTGTTAAGTATACATTACTTGGCATTGCATGAGTCAGTGGCATCTGTCCTTGTTCACACACGCCTCCACGTGGCCACGGTGGGAAGTAGCTCCCTTGTTGCATCAATACGAGTACCATTGGTTCTATCCCGAGGCATTCCCTCGGAAGGTCGATGTACTACACACATCTGACACATGCACGCTCAAGATAACGCTTGTATGCAGGAACTACGTAGCGGCCCGGCTCTTCATATATCCTTATCCTATGTGATTTAATTACGCGCACCTATGTGAAACAATGTGCATCTTGGATATATGCTCTCTATGCTTATGTGACTATAACTTGCCTTGTATGTTGCATATTGCCATGACATGCATGATTGATAGCTTACGAGTCTTTATGACTTACCCTTTCCCCTTTACTGCTTTAGATCCTAGCAAGACAGTTACGCTTTCGTTGACTCATTCGCCGTGTTCGTGCCTTGTTCTCCTTTTGGTTCGCCGTCGATTGAAGAGGTGGTTTAGATGTCCTCTTCCTCTTGCTTTGTACTTTTGTAAGGACGACGGGTTAAGCAAGTCACTTAGACTATGCTTGGGTGTTTGTGTAGAACTTGATTGTAAATCTTATTAACTGCTAGTAGTTTATTACTTGTAGTACTTGTATCTCTTTTGTGCCGGCATTGTGTAAGCCGAGCTTTGGTTAACTTGTTATTATCCCACTTGTATTAGTCTTCCGCTGAGCATCCTATTAGCTCTTATTTAATTCTTGTCCATAAAATGTTAGCTTGGGTTCCGGCATGTAGTGTCGCCGATGACTTGGATTAAATTGTTTAAGCTAGTTATATATCGGGTTTGAAAAGTTTTAAAAAATACCGGCCCTTTGGTGCCGAGGCGTGTTACGTCTCTAATGTTGCGTCACGTCGTTTTTAAAAATTAAGTCCTTGCATGTTTTATTGCCTACCTGTTTTCCCTCCTTATTTGGGCGGTCCGACCCGCGGTTCCTCCTCGGGCCCGGGCTGGGTGGCCACACAGCTGCTTGAAGGCTTCCTGGCATTCCTTCGTCCATTCAAACCCTTTGTTTCCCCGGAACACCTTGAAAAACGGCAAACACCTCTCCGTCGACTTGGAAATGAAACGACCAAGAGCTATAACTCGCCTGTTGAGCTTCTGAACGTCCTTAATACATCGAGGAAGCTTCATAGTGACCAATGCCTTAATTTTTTCTGGATTGGCTTCTATACCCCTTTCAGTCACCATGAACCCCAGCAATTTGCCTGCCTTCACCCCGAAAACACACTTGCTCGGGTTAAGCTTCATATTGTTTTTCCTAAGGTTGGCAAAAGTTTCTCCCAAGTCCACTATATGGTCGTGCCCCTTGGTCTTCACCACCATATCATCAATGTAGGCCTCCACGTTTCTGCCAATCTGCGAACTGAAGACCCTATTCACCATCCGTTGATACGTAGCCCCTGCATTCTTCTGGCCAAAGGGCATCATTTTGTAACAATACAGCCCCCCTGCTGCTCGGAAAGCTGTCAAGGCCTTATCCCTCTCGCTCATCTTCACCTGATGGTACCCGGAGTATGCATCAATGAAACATAGACAACTTGTCAATGCGAGGTAGGGGATAGCAATCCTTCGGGCAAGCCTTATTCAGGTCGGTGAAGTCTACGCACATTCTCCATTTTCCATTGGATTTTTTAACCATAACAATATTAGCCAACCAAGTTAGGTAATGAATCTCTTCAATGATGTCGGCACTAAGCAGTTTCTCCACCTCTTCTTTGATAGCTTGATCCTTCTCGGCAGAATACACTCGAGGCCGCTATTGAATTGGCCTGAAAGCTGGATCCACATTGAGATAATGAAGAGCTACATC
The DNA here is from genome assembly GCA_013146195.2 of Codonopsis lanceolata. Classification (NCBI taxonomy): domain Eukaryota; kingdom Viridiplantae; phylum Streptophyta; class Magnoliopsida; order Asterales; family Campanulaceae; genus Codonopsis; species Codonopsis lanceolata. The sequence continues at coordinate 106,027,660 of CM028383.1, read as the reverse complement.
CTCGCTCACCCCTTGCATATCCTCTCGGTCTCGATCAAATTAGCCCGAGCTTTGCCACGATCAAATTAGCCCGCTCGGGATAAGCAGAATTGATAACTACTTCTTCAAGCTCGTCGTGAGCTGTGAATTCCGGTTCATCTCGCATTTGGAGCGTGTCACACTCCACTCTCTCCTCATCTTCAGCATGAGTTTCAACTGTATCAAGCTTATCTACATCCATGTCCACTACTTGCTCAGTTTGTCCCCCCGACTTCAATGTCGGCAAAGGACCAACAGTCTTCTCGCAACCTTCATCGGGCACCAAGCCCATATCAACATCCTGCTCGACCTGTCCCCCCGACCTCAATGTCGGCAAAGAACAAGTGTCCTCCTCGCAATCTTCCGCAACTTCACCAACCACGACAATTGTTGATGATCCGACAGTCATATGAGATTTCTCCTTGGTGCTAATAGTGATTTTTTGTTCGCCATCTTCCAAGGTCAACTTTTGTTTCTTCCTCTGACTGTCTCGTACATACTCCAACACTGCCTCGGGGTTGACTCTTCAGCACTCCTACTCCATGGTCGGTGTAAAACTTAGCCTGCTGATGGGGAATAGAGGCCACCATCTGGAACTTAGTCATGCTCGGTACCCCCAAAATGATATTGTAAGGAGACTTAAAATCAATTACCATAAAGGTAATTTTCTCAGCCCGAGTACGGCTTCCTTAAGAGATTAATGGGGTGTCGGGTGTGAGACTTGGGTGGGTTTGAACCAACATGACATAATAATGAAGATTTATTTTTCAGATTCCATGGTTACATATGTTTTGTGAGCTATTTTTATTTATAACTTTTTCAAACATGTAAAATACAAAACTAACCTAACTCTTAAAAAATTATCAAGTATAGCCTCTGTTGTGCACAGCGGGAGACTTGCTAACAAATTAACATAGTATAATAGGATCAATCACAGAGAAGAGAGAAAGATTGACGCCAATGGACTGTCGAAATTTTATTAGAGTCAACCTTGAAAACGTTTTAGGGATACAACCATTTATATTGATACAATAAACACTCCAAAACCCTTAAAGCAAGTAAAAACGGACAAAGCCCAAATTGCCAAAAACGAGACCAAGCAGTCACTCAGTCCAAAGCACCAAGCGATCGCACATTTTCCTGAAAGTTGGTCCAAAGGAATCTTGACTAACTAAGCGGTCGCTGCGACCGCCTGCGACCGCCTTGTCCCAAAACCTGTCGATGCATTGTCCAAAACCCGACAATTCGTATCACGGGGGGACTACGCGCTCCGCACCTTACTTTGAGGTTCAATTAAGTCCTACCACCTGCCCTGGCCCGTTCCCTCAGGGGGAACTCGACCTGTTGCCTGGGTGATCGAGTCATCTCATTCTCAACAACCTCTTTTGTAATGAATTATTTATAATACCCTTTTGACTCTCAAAACTAATATAGTGAGATTTATATCGACTTTTGGGTTTATTAAAGGTCTATCAAAGGTCTATGAAGGTCGAGTTAATAGACCCTTGATTGACCTTATTATCTGAAAAATATTTTTGTCTGTTTAAATTGTTCCAAAATTTTAAGTGATCAAATGATATGAAAGAACATTGCATGGGTCAAATGCCCATACTTGATAAATTCCTCTATGATTTTTGTTAATCATCTGATAAATATGAGGTTGTCACTTTTGTCAGTTATTTTTCATTGACAAAAACTTAGGAAAGATAAATCTTCCTTAGACAAAACACAAGAAAATAGAAATGTTATTTTTCAATATCTATTCTAATCTTGGAGACAAGATAAAACTTAGTTTGCCCCCATCAAATTTAATTATTGGAATAATCATACAGCTAGAATTACTCAAAGAAAAGTGGTGGGAAAGTTTATACTCCTTTTTAACTCTAAAATAAGTAGTCATGTTCAACAAAAAAATATCTTGTCTATGTTTCTAATAATGAATTGTGCACAGTGATCTAATTAGTGTCTTTGACATGTGGATTTAGAAGTTACATTGTGGTTTGAATTTGTAATGATAGGATGATAAGAAAAAGGTGTGAGACAGAGAAATAGAAAAAAAATGAAGGTTTAAATCTCAATTTGGTCATCCTATTTTTGGCCAAAAGTCATTAAGCTCACTTTACTTTTTTTTTTCCTCAATTTAATTACTATACTTGGACATAAATATCAAGTTCATCACTTCGTCCAATTATTTTGTTGGAAACCTTAAAAAAATTTTGTAAATCCAAAAATACCCTTCCAGTTATAAGACAATTAAACGCCCCGATTAAATCGGATAGCCTTCGTGGAACCCGTCTGCTCTGTCCAACTCACTCACCCCAACCCACTAAAATTAAGCTCAAATGAACTACAAATTTCATCCAAATTTCACACAAATTTATCTATCCTCTTATCATCCACCCCACCCCTCCCCTCACCTATCCCCTCTTTCTCCCCACCAGCCGCCTCCCCCCCCTCTCTCTCTAACACTTTCTCTTTCTAAAAACCTCACCGCAGTGTCCACACCTCACTAACCCACGTGTTAATTTTTCCCCCCCACCGGAAAACACTTCCACCCACTGCTTCCTTCTCACCTGTTGATCCGATACCCGGTTTATGGAATGGCGGATTACAATCTACCACCAACGATAAATTTCTGGTCGACGAATGAAAACACGTCAATGATGGAAGCATTCATGAGCTCCAACATGACGTCGTCGTTTTGGGCTAACCTAACACCGACTCCCCCCCGGGTTCCTCCATCGTCATCCTCCGCTTCAACCTCAACCGACCCTACCAAAACCCTAATTCAATCCCAGCTTTTCAATCAAGAAAGCCTCCAACAACGCCTTCAAGCCTTAATCGAAGGCGCGAGGGAGAGTTGGACTTACGTGATTTTCTGGCAAACAACGCCTTCAAGCCTTAATCGGAGGCCTTGGTGGGGCTTGTTGCTTAGCCGGGGCAAACATTGAAGAATAACTGGAAGGGGAACGAATTAGGTTGCAGGTGAATCTGAACTGGATGGCAAGCAATGATGGAGAACACGGCTTGAAAAAACTCGCCCGAGAATGAGGCGAACTGAGGAAGAGAGATTGGGTCCGGCTCTGGACTGCTTGGGGATGATTCGCCGGAGAAGATGAAGGTCGCTGGGCTTTGGGTATTTGGAGAAGGAGCTGGATTGTGGGGATTCAGAAAGGGGCAGCAATGGAGATTCACCGGGTCTGGGGCGGTGTGAGAACATGATGGAGCAGAGAGATGGAGATGGGTGAAGGGTGAGAGAGAGAGAGAGCTTGGGCAACATTTGGTTTTTTTTTTTTCTGGACGTGAGAATGGAGATGTCGGCATTGTTTGAGGCTTATTGATGTCACATGAGAGATTTATTTTTTAGTTTGAACCCTCAACTTTTAACATTGAGAGTAAAACTCTTCAACTTAATAAGGGTATTTTGGTATTTTCAATGATTTTCATTCAACATAACGAATAAAAATGACTCAAGTATGTCGAAACCAAGTAGAGTGATTAAATTGAGGAAAAAAAAAGTAGAGTGAGCTTAATGACTTTTGGCCGAAAGTAGGGTGACTAAATTGAGATTTAAATTAAAAATGAATTTTGTAAGACTAAGAGAAAGAAAGTCAAAAACCACAAAGTAAAGTCCCTATATATTACACACTTTGTTTTTTATCCGTTCTAAAATAATTATTTATTTTAAAACTTTCTTTTTTAGAAAATATTTTTACCACTTTATTTTTACTTTTTCTACATATTTTAATTATGACCACATACATAAGGATATTAAAAAAACTCATACATTACACCAATATTAATAATATACTCAATTATGTTTTTTTAAACGGTGTGTGGATTAAAAATAACAATAATTTAGAAAGGGAGAGAGTACGTAGAAAACAGACCTAATATGAACAATAAGAGTAAGGGTAAGAACATTAACAACAGTTTGGATCAAATAACCCAAATCAAACACCAATTCAAACATAACCCATTAAAAACCAAATAAAATAATTTATTTTATACTCATTTGATTCAAAACTCAAAAAACCTTCCAACAGTGGTACATAATTTAATGTTTTTACATATTTCACCATATTTATCTCTATTACTTTAATTTTTTTCTTCAGAAAATGACTAAAAACTTAAAAAAAACAATATAAAAATTTTCTAATATCCAAATGAAACAAACAAAATCTTTATTTATAAGTAACAATGTATACTTTAATTCAGGAAAAAATAAATAAATAAATTTTTTGGCCGAAAATTGGCAAAAATAAAAACGATGGTGGAAAAGTTATTTCATCCACTTGAAAACTGCCATGTGGAAAGGGGAGGGCAGGAGGTGTCGGGTTGGGCTTGTCGGTGTTGGGACGCTTTTTTTTTTGTTGTTGAAAATTTTGGTATTAAACGAATGTGTTTTGTTTTGTAAAAGGCTAATTCACGGTCGTTTTGGTGTTTGGCCAGTTGGTTTGATTTTCTTTTAATTTTGTTTTGATTTGTAACATATATTGATCAAAATCAAACAAAATCAAATAAAAACTAAATTATGTTTTATTTAGATACACCGTTATAAACTAAAATTTGGTTTGATTCAGTATTTGATCCAACGTTGTTCATGTTCTAAGGGTATTAACTATTAAGGTACACACATATATTTTTTATTTCTTTCGAATATAAAATAAAAAATAGTTGAAATTAAACAAGTGATCATGGTATTTCAGTTGATAAATCATGGAGTGAGCTCTTCATTGGTGGAGAAAGTGAAGGTAGAGACCCAAGAATTCTTCAACATGCCAATGGAAGAAAAGAAAAAGTTTTGGCAGAAAGAAGATGATATTCAGGGATTTGGGCAGATCTTTGTTGTATCTGATGAGCAGAAGCTTTATTGGGCTGACATCTTTTACCTCGTCACTCTTCCACGTAAAGTCAGACTTCCTCACTTATTTCCTGAACTCCCTCTTCCATTCAGGTCATGTACTCTCTCTCCCTCTCGCTATAACATCAGACTTCAATAGCTCGAATAGAGGTGCAACTATCCCAGCTTTCATAATAATATATTCATACTATTTTTATTCAAAAATCTGAAAATTGAGGATATCGAACAAGCTTTGAAAATACCTATTTCATAATACTATATTGTCCATAAATGTTGTTAGATAAATAAAGTTAAATTGCTCATGTGCCTCCTATGTGTATTTAACAATGACTAAAAATGAAATTTACCCAAACCTAACTTATATCACAATTTGTAATCAAGCTCTTAAAGTTTGGAAAAAGTCCACAAGCCCTACTTCCCCAATTTGTAGGCCTTCTACCTCTTCTTCCTCAACTTTTATAATTTGCACAAACAAGGGACTCTAAGTTGTGATCTTTCTCTCTCTCATCCCCATCTGAACTATGACTGCAATTCTTTAACTTATTCTAGTCTCTTAAATCGACAATAAAGAAATACCTGGTAATCAAAATTGATCAAAGCAGTGGGCTTCTAATTAATTAATGGCTTCGAGTAAATGATGTAGTTGAAATCTAGTAGTAATAGATAAACACCAACGACTAGGGGTGTGCACGGGCCCTAAGCCCGCGGGCATTGGCAATGCCCAGTATGGGCCCATTAAGCAGCGTGCATTAGATTTAAAAGCCCAGTACTATTGATCAGCCCACGGGCATTAGTAGATGGGCTTCAGACGGGCATTGGGCGGGCACGGGCAGGCACGGGCTTCAGCCCATTTGTTTATATTTTTAAATAATTTTATTGTTTTCTCATTCAAGACAAAACGCAAAAGGGAAGCGACGACTCGATGAAGTGTGAACTGAACGAAGATGATGAAGATGAAGTAACGAACTTGAGAGAGGCAATAAACGATCGAAAAAGATGAAGAAGGCATTGGATGTGTGAGTCGAGAGCGTCTTTGGGCAGGATTTGAGAGTCGGAACGTCATTGTTTTCCAAGAAGATGAAGAAGACAATTGTCACACCTTAATAATACTAAATTTAATACTAATGTCAAATTTTAATCTTGCATGTGATGAGATTGAGAATAGAATATCAATAGATGTCTAGATGGTTGAGTAATTAATAATTAAAATAATAGGGTTTGACTTTTAGGCTTTTATTTTTAGCAATAGCTTTATTAGTTTAAGTGTATTATACTATTACTATATTTATATATTATAATTTATAACTTATAACATATAAATATAGTAATAGTAGAATACACAATTACACATAAATTAAATATATAGAATTTGGTCAAAGATCTATAATTAAATTTTTTTTTTAAAAGTTATCATAGAAGAGGATGGGCCGGGCTGGGCAAAACGGGCAGGGAGCAGCTGAAGGCCCAGTAGAGCCCGAGACCGCGGGCATTTGACTCATCTAAAGCCCAAGATGTATAGCCCAGCCCAGGGGTGTCCAATCGTGCCAATATAAATAAGCCCATTGTGCACGGGTTCCATGGGTTGGGCACTGACGGGCTTTAACGGGCTTGATGGGCATTGACGGGCCCTGCTCACCCCTACCAACGACGTTGAGATCGCGCACGATTACCGACCATTGATCTTCCAAAATCACGTAGAGGGTTACAATCTACCGTGATTCATGCATCAATCCAAATTGATTCAATGAATACCAGGAATTGGAATGAAAGAACAATATTATTAGCCGGCAAAAACTGCCTCAAAATAAACCCTAAAAATGTTTAAATAGGTTCCAAAACCCTAAGAGCAACAAAAGTCGAAATAAAAATTAAAAAACACAACTTGACTAAAAACTTTCGAGACCAGTTACACTGCCTAAACGATAATTTTTCAAGTCTTGTAGAACTTTCTAAGAGCTTCTATGCGGTGGGACCAGTGGTTTCACTTGAGTCCAAGTTATGTTCCTTTTCGCACGTTGGGTCCAAACGGTCGAGAAAATCTAGTGCGAGACTGCATTAGTAAACATGTCAAATGATCTTTAGGTATGCAAGTCCAAATCATTGCCTAGCCAAATCCGCGATGGCCGCTCCAAATCTCCAATGTTCCTTTCCAAGATTATCCACATCATTTCCACATTTTCATCTCCCGAATTCACAACAATAAATCATGTTTGAATCACCAACATGAAAATTTGGAGCAATTTGATGAAAATAGGGCTTTTATTATGTGAAAAAAAGGTTGGATGTCGACCTCAACATTACTCTATGTCCTCCAACGGAACTTGAGCAATTCCTGCCTCGAGCAGCAACCAAAGATAGAGTGATTGATGAAATACGTGTTGTTGCGAAGAGTGATTCTCTCAAATTTACAATGGTTGAGAAGAGTCCAGAAAGCTTAGGTGATCGGATTGAAGTTCATAGCATTTGTGAAAATGAAGAAGCGAACGTTGTTGAAGAGTGACAAAATGCGAAGTTCTGAGATTTCTAACGTCGGAGATCAAAGCACAGGAATCGATAACAATGGAGGTTCCGAACAAGAAACAACAAACATCGAGCCATATAAAGTAAAACGAGGAGGAGAAGGGTGTTTCAACGCAATTGATGTTTGGCGAGTTAGAGTAGGAGCCGATGAAACCAAACGGGGAAACGGAGCCAAGTCACAAGTAAACCAAAAGCGGGACACAAAGTAAGAGTTGTTGGAGGACGGCGGTGGCGGTGGTGGAGGAAGGATGGTATGGGGAATTGGAGGACCGATGGTGAAATCGAAACGTCAGAGGAGTCGGTTTTTGCCGTAAAAATACAAAGACTCAATTGTCGAGCCATTGGCTCGGTTGTCATGTCCTAGATGGACCGCTGTTTAGTGAAAACATAAATGATCAATCCATGTGCTCGGCTCACCATGTGACAGAGGCCTTGTGGACTTTTTCGAAACTCTAAAGGCTCGATTGCAATGATATAAGTTAGGTTTGAGAAGTTTTCATTTTAGTTTTTACTAAATACATGTGTGAGGCACATGAGCAACTTAACGGTATTTCTTTAACGACATTTATAAAAAAAACTGAAAGCTGAGAATATTTGAAACTTTTATAACTCAATTGTTACGAAAATTTCTTCATGGACTAATGGTGAGAATGATCAAAAGCCAAGGGATCAATGGTGCTATTAAACCAAAGACAAAAGTACTACTCCATTTGTTCCAAAACTATTGTTTTGGTTTCTTTTTTTGTTTGTCTAAAAAAATTATCTTATTTAAAAGTTTCATTTTTGAAACAACATTTTTATCATTTTACTCAAAAAAATATTTCCTACCTTAATTAAGGGTCATATGCATGTGCTTTAAAATAAACTACTCATGTATTAATAACCAACTCAATTATTTTTCCTTGATCCGTATGTCGGGTCAAACAAGACAATTATATTAGGACGGAGGGAGAATAATTATTGACGCCGAAACTCTAATTTTTAAGTTACCAAACAACTTCATAGTACTGCCCTCAATCCTACATAATTGTCTTGTTTTAATTTTCCAACTTCAAACTGATTGTTTTTCAAATAAATGTTTTTTTAAGTAATTTTAATTTTTTTGTATGGTTTTGGAAACAAAATAAAAGGAAAAAGTTAATTTTTAATTTAAAAAACAATCAATTTGATTTTTAAAAGACAAAACATAATAATTATTTGGGAATGGACATATGCTACCCTGAGATAGTGCTCGAACTTTGGTTTGTTTGGAACATCAGGGGTCACAAGTGTCAACAACAAAAGAAAAAAGCACAATTATAGTCGTTTTCATTACTAGAAATTTGAAAGATGTCAATTTTCTTCTCACGGAAAATATAAAAAAAATTGAATGATCCATAAAATTGGAATGTCTATGGGAATGGAATGGAAATATACCTAAACTGATTGGTCCCCTTGCTACTTTTTAAAATAATATACTAATAATTAATAATAATTGTATCCGATTTTTCTGTGCTATTTTGACTTATTAAACCAATATCGTTTAAGTCGGTTTAAAATTTGGTATTGTATCTATATGTATAATTGTAACCCTATAACGTATACAAAGTTGACAATAAATTTCAATAGTCCGTGAACCCTAATCTCTCTCTCTCTCTCTCTCTCTATTATCTTCAATTGATCTAGCGCTATAATCTGTGATTCTTTTGTTATTTGCTTCTGCTATGCACAACATATAAACATTGTAAATATCATTTCCACAAGCTTGAGCTTGTACAATATCATTTCCACTTATTTAATCATTAATATTAATGCATATAGTGGAAAAAGACTCTAGTTTGTTAGTAAGGGTATCTTAATGTTTTCTTCATTTTTCGAAGTACTAAAAGGGGGTCGACGGGAAATGTTACACAGGTACACTTTAGATGCCTACTCAATAGAAGTAAAAAGCTTAGCCATAAAAATCCTTACAGAGATGGCAAAAGCCTTAAAAATGGATGTTGCAGATATGACATTGTTGTTTGAAGAAGGAATGCAGTCCATGAGGATGAATTACTATCCACCATGTCCGCAATCGGAGCTCGTCATCGGCCTTACCTAACTTATATGTCCTCTTCTAGTCGTATAACTTATATGTATAATTGTAACCCTATAACGTATACAAAGTTGATAATAAATTTCAATAGTCCGTGGACCCTAATCTCTCTCTCTCTCTCTCTCTATTATCTTCAATTGATCTAGCGCTATAATCTGTGATTCTTTTGTTATTTGCTTCTGCTATGCACAACATATAAACATTGTAAATATCATTTACACAAGCTTGAGCTTGTACAATATCATTTCCACTTATTTAATCATTAATATTAATGCATATAGTGGAAAAAGACTCTAGTTTGTTAGTAAGGGTATCTTAATGTTTTCTTCATTTTTCGAAGTACTAAAAGGGGGTCGACGGGAAATGTTACACATGTACACTTTAGATGCCTACTCAATAGAAGTAAAAAGCTTAGCCATAAAAATCCTTACAGAGATGGCAAAAGCCTTAAAAATGGATGTTGCAGATATGACATTGTTGTTTGAAGAAGGAATGCAGTCCATGAGGATGAATTACTATCCACCATGTTCGCAATCAGAGCTCGTCATCGGCCTTACCTAACTTATATGTCCTCTTCTAGTCGTATAACTTATATGTATAATTGTAACCCTATAACGTATACAAAGTTGACAATAAATTTCAATAGTCCGTGGACCCTAATCTCTCTCTCTCTCTCTCTCTCTATTATCTTCAATTGATCTAGCGCTATAATCTGTGATTCTTTTGTTATTTGCTTCTGCTATGCACAACATATAAACATTGTAAATATCATTTCCACAAGCTTGAGCTTGTACAATATCATTTCCACTTATTTAATCATTAATATTTGAAGGATATATCATATCATATATCAAACAAGTTCGCTAATATAACAGTAATCATGAATTACCTTTGTGCGAACTGGAGCCTTGTACGCAGCGGAAAAATTACGCTTGAGCTACGATCTTCGTATGCCAATATCCACAGACCTGCAAGTCTCTCTCGTCGGATTGATATCACAGAGCACGGATATCAATACTGATTCACACCGCAAATCCAAGCCTCTTGATGGTTAGGCTAGAGAGAGTATTTTGGTGAGATAGATTTTCTAGGGAGAGAGAGGGCGGCCAAAGTTGGGAGACGTGTTCTCCAAAATACTGATTAGGGTTTTATCCCTTTTGTTGCCCTATTTATATTATTACAAGAAACCTATTTCTTGTAGGTTAAGTAATCCTAAACCCAATTGGATTAGGATTCTAATTAACCAATAAATAATATAAATATTATTTCCATGTGGGCGGGACTAAATAATCGGGCCGCAAGCCCAATTACCAACATCTCCCACTCGTACACATGGACTCATCTCTAACCACATCGTATCATCAAAACCCGTTAAACACCGCCTCTTCATACCGGAAGTGAAGCGTGCGACATGACGAGAAAGATAAAGGGTGGAGCGCTATACCAAATCACCATCCGACCAAAGATAGAACGCCCTCGTTAGAAAACAAAACTCGCCTATACCCCTGCATCGTATATATACATCAATTTAAGCATCCTCAATCCCTCAAGAGCGGTGCTTAAAAACTCAATATGTTTGTGTATCAAGATCAACCTTTTGAACCGTATGTTCAATATGATCGCCATGGCATTGAAACACAAAAATAAAGATGCATATCATACTATCTTCCTTAGACACTCATATTAATCACTCTTGGCTGACTGCTTTCCCAGCAATGCTCCGTAGGACTGTATGTGCATAGCCCGTTGGTCGGCATGCCAAAGTAGCATCATCAACGTCCAAGTTCATGATATAGTTCTAAGTCACATAGGGTATAATTGTGATCTGGATTTGATCACTAGAACTCACACTGATGAAGCAGGATCATTCAATCACTTTCTTAAGTCGCATTATAGTCACATACAAGATGAAGTGTATGCTATGACGGAACTCCCACACGAAGTGCATGTCATGCTCAAACGTCATACGAACCTTAGTCTAGCCGCCTCTTCGGCGTGCCTAACTTGAGTACTTAAAAGCGCCACTCTTCTAGTGACTCTCCTTTAAGATCTCACATTCGGACTTTTCCTTGGGATATAAAGTCGACCTTATAAAGGTCTCATCTTGGCCGTATGCCAAGGCGATAAATGTAATGTCATTTGCACCCTTTGTAGGTACCAAAGACTTTTACTATCTCAACTTGCTCGCCCACCTGGCGACAAGGTGAATTACCCGTGTGAGAGGGCCAATTCAATATCCACGACATCTTTTAATAAAAATATATATGCCACACAATTTCATATTAAAATATCCAATTAACATATAAAAGGAATAAAATGAAACTGCAATTTATTCAAATGATAATGAATAATAATCAAATGTCAACATAAGTGTTCTCAGAATAAAAGTCAAATCCTACGAAGCCCTAGACCCAACATGTGGTCCTGAAAGATCTCTAGCTAGAGGTTTAGTCATAGGGTCAGCTAACATGCTTCTAGTAGGAATATATTCTAGAACAAACTTTCTTTTCTGCAACCATGTCTCTAGTGAAATGATATTTGATGTTGATGTGTTTCGTCTTCCCATGGTACTTGGGATCTTTAGTGTAACCTAAAGCCGCCATGCTATCACAAGCAATGACTACAGGACGATCCACATGCGTCGTAACATCAAGATGTTGAAGAAAACTCCTCAACCACACAGCTTCTTGAACCGCAACTGAGCAAGCCATGTACTCTGACTCCATCGTAGATAGGGCGGTGCTAGTCTGTCGCTTGCTACTCCAAGAGATAGCTCCACCACCAAGGAGGAAAGCGTAGCCCGAAGTAGATTTATAACCATCTACATCTCCAGCCCAATCCGCGCCAGTGAAACCTTTCAAGCTCAAATCACCACCTTGGTAACACAGGGTTAAATTTGTGGTTCCCACCAAGTAACGCAGTAACCCTCTTCACCGCCATCCAAAGGTTGAGGTCCGTGATTACTTTGGAATCGACTCAACATCCCAACTGCAAAGCATAGGTCAGGCCGAGTACACACCATAGCATACATCAAGCTTCCTACCGCATTTGCATATGGAGTCGTAGACATTCTCTTCTTCTCTTCTTCATTCTTAGGGCATTGGTTTGTACTAAGGACACATCCCTTTTCCATTGGAGTGACAACGGGTTTTGAGTTAGTCATGCCAAATCGTTCGATAACTTTCTTAATGTAAGTCTCTTGAGACAAACCAAGAAATCTTTTCGAACGATCTCTAATGACTTTTACTCCAAGCACATAGCTTGCTTCACCCAAGTCGTCATATCGAAAAGCGCATACCACTCTTTAGTGGCATTTATCATCTCCATATCATTCCCCTAGTAGGATGTCATCAACATATAATGACGTAATCAAGATCTTTTTCTTGGATCGCTTAACATACACACAATGGTCTTCCTCAATCATCACAAAGCCAATTGAGGTTATCGCTTGGTGAAAGCGAATGTACCCTGCCTAGATGATTGTTTGAGACCATAAATGGAACGCTTGAGTCGGCACACTTTGCGCTCTTGTCCCTTGACTTCAAAACCCTCCGTTGAGTCATATAGATCTCTTCATCTAGTTCTCCATTGAGAAATGCGCTTTTAACATCCATCCGATAAAGTTCTAGATCCATGTGTGCTACTATCGCTAGGATTAGGCGAACAGAGGAAAATCTCACCACGTGGGAGAATGTCTCCTCATAGTCTAAACCTCTCTTTGGGTAAAGCCTTTCGCCACAAGACGTGCCTTATATTTGTCAATTGATCCATCTGCCTTTCGCTTGACTTTGAAAACCCATTTGTTTCCAATAGTCTTGCGACCTTGCGGAAGATCAACTAACTCCCAAACCTGATTCTTTTTCATAGAGGAAATTTCATCTTCCATTGCAGTCATCCATTCACTGTTTGTAGGTAAAGAAAGAGCTTCTTTGAACGATGTAGGCTCACTAGAATTAAAAGAAGTAGTTAGAAAGATTCCTCTTCGATCGCGAATCGACGACGAGGTATATTTCCACGCTTACTTCTTCGCTCTAGTATCGACTCCCACTAGAATCCGCTCCCACTCGGATGAAGATCACCTTGACTCTCATTGGCGACTTCCATAGGTTCAACCTCATGTTGTACCATAGGATTAGGTTGAGGCAATTCCCCACCTTCGCCAAAAGATGTCATGTGTTCTTCTTCCATCTCAAAAAGTTCAAAGTCTTTCCTAACTTCACCTATCTGTGGGAAATCATTCTCAATGAAATCAACATTGCGCGACTCTGATTCCATTCCTTCGTTAGGTTTTCCACCATACATAACATAACCCTTTGAGGTATCGAATACCTTATGAAAACACACTTGTTTCCTCTAGGGCCTAGTTTTCCAAACTTATTGGAAGTACTATGGACATAACCTCCGCACAACCCCAAGGATGAAGATGCCCCAATTTAGGCTTCTCACCTTTCCAAAGTTCATAAGGGGTTGTGGAACCGACTTAGAAGGCACTCGGTTAAGTATGTAGGCGGCAATCATTAGCGCATCCCCCAAAACGAAATTGGGAGGTTGGCCTGTGCCATCATCGACCTAACCATTTCCAACAATGTTCGATTCCTTCGCTCGCAACACCGCTTTGTTATGGAGTTCTAGGAATTGTCAACTGCCGGCGTATTCCCTTTTTCTCACACAATTCTTTAAATTGATCGATAAATATTCACGGCCACGGCCGCTTCTAAAAGTTTTTAAGCTTTTATCCTTTGATTCTCAACCTCATGAAAAGCGCCAAAACACTTGAGAGCTTCATCGCGGTGAGAAATAAGGTAAACATAACCATAACGTGTATAGTCATCGATAAAAGTGAGAAAATAGGAAGCTCCATGACGTGCCTTAACATTCATTGGTCCGCAAATGTCCGAATGGACTAACTCTAATGGATGTGTGGCTCTTTTGCCTTACCAAAAGGCTTTCGGCAAGCTTTTCCCCGCCAAACAAGATTCACACAAGGGTAGGTTGACTTGGCCGAGAGACCCCACAGCCTTCTCTAGCCAATCTAGTCATCCTATCTTTTCCTATATGTCCAAGTCTAGCATGCCACAACTCGTAATTAGAATCATCATAAACCATGCAAGAAGAAGAATTAAGAGAAGAATTATGGGAATCCAACAAATCTAATTTAAAGAAATTATCTGACAAAGAACCATGTCCCAAAACCTCATCACCAAAACAAATATCCAAGTGATCATTACTAAAATTAAAAGAATATCCATGTCCTAGCAATTGTACTACCGATAGAAGATTATGTCGAATTCCTGTGCATAAAGAACTTCATGAAGAGTCAATGTGCGCCCACTCCGCAATCGCAATTGAAGTTGGTATGAGCCAACTCCTTTGACTTCAATGCATCTAACTGCTTTCCCATGAAAATTCTTCTTGTACCAGAACTTTTCGATAATCTACAAATCCTTCTCGATCCCTCGTCACATGTTTGGTTGAGCCCGAGTCTACAATCCACACAGGAGAGAGTCGCCTAATAAAACATGAGAGCAAACACAACTTTGCATGGAGATAGGATAAATGATACCTTCTTGGGCTCGTGACAAGTCCGAGCAAATGACCCAAGGCACCACAGCTTGTAGCACTTCGCTTAGCAATATTCTTTTGCCTCTACGGCTTAGCAATCTTGTCACTTTTAGGGCCCAAATTTCGAGTCTTCTTGCCTTTAGCTTGTTTCTTGCGTTGTCGTGTGGCTTGCGCGACCCTCAAGGGAAACAAGAGCAAGATCACGAAGTCGCAAAGACTTATCGCGCGATTCGCTTCATGACACTCACCTCAAGCTCAACATGGTGGATACATCCGCAAAGTCCGAATGGAGTCCGTATGAGTCAAGATACGCCTCAAACCACTCCAAGAGTCGCAAAGGAACGAATCACCGCTTGAACTTGCCGCTCATCGATAAGACGTAACCAGCAGCAAATTTTAAGATCACGAATCATTCCTGACATCTCACGAAGTTAGTTGTTCAAGAATGTTTCGCTTTCGGTCAATCTTATAGCTTTCAAACTTATAGGTCAAAGTCCTTAACTTTGTAGCGTAGTATTCCCATAAATGCGCTTAATTTGGTCCCACATATGTTTAGCAATGCCTTCAAACTCGCTAATCGATCATTATGCATGCTACTCAAAGATAGTAAAGCGTGCACATCGATCTTTCTTTTTCCAAATAAGGAATTCTCGCATTTTCTCGCGATGCCGGGCGATGGTCAAGTTACCCATCTCTCGGTTCTACCATCACAATATCAAGGTTGTCCGTAACCTCTTGCTCGCTTAGCAAGTATGTGATTTTCCTTTGCCAAACACCATAGTTTGAGCCATCTAATTTCTCACCCTTATTAAGGTCAGCGATTACATTCTGAGAAGCCATTTCACTACAATTTGTTGCAAAAATAAGACATAAGCATATATATATATTTTTGATTCACTTTTGTTTTAAAAAATCAATTACTAAATATAATCACATCATACACGTAAGGAGGGAAAATCTGCGAGGCTCGTAATCACAACCAAAGCATGCACAACATGAAAATATTCATAAATTGATAATTTAAACAAAATAAATGTGATAGAACAGATCCATCAAGTACATATCATGCACATAAATATTTTCACTACTGAAAATAAATTTATTAGGTCTCGCATAGTCCCAATCGCAATTTTAGAGCCCAAAACGACAATTAAATATGCTAAAAATGACTTAAAAATAGCTTAAAATTCACAAAGAATTTTAAAAAATTCCAGAACTGTCCCAAACAGCCCCAAATAGTCACAGAATGACAAAACAACCCCTGGATATTATTTTTGTAATTTTTAAAAATCAAAAAACAGGTTTTTACACACTGAAAAATCAAAAACAAATATTTAAAGGCTGAATTGATCAAAACAGAGACCATCAATGGACTCAGACGGCCAAAACAGAGCCAGACGCGCCGGCCGTTTGCCGATCGGAGCTCGATCGCGCCTCACGCGCCACTCGCGCTGTGGGCTTCATTCGCATAATCGACCGGGCGGTGACTGGGCTTTAGGGCTGACGTGGCAGACACGTGGCAGCCACGTGTCATGATGACGTCACTGATGACGTCATCACAGAGGATTTTCTGGAAGTGGGTCCCATTGATGACGTGGCAGGTGACGTGGCAATGACGTGGCAGACACGTCATCAGTCAACGTTGACCATTGACCGCCACCGCCGATCAGACGCCTCACGTCGCTCCTCCACGCGCCTCGCCGGAGAGTGCAGACACGCGCCGCCTTCTGGTGGTCCGATGACCTCACGGAAAGTGGCGTTGGACTCGTCTCTCTGAGTACTACCCAATGGTGTACTTTTTACCTCGAAAGGAGTGCCACAAAAGGCACGTGTATCGAGGCCGAGAGTGGGGGTCGTTTTAGGTCGAATTTTTAACCCTAAAAATCGATTCGCGAAGGGCTAACTTCGCGAGGCCATAAAACGTTCATTTTAAGTCCAAATTAAGCATATAATATGTCGTTGGAAAGCCCTCACGGAGTACTACAAGTACAGTTCATAAAATCACGATTTTACAGAACATAAACAGGTCGAATCAGCACGCAAAGTTTCGAAAAAAACTGTTTTCAACAAAACTTGGGTTTGCGATATTTTGAAAAATACCCAACGGAATTCAACGAGAATTTAGTATGTTGTTCGCCTCGTCGTAGGGAACTCAGACATATAAATTTTTCTCGAAAATTTCAAAGTTTTACACATAAAATAATAAAACCCATTTGTTTCGTTATCGGGTAAAACTTTTAAACAAACCCAAAAACAAGAGCATGCGATTCATGGCATAACAATACGAGCAATCAAGCAATATGGCTCTGATACCAATGAAGGATATATCATATCATATATCAAACAAGTTCGCTAATATAACAGTAATCATGAATTACCTTTGTGCGAACCGGAGCCTTGTACGCAATGAAGAATTACGCTTGAGCTACGATCTTCGTATGCCAATATCCACGACCTGCAAGTCTCTCTCGTCGGATTGATATCACAGAGCACGGATATCAATACTGATTCACACCGCAAATCCAAGCCTCTTGATGGTTAGGCTAGAGAGAGTATTTTGGTGAGATAGATTTTCTAGGGAGAGAGAGGGCGGCCAAAGTTGGGAGACGTGTTCTCCAAAATACTGATTAGGGTTTTATCCCTTTTGTTGCCCTATTTATATTATTACAAGAAACCTATTTCTTGTAGGTTAAGTAATCCTAAACCCAATTGGATTAGGATTCTAATTAACCAATAAATAATATAAATGTTATTTCCATGTGGGCGGGACTAAATAATCGGGCCGCAAGCCCAATTACCAACAATATTAATGCATATAGTGGAAAAAGACTCTAGTTTGTTAGTAAGGGTATCTTAATGTTTTCTTCATTTTTCGAAGTACTAAAAGGGGGTCGACGGGAAATGTTACACAGGTACACTCTAGATGCCTACTCAATAGAAGTAAAAAGCTTAGCCATAAAAATCCTTATAGAGATGGCAAAAGCCTTAAAAATGGATGTTGCGGATATGACGTTGTTTGAAGAAGGAATGCAGTCCATGAGGATGAATTACTATCCACCATGTCCGCAATCGGAGCTCGTCATCGGCCTTACCTAACTTATACGTTATAGGGTTACAATTATACATATAAGTTATACGACTAGAAGAGGGTCCCATATGATGATTCTCTATTTAGTTCTTGTAGGGAAGGGCCTTTTGTTTTGTTTTGTTTTGTTTTTTTATTTTTCCTTTTTGAACAAATTAAGTATATTCAGTTCATGACGAATATTAAACAATATTTATGACTTTATCCCCATATTTATATACACACACAAGTACTCTAATTGTATTAAACAAACTAGTGTGTGTGTGTGTGTGAGAGAGAGAGAGATAGAGATCACATGGAAGCATGAGATATATGGAAATTGTGGATTTAAAAAGTAGATGCAAGTGAAAGGTTTTGTATCCATCCACAATTCACAATTCACAAAGCTATGGATTCCATCATCTCTTGCGCCAACACATTGCCTAAAAAGCTTTATTTGCCTAAAAAAAAGAAAAGAAATTGTCGCAAAATCAAACTCCGTTAAGTATTTTTTAACGCTTGAGTTCGCATGATGCTCTTAATTAGCCACTTAGTTATTTTGAATGTGTGATAAGAAAAAATTGAATGCATAGAGAATACACATAATTATGCTGCTAGGATTAGGGTATAAATCGGAACCACCGAAGCATAGAACTGAACCAAACTAAATCAATCAGTTTGGTTCGGTTTTGGATGAAAACGGTTCGCTTTCAGTTTCAAAAATTGAAAAATCTGATTCGGTTCACTGTGTTTGGTATCAAACCAAACCAAATCAGTCATTATTATTTGATTTTGTAAATTATCTTCTTAAGACAATTTAAGTTAAGTCATAATAGTTTTATAACTTGTACATGTTAATGTTGTATTTCTCAGGTCTGTCCATTTCCCAAATTCAGAATCAAAATTGGTCATTTTTTATTTCACAATATGTAAATGAAAAGTTGGAATAAAATTAATAAAATCAAACATATACTTTTTAATCAAAAACCACACGAAACCAAATAAAAAGAGTGTCATGTGAGCTCAACTTGCCTTCTATTTTTCATGTCACGTGTCTAGAATAATCTAGTGACTAATAATAGTATCGTGTCAGCACAAGCATCATGTAAACCATACGAAGTTAGTTTCAGTGTCTAAAGAAGAGAGAAAATTTCGCTACATTGGACAAAGTTAATTTTTTTTGCAATTATAAAAGTAAAAGTTGAACCCAAAGGATGTTATTGATTCATATTCATTGTTTTACCGACATGCTTATTTTTCAGATTGTGACTAAAGGAATTTATCGAAGTATCGAGCACCGGGCCACCGTTAACTCAAAAAAAGAGAGACTCTCTATTGCTACATTTCTTAGCGCGAAACTTGATGGGGATTTATGTTCGGCACCAAGCCTCATTTCTCCTCAAACTCCACCATTATTCGAAAGGATTAGTGTTTCAGATTACTTCAAGGGTTACTTTTCGCGGGAACTTGTTGGAAAATCATACCTTGATGTGATGAGGATTCAAGGAAATGGTCAGAAAAATTGATCGAAGATGATTGTGTGTGTGTTGGGCATAATTTATTTGAAATAAATTTATGTTTACTTAGAAATATATACTCAAAAGAAATACCTAGTGTTAAATAAGTGCTCATAAGTGTTATAAATGATCAATAAAAAGAATATATCAGTCTAGCGAGATTTATGTGCGTTGTACGCGTTGTTAATGATTTTTTGAAAGTGTTTTTCTAGTTCTTTCATTTTCTTGTTTACTTTTAATTGGTCAATTCTTTGTGTCTTTTAATCATTAAAGAGTTTATAGCCTTATAATTGTGTTGTTGTGTGTATAGCTTTTTAAATATTTTTTTCTATCATTTAAAATGTATGTTTTTAGTCATTGTATAGCAACTTATTGTAGAAACTAATAAAGTTTAGGAATAACGGCATAGCCTTTCCATTGATCGAATCACCTATTTATATAGGAAGTTACAATTAGGGTTACACTAGGAGTGTAGTACAAGAAACCTTCAAAAGAAGGAATTACAATAAGGAAAGAGATACACAAGGAAAGGAAGTATACAAGAAAGGTAAATAAAGGGAAATAATAATAACAAATAATTACAAAGATATTATTCTCCAATATGCCCTCGCAAGATGGATTCTCATGAGGAGAGACCAATCTTGTTAAGAAGCTGATAGCGCTACCGAGGTAGTGGCTTAGTGAGAGCATCAGCGAGCTGATCTACCGAGGAGACATGAGAAACCCGTAAGATCCCATCCTGAACATGGTGGCGGATGAAAAGATAATCTAGAGCAACATGTTTCATGTGAGAGTGGAACACTGGATTAGAGCATAGACTGGTAGTGCCAACTGTGAGTGCCCTGTTTTTTGTCAACTGTGAGTGCCCCGTTTTTTGACCTTCTCCCCCCGCTACTGAGAAAGCGGGTGGTTTCAAAACCTGTTGGTCCCGAAGTAGGCTCAATCTAGGCTAGAAGGGGGGGGGGTTGAATAGCCTAGATATGTTTTTATAAAACTTTTTCTTTTAAGAACACTTCTAAAGGATTTATGAAATGTTGTGAATAGAAGTGCTTAGGCAATGAAAACAAATTAGATTCTCGAAATTATCAAGGAGTCATATAAAAGGGCGTAGAATCTGAATAGTTAAACATAAACAAATTAAAGTGAAAGATAAGAAGAGTCAATGCACATGAATTTGAAGTGGTTTGTACTTTGAATAGTACTACATCCACTACCAAAGTGGTTAGCTTTGGATTTTAAAAGTGCACTTGTTTTATCCACTAGGTTTATGATTTAGATCTCTAATGGATCGTGTACAAAAGTAGTTTTTAACCAAGTGTATAGAGGTGAGAGAGACAATCAATAGATAATTGTTCTCCACACGTGCGAGAATTAAAGAACAGCTTTAAAGACAAAATGAAACGTTTAACGGCCGAGAAAGAATTTAAGATGGCGATCTGCGGCTTTTAAAGTTTGGTGAAGTTGTTAGCCTTTGTCCTTTGATCTCTTGAATGCTTGAGTGATGAAGATGAAGCTTGAGAGTTTAATGCAAGAGTTGTTTTTCTTCGGATCTTCAACACTTGAATATATACCAGAAGAGATCTTTTGACCGCGGGTTAAAATCGAGATAAATCACCAACGTCCTTTGCATTGAATGCACCCTGGCCAGGAAAGAAATGCCACGCCATCGAGATGCAAGGTGCGAGAAGACATTACTAAATAGAGTAATGTTTCAGGCAGTAAAGCTTTGCAAATTTTGGAAAGTCTTCTAGCAAAACTGTAATGTCTTCGCCTTCGATTTTCGTGATTCGGGCCCGGATGCTTGTCATTATGCGAGTTGACTTCTTGAAAAATTATCCGGTGAAGACATGATGACCGATATTTTCAAAATATCTCGATAGGTGTACACGTGTCATTGTTTCTTGATTTTGGCCAAATTTGATTTTCCGGCTATTTGAGCAGCACTTCAAAGTCCGCTTGTCCTTCAAGGGCCGTCAGAAGCTTGTCATTGAGCGCCTAAGAATCCAACACTTAGAAACTATTCTAAACAAAGTGATTCTAAGACAGCTAAGCCACACTAATCTAAGACGCTGCACCTTTTAGCCTACTGCATAATAGAATCAAGATGACTCAACCAAATCTAATCATAGGAATCAACAATCTCCTCCTATTTGGTTGATGTCATCATCTCGCCACGAGCGCACTTTGAATCATGCACAGGTAATAGTATGTCTTAAGGAAATATTTATTAAGAGCGACATACCTCTCAGAGCGTAAGTCTTAGTAGAGAGAGCTAGACTAAGTACTTACATGTATAAAACATTAAGACAAAGTACTTAAGAAGAGCAAGGTTTAAATCTATGCGCATGCCTGATATAAAGATGAACGCCGAAGTTTAAATTGAGCAGTATATCGAAGGAAGCAATTAAACTTTGAAAGAAACTTGAGACATCTCTGTGGATTAAACAAGTCGTTTAAACAGCCAGGTTTTGGTAAAACAAAGATGGTTTAACAACGTAAGTAAGTAACAAAATACCAACGTAATCAAAAATAGGTCAAT
>CM028383.1:105963776-106005402 GCA_013146195.2 Codonopsis lanceolata | reverse complement strand
AGAACACCCCCTACTTGTAGTCTTTGCGGGTCCTAGCCTAAATAGGGAAAACTTCCTTTTGCTTGGAAGTATGAGGGATAAAGGGAAATCTTACTCTCTCACTTTGAATTCCAATCCCTTTCCATCAAATCCCCCCCTCACCTTGGCCCATTACAAGCTAAATAAAGACCTAATGATCTTCTTGCCAATGCTTGTGCGTGTTTTCTTTGCTAAGTGAGTCATATAGAATTGATCAAACACTTCATGTTCATGTTATTCTCCAAAGCTCGATGTGTTAGCATAATCTTAGCTATTACAAGTAATTGGGATAGGAGAGCATTGTATGTCATACATAGAAGTGCATGGGATGGATGTATAAGTTTTTGAAATCCTTGGTGACCTCTCTTTACGTTGAGACCGGGGTTTGGATGGTAGATCTCATAATTCATAATGCATGTGTTTTAATTAAAATTTGATTTTCATATGAATGTGGTGCTTAGCTTAATAAAATTGTTTTTAGTTGAAGATATTCTCTAAGGCGGTGATCACACACACAGGAGAAATTAAAAGTAGTAGCGTTTAAGAAAAGATCGAGTTGGTTTTATGTGACTAAGCTTGCACATGTGGTGAGCATCGAACTGAGCCTACCTTGTTATGCCATGCTAGTATAACTTGAGGTTGAAACCAAAAAGATTTTTGTTTTACCTTAGTATAATTTTATCTGTTTTTGTATTTATCAGTTTTTGTATTTATATGCATAGTCGAGCCACTCGAAAGAGTCTCCTTGAGTTTGTGGGTTTATAGAGGAGTGTAAATAGTGTCACCCTCCAAAAGGATTTTTCATTATTATTGTTAATTAATTGCTTTTGTATTTATAAGTATTGTTTACTCGTGGACGAGCAAAGTTTAAGTTTGGGGTATTTGATCAATGTATTTTATATAGTCGATTTTTATATAGCTATGACTTAAATTATGCTATTTCACGAGGCTTTTACTCTTGATATGTGTTTTCGGTGAGTTTTGTAAGTTTCGGGGTTTTTAGTGAAAATATGCAAACCCAAAGGCTTTTATAATGCAAATTCAGAAGGGTCGAGAATGAAAATTGAAGAAAAAAAGAAAGAGAACATCTTTGAAGACCTTGCGGTGCAGGTGTTCAGACCTTGCACCACTTGAGGTGGACAATAGGCGAAGCAAACCCGAATTTCAAGGGGACCTTGCGGACGCAGTATGCAGACTGCTAGGCCCAAGGTAGTCGAGCTTTCTTTCGGCGTTTTCACTAGGGTCGATTGCAATTGCTCCCTCGGTATAAATAGGGTCGGTAGCAAAAGCCTAGAGAGAGAGAAATGGGTGGAAGCTTGAGTTTGTATAGCTTTAGACTAGATTTTAGGTTGTATAACATATTTAGATTGTGTAATTACAAGTATTGAAGATCAAATCATGTCTCCTATCATCTCCATGTGCTGTTCATCGTCTATGATGAACTAAATCATCATTAATCTAGGAGGTGGGAGGTAACTTGTATCGAATTTATGTTTTAATTCATATTTATGTTCATTCAATTCTTGTTGATTGTGTTGTTTATCAATCCCTATATTATTTCGCTTTGAACAAATGAATGTAATCGCAAATAATAAAGGCCTAGAGGTGCGGATAACTACATGACCAATGTGCATATGTCGTACACTGGCTCACCATCACAATAAATTGGACCTATCGATGCACGAGAGTGATAAGTTAGGGCAAGGTTCATACATGACCTAGGTGACAGATAGATCATATGTTCTTGTGCTTAGGATATAGAATGGATGAATGATGCGGGGATGGAGGCTGAACCAATAATTCAACAGACTATATCTATATTTTGTGAACGAACCCAAGGGATTGAATGATAATTATTTTGAATTAAACATAGAGGAGATACAAGTGAAACCCTAATCCTAGATTGCCATCCTCCATAAGATCTTCATAACCTGTAATTGCTACTAAGTAGTTAAAACACCTAAATAATAATTGTAGTTTATAATAGAATAAATATAAACCCCCCCTTAGATTAATAATTTGCTATCAATAAATTGCACTATCTGTGATCTCTTGTCTCTGTGGGTTCGACCCTTGCTTCCAAAACTATTCTCCAATAGTCTTGTCCACTTGCAAGGAAATAATTAAAATAAGACATCGATCAGGGAGGTATTTGATGGTGGGCCAACCCGGCTTTATCGTTGTGCGGGTCGTGGACCTTGCATTACAAGCACGGGATCGCCAGTTGAATATTATCCCGGTGATTCTGGCGGAGACTCTGGCGGGCCTGGATGCTTTTGCAGGCGGTGATGAGTTATTCCCCACCGGCACCCCTATTTTGCTTCACATATGACTGGAGGAGCACTTTCTTTGGGTAATGGGCCCCGTACCGCATGGAGCAATGTATGATTCGAGGCTTTTTGGCTCTCGCGGTCGCTTCCTTCAGACCAATTATTCGGAGTATGATTGGGCTGAGATCTTTTTTCGCAGGGGCTCCATGGATATAATCTGGGTGATCAGCCCATTGGCGGTCAGGCGGCTTTATCATGTATTACTGCGCAGTATAATCGAGGTTGTCTTCTTTGGGCATTGAGCAGACTTCTTTTTACAGAGCAGACAGGATCTTGCGCCACTTTGGGAGAGAGCAGCTTATCCCTGACCCGACCCGTCCTATATTTCTAGAGATGGATAATAATAACGGGGACCTGGGTACCACAATCCAGGGAATGTGGCAGCGGGATTTTGATAGGCTGGAGGTGGCCTATCTATTTTCTGATGATATGCTTCTCTCCCACGAGTATTTATCATGGATCATGGTAGCTGCTGAGGGGTCGTCCCGCGTGATCAGGTGCGGACTGAGGCGACTGCTGGGCAATCATATTGCTAGTGGCATAGACGCTAGCCTAATGGAAATAGGCGAGTACAGTGATAGTTCGGGGCTAGTTATCCCTCAGGCCTTACAAGAGGAATTCAGACGGGTGCATAATCTTGGTGCCCAGACAGCTCCTGGACCAAACACAGCAGGTCCCAGCAATACGCCACCCCGGCTAAGCAATGCAAGCAGGCAGCACAACCCTTGGGAACCAGAACTGGCTGCTCCCCCCCTCAAACTGGATGGGGTATCGCTTTCAGAAATGATGGCAACGAGCCTCCTCGGCTGAGCAACGTAAGCAGGCAACATAATCCTTGGGAGCTAGAGGAGGCCGCCATCCGATCACCTGCCGAGGAGAATGGGGATATGAGGAAGAGGACACTGGGGCTCTCATGGTGAGACTAGAGCTTCTTTGCGCCTTGCAGGAGTTATGGATGAGACTTTGATTAAGGGGGCTTAAGGCAAAAAGAAGGGATAGTTTGGAGGGAACAAAGGGGATAGAGGCAATAATAGATATGTATAGGCAGATAATGCATAGTCTAAATTTTTTTAGCAATTATTCCTAAGTTGCACCTCATGACTTGTAATATTATATTTTAGTGTTTTAATGTGAGCTTCTGTCGTGGTTTTTCTTTTTCTTTTGTCAGTCGAGCCCCTTGCATGCTGAAGACTGGAGGTAGGATGCCGAGGTTTCAAAGAGTGTCTTCCCTCTCCTTTTCCTCCTGATTTTTTTTATGCTCTAACTTTTGCCTAGGCCGCCCTTTCGGGTTTTCAACCTAGCGAGCCCTTATTTCTCCTTTTTATTGTTTTTCTGTTTTTTTTGTATGCTCTAATTTTTGCCTAGGTCGCCCTTTCGGGTTTTCAACCTAGCGAGCTGGAGAGGGAAACACCTGCCGGATAGATTGACTCAAGCATAGTACCTTTCGAGCTTGCCGAGGTTGAAGGGTTGAACAAGGTCTTCTCCTTCTTGGTTCGTGAGGAGTACGACACCTCCTGACCGGATTTCCTTGACAATATACGGTCCCATCCAAGGAGATTTCCATTTTCCCCTAGTATCAACATAACTAGGGGGTTTTTCTCGAAGCACAAAGTCCCCGACTTGGATGTCGCGGCCTTCGAATTTTTTATTGAAGGCTCGAGCTATCCGCCTTTGATATGCTCGGGTATGCTCCGGGGCTAGCAAGCGTCGTTCGTCGATTAGGGCTAATTCTTCAGATCGCCCTTTGACCCAGTCAACTTCTGCTATGCCAGATTCCATCATTACTCTTAGTGATGGAATTTCAACTTCAATAGGCAGCACTGCCTCCATGCCATATGCTAGAGAATAGGGGGTAGCCCAGTGGGTGTGCGAATTGAAGTGCGATAGCCCCAGAGGGCTAATGGCAATTTTTCTGGCCAGTCTCTTCCTGTATCAGCCATTTTTCTGATGATATTTTCAAGTGTTTTATTGGCTGCTTCAACAGCACCATTGGCTTGCGGCCGATAGGGGGAGGATTTATGCCTTTGGATTTTGAACTCGTCGAGTAGACGGTTCACGTCCCCTTTAAAATGTGTGCCATTGTCGGAGATTATTTCGAAAGGCACTCCGTAGCGATATATGATATTGATCCGGAAGAATTCGGACACCTTTCGAGCGTTCAGGATTTTGTAGTAAGAGGCTTCCACCCACTTCGTGAAGTAATCGACGGCTACTAGAACGTATTCGTGGCCATTGGATCCCTTCGGGTGAATTTAGCCTATAACGTCGATTCCCCACGTTGAGAAGGGCCAGGGGGCTGTGGAGTTATATAGGACGTGCGGGGGTACATGCTGCAGATTTGCAAAACACTGGCACTTGTTGCAATGACGCACCCACCGAATACAATCGGTTTCAAGCGTGCTCCAATAGTACCCCTGTCATATAACTTTCTTGGACAGCATATGACCATTCATGTGGGGCCCGCAGGTACCACCATGAAGCTGGTCCATAATTTTCTCAGCTTTGGCCTGGCCGACGCATAATAAATTAAGGCCTTGATAATGCCTTTTATATAAGCGGCCACCGCTAAATACAAATTGCGATGCTCACCTCCGCAGGGAGACTTTCCCTCTTTTGTCCAGGCCGGGAGGAAAGATTCCTTTTTGAAGCAGATTTAAGATATCAGAATATCAAGGCTCGTGATCTGCTTCAGGGACTGCATTAATTTTGAAGCAGTATGCCGGCGTGACCTTCTTCCCAACTACGAATGGCTGAACATTAGTTTCTACGGGAATTTGGACTAGCGATGCCAGAGTGGCTAACGCATCGGCGAATTGATTTCTATCTCGTGGTAGATAGTGGAACGAGATAGAATCAAATCGGGCGACAAGTGCTGTTAGTTTGACATGATAGAGCTGCAGCCTGGGATGTTGGGTTTTCCATTTCCCTTCAACTTGATTTATGATCAGAACGGAGTCTCCATAGACCTCGAGATCTTTGGCTCCCCTCTGGAAAGCTTGTTCTAGGCCAGCAATACATGCTTCATGTTCCGCCGTGTTATTTGAGCATTCGAACTCCAACCTTATGGCTAATGGAGTATGAGAATCGGCTGGGTCGATTATCAAGATTCCTATGCCAAAGCCCCTTTTATTTGCGGCTCTGTCAAAGAACATCTGCCAGCTGGTATCATGGTCAATGATTTCCAAGACACCCTCGTCTGGGAAGTCAGGCTCAGTTGCATCTTCTGCTTTTAAGGGCAGATCGGATAAGTGGTCTGCAATTACACTGCCTTTGATAGATTTGAGCGTGACATAGGTTATGTCAAACTCATTGAGAAGAAAGGACCACTTGGCCAGTCGACTAGAAAGTGATGGCTTGCCGAAGATATACTTTATAAGATCCATCCTGGAAATGAGCTTGATGGATCGTCCTTGCAGATAAGTCTTGAGCCTTTGTGTGGCCCAGACTAGACCGGTGCAGCTTTTCTCTAGCGCTGAATAGCTTAGCTCGCTTCCTTGCAGCTTCCTACTTATGAAATATATGGCATTTTCAACGTAGGAATCTTTTTTTTCTTGGGCGAGCATAGCCCCTACTGACATGTCTGTGACGGTTAAATATATGAGAAGAGGTTTATGTGTATAGGGTGGAGCTAGCACATGGGGATTGATAAGATAGGCTTTTATTTTTTCGAAGGCTAGCTGGCATTTTTCGTCCCTGACTTGGTCAGTATTTTTCTTTAGGAGTTTGAAGAGGGGTTCACATGTGGCTGTCAACTGTCTGATGAAACGGCTGATATACTGCAATCGGCCTAGAAAGCCTTTGACTTCGGTTGGAGTTTTTGGTTGCGGCATTTCTATAATGGCTTTTATTTTGGTCGGCTTGATCTCGATGCCCTGCTCGGTCACCATAAATCTCAGGACCTTGCCTTTGGTAACCCCAAATGTGCATTTGGTGGGGTTAAGCTTCATCTGGTGCTTTCTTAACCTTTCAAAGAATTTTCGAAGGTCTTTGATATGGGCACCGTTGGCATCGCTGGAGTGCACGATCATGTCGTCAACATAGACCTCCATTTCTTTATGGATCATGTCGTGGAAAAGGGTGGTGGCAACCCTTTGATAAGTAGCCCCAGCATTCTTTAGCCGAAATGGCATGACCTTGTAGCAGTGGGTCCCCCAAGGAGTAGTGAATGAGGTCTTCTCCTGGTCCTCTGCTACCATTTTGATTTGGTTGTAGCCTAGCATGCCATCGACGAAAGATCTGACTTTGTGAGCAGCAACGACGTCTACCACTATATCAATATTGGGTAGAGGGAAGTCATCTTTGGGCGCGCCTTGTTGAGGTCGGCCGAAGTCTGAGATCCGAACCTTCCGTTGGGCTTAGGAGCGGTCACGATGTGGACATCGGATCGGGTATTCAACTACCCGAATGAAATTGACGCGTAGCTGCTTCATGATTTCCTCTTTAACTTGTAATGACCATTCCGACTTAATCCGACGGAGCTTTTTCTTAATTGGTCGAGCATCTGGATATATAGGGATCCGGTGTTCAACAATGGTTGGGTCCAGCCCCGGCATATCTTCATAGGACCAGGCAAATATGTCCACAAACTCTTTGAGGAGATCAATGAGTGCTACCCTTTCAGAGCCTTGCAGGTAGTTGCCGATTTTGATTTCTTTGATTTCATTGTTCAGCCCCAGATTGATGATGGACAAGTCTTCAGTCGCTGCTGATGAATGATGTTGTTCCTGGTGCTCAACTGACTTTACAAGCTCAAGAAAATAATTTTTATCTTTTGGGTCCATTTCATTAAATGACTCATTATTATAGTTATTTAAGGCATCTTTTAATGTAGGTGCAAACTAAGGAATAAGCAAAGACATTTAGATTATTATTAATAGCAAACTGTACAGGGTTTATTACATTATTGGGGATCTGGGGTTTGAGATCCTCAACTTTACGAAGCGGATCGGTAGATGACCAATCCGTAAAGCTAGGGGATGAAAGGGGAATAGTATATCCGAAGCGGTCCACCAGATCTGCGGGCGTCAAAAACGGGCCGGTCGTAGTATATCAGTTCTGTAGAGGCTTATCAGCAATAATCTCAAACTCAGCAGGGAGCCTTTCATAGTTAGTGCCTCCATCTATCATTCCCAGGAAGCCGTCTCCTAGACATTTATTAGAAACTCCTTTTATTGATTAGCATTTTTACAACACCTTCATTCTTGGCTAATTAGATCAACCTAACCTTTTAGACCTCCTTGGCTTGATCTATTTCCAAAATTCTTGTGCCTGCCACCGTAATTACCTCATTATCAATGAGATCCTGAATTGCTCCTTTGAGTGAATAGCATTTGTCGGTAAGATGGCCGCTGCAACGGTAGTACTCACAATATTGGGCATGGTTCCAGGTGGCGAGTAAAGGTTTGGGTGGTTGGTAATTATCGATGGGTTTAAGTATCCCATGGGCCCACAGTGTTTGGAGTATTTCAGACCTCGGAGCAGGTAAGTCATCATAGTGCCTAAGAATTATTTCCCTCCTTCCTCTTGGCTTAGGCAAATTGCCAGATTGGGATTTGGTCAAGCAACTGAGTGGAGTTTTTTTTCTCTTGGGTAATATTGCATTGGGATTGGGTCACCTGGACTCTGGTTTATGAGAGATTCTTTTCCCGGTACACAAATTATTTCTTTTGGAATCCCTGGGGTGGATTGCTGAGAATAAGTGTTTGATGGATCAAGAGGGAGATAATTCTTTTGGTTATAATAGCAATCATTTATGTGAGGGAGATTGGGGTGGATTGCTGAGAATAAGTGTTTGAGGGATCAAGAGGGAGATAATTCTTTTGGTTATAATAGCAATCATTTATGTGAGGGAGATTGGGGTTGATTTCTGGAGGATATGGATTAGGATTATGGGTATTTGAAACCATACTTTCTTGGGCAATGGGATTATTATTTGGTTGATGGCTGACACTTGGTTGCTTTCCGGAGGTTTGGAAAAGGATATTTTCTGAGGTATCGGGATGACTCATTTCAGGAAAGTAGGAAGTATTAGGAACATATTTCGGGATTTTGATTTTTTGGGAGAGAATGGCAAGAGTTTCTGAGAAACCTGCTAGAAGATCATTCACCACATGATTTGTTATCCTTTCCGCGTGGGCGTCCAATTCCTTTCTTAGCCAAACCTCAAGTCCAGGAGAAGGCGCATACTCAGGAGTTTCTTTCTCTGGTTCCCAGCTGTTCCAATTGTTGCTGGCTTCGGTCGTTGCCTGTTTATTTTTAGCAGCCATTTTGCTTGGATTTGCGCCTTCTAAACTGATTTGTCCTTATCTGATCTGATACTGATACCATTTGATCTGTTCTCTGCACTTGTTTCCTGTATTAACCGGTCAGTACTATCTCTGCCTTTCCAAATTCGGGCCAGGTTTCTGAAGAAAATGGGTTTGGAGGTATCAGAAGGCTGGCTGAAGGCTTTATAGGCTTAGAGTACAGCGTGCCTTTATTAGTATATTTTTATTATTATTATTTTCATTTTCCATACAATTGACCGGATAAGCACCCGCTTTATTTTGACAGTCTCGGGACTTTTCCTGGAACGGTGGATTCTTTCTCCAGAGTATAGGACCAACGTATTCCACCTGCCTTTCGACTCCCCAAGATCGGATTGATCTCAGGCGAAGGGCCTATACTCTTTCCGGGATCCACCATTCGAAATGGTCTAGGTCGAGCATCAAAGAATAATAAATTAGCCCCTGTGTATTTATTCATTTTTTTATATGCACATTTGTTATTATCATTTTTTTTACTTGACTTGCGCATTTTTTTGTATATATTTTTTCGATCTCATTTTTTTTGCAGGGGCTGACCCACAATTCAAATATGCAAAAACCGGTCGGTCATTGAAGTGTCATGAGAATCTATATGCAATCTAACGATGGTTTATGCAGGGGGTAGGCTAGAGAAGGTGTAGGGTAGCAGTTTGGAATATATTTATAGGCGTGCGCGTGTGTGCAGCCTCTAAAAAGCAGTAAAATCTTTTTTTTTTTCAGATAATAAAAATAAACAGAAAATAAACAGATATGGCCTGTCTTGCTCTTATTTGTGGATTTTCTCTGCTTTTTTAGTTTGAGCGCAACCAAACAAGCTAATCACATTAAGAAATAGAAAGAAAAGCGGAGGATCTATATATTCCTATTAATTACAAATTGGTCCTATTCCCCAAAATAAAATGACAGAATGAATGCAAATATATACAATTTTAGCGGAATAAAAATAATAATCAGAAAGAAATAATAATACAGAGCCGAAAATAAAGCAATATTAAAAAATAAAGCCCCGGCCCTTTTATTGTTGTGCTGCCCGGAAATTTATTGCATATATATTTTTTTGATTTTTTTTTTGCGATTTTTTTTTCCGAAAAATACATATATTTTTTAAAGTATATTCGTAACAGTGACTGCAATGAGACTGCTGCAAGATGGAAGATCATATCCACAAATATAGACACGAATGTATAGGAACGCAATATTGAAATGCATAAATTAATATAACAAGCATACTTTAGCCAGAAACAAAGAAAAACAATTTTTTTTTATGAGTCTAGCCCTCCATTTTATTTAATATAAAACGATCTCCCCAGCAGAGTCGCCACTGTGGGTTCCCGGGAAAATGCGCTTGCGCCCGCGCCCTGCGTGCCCTTGGATAAGGGTGCGCGTACGTACGGATGCGGGACACCACTGCTCTCATTCCCCCCTCCCCTGTTTAGGGGAAGACGAAATTAAAAGTGCGAGAGGAGTGTTGTCTAAGATAGCGCGTTTGAATACGCCTCGGTAACTTTCAGTGAATTTTTGGTCCAATATGGGAGCTTTGAGTTTTCTACATCAAGTTATCCTTTTTTTAGGGGATACCAGGATATAGGAATACATCACCCTTTCATTCTCATTCTCCCTTTTTTAGGGGAAAACGGAAAAGTACAAGAAAAGAGTGTTGCGAGGCCCCACTATGGATTTTATGAAAATAGCCTTATGGCCTATTTCAAATCACTATGGGTGCTTTGAGTTTTCTATATCAAGTTATCCCTTTTTTAGGGGATACCAGGATATAGGAATACATCACCTTTTCATTCTCATTCTCCCTTTTTTAGGGGAAAACAGAAAAGTGCAAGAAAAGATGTTGCGAGGCCCCACTGGATCCAAAATGTTTTATAAAGTCGCCACCTTTATTTTGAGGAAGAAATAAAGAAAAACAAAAAAGAAAACCAGAGATTGTAAAAACGGGTTCGGAGGCTAAGTTACGAGTTGGGAAGGTGCTAAGCACCCAACTCACCCTTTCGGTCTCAAAAATAGTTTTTGGCTAAAGTATGTTTTTTGTTATATTTATCTAGCAAATAAATAAAACATTAAAAGACAGGAAATAAAAACAAATACATTTGTGGCTACATTATTTACAAACTTGCAGCCGTTTCTTTACAAATAGTTACAAATATACTTAAAAATATTTGGCCATAATAATGGCTCTTTTTAGTGCTATTTCCTAACTAAATCCGGGTAGCACAACGGCTTATATTTTTACATCGGGCCGGATGGAAAGTAGCACTTTTTACAAATAAAAATCTTAAGATTTACCTACTAGCGGACTAGGGTATGCTCGCTCTGTCCTTCAGGGAGAGGGAGTCTTTTTTTGATGAAGTGGTGTGGGGATTCGGGCAGAATAACTGCTTCCGAAAGTTACTTTTTGCCTCGGGATCCGGACAGAGTAATTGCTTAGGATTGATTGATTAAATGCTTGAAGGAGGCGGAAATCGGACAGAATAACGGCTTATTTCTGGCTTATTTGGCCTTTTAACTTGGGCAGTACAACTGCTCTTTCCATGATTTTTGGACCGGGGGAATAGGGTGGAGACCTAGCTGGGGAGCTAAGGCTCACTTTGACTAGTTTAGTTTTGAGTTTGGAGGAGATTTGACAGGGTTTTGAAGCTTTATAGGAGGATCTCTCTATCTCACTTCGCTCTCTATTTCTCCAGCATAACAACGACGCGGAGAGTTTTCGGGGAAGAAAAGTGTCTCTGAAAGTGAACCCCTAAGGCTCTATTTATAGTCTGGGAAGTGGACATCGATGAGATTTCTTTTTCTCTCTTCAGGCTTCAACCAGTTGTACAAAACACCAAGAAATTTGCACATTACGCAAACTGTAGCTGTCCTGTAGCAGTTTGGGAGATCCTGTAGCTCAAACCAGGCGCCACCTCCATTTTTAGTGTGGGTGGCGCCAGCTTTGGGTTTGTTGTTTCATTTTTGGCACCTTTAGCCCCTGCATAAGACTATTTTGTGCATCCTGCTTTGTCCTTTTGCATTTTCAACCCTGTAACTTGACATTTGTTAAGTTTTAACAGATCTTGATATTTCATGTCATGTTACATACCAGGGGTACGAAATTGGGGTGTCTACACACTCTTGGTGGATATATATAAGGGTGGAGCAACCCCAGTTTTGGGAAGCTGGATCTTAGGAATGGTTAGGCTTTGGTATATGGTTTTTTAGGTATTTGGAAGAGTTTTGGTGTATGGTTGGAAGCCCCTAGTGTGCTACTAACAGCTCGGTTGCAATGGGTCGAAGATAACCTTTCACCAAGACAGAAGGTTGCTTCATCGAACTAGCATTTTTAATGGTTTGTGGGTCCATTTTGCGAAATGACTCATTATCAACCCGTGTAGTTTTATCATGTTTTTATATGAGTCTACTCGTCATTTTTTTTTCCAGATATTTTGGCGATAATTGGTGCTCAAAGATCAAGAAGAAGACTTGATAAGCTAATATATGAAAAGCATAAATTTTTATCAAACTCAAATATAGATAAAATACCTTTGGAAAGCTCGATTTGAAGACTTTGTTGGACTTTTGAAATAACGGAGACCAAATAGATTCGTGAGCATACTCTTGCAAGGATGGGTTGTAGGCATCAATATGGGCAAAAGAGATACCCCTAGGGTTTGAAAGCCCCTAGTCCTGAATTATTGCGTATGATCCTTGAGTTGCCTGACTTTTCTGGATTTTCCGGCTTTTCACACTTTTCTGCTTTCTTGGCTTCTTGGATTTCTGAGCTTTTCTTTCTTCCCTGGCTCCCTATTAGTCTTTTTTTTTTTTTTTTTAATTTCTTGTTTTCATTTTTTTGTATTCTCCATTTTGTATTTTGTATTTTTATTCTTTTTTTTTTAAAGTGGTAGACCTTAACATCTCGAAGTAGGACTTACTGATTTTTTTTTTAAATCGAGAGTGAAAGATGTACTTATCAAGTAGTGATGCATTTATGAGAGGTTAAGAGGGAAGAGGCATTTGGAGATTAAGAATAATGGTGAGGGGGTTTTGTCTTGTCTTTACATGTTTTGGAAAACAAAAAGGAAACACATAGCAAATACCTCCTCTTTTTTTTTTTTTTTTTTTTGAAGAGTGAATCAAAGTATTGACCGAACCCAAAGGGCTGCCTACGTTCCTCATTTCGAGGCTTAGGTCATCGTAGTTCAACTCTGACAGAGAAATTTTCATTTTGCTAATCTTTTTTTTTAATTTGAAAGAATATAGTTTTTTTTTTGCTCGGAGAGAACGGAATCATATATATATATATATATATATATATATATATATATATATATATATATATATATATATTTAATGATCATATTTTTTTTTTGCAAAAAGAAACAATTTTTTTGAAAGGAAAAGAGAACTAAGTATTACACATGATTTTTTATTAGAAAATTCCCTTTTTTTTTTTTTTTGCGATATTTGAAATGAGGTGTGATCATTACGTACCTCCGGACAATCCTCTCAGGAGAGTAAATGATAAATAACAAATTTGTTTTTATTTTTCAGTCCCTGCAAAATTGTTAGTGGTACCAAAGGAAAATAACAAAAATCTCAATATGTATAAACACAACACAAGATTTAAAGGAAAGAAAACTTTTTTGTTTTTGATGATTTTTTTTAAAGGTGGAGTAATATGAAAAATAGGTGCACCAAACAGTAAAAATGGGCGACCCGACGGATAAAATTGATCTAACATCGGACAAAATTGTGCAAAAGAGAATAGGCCACGTAGGAAACAGGGTGCTGCCCATCACCAATTTGGGAGCCGCGCCCAACACATTGTTCATGTTCTATTTTGAGCTTTTTGCTCCTTTTGACTTTTACGTTTTCCCCTTTAACACTTAAACCCCCTCTTCTTTCCTTCTTGTCTTTTATCCCTATTTAACCCTTTCAAGTTTGTTTGTATTTTTTTGAAAAAAAAAATATTTTTTTTTGTTTTTTTTACATTCTTTTTTTAAAACGAAATTATTATTATTATTTTTTTTTAATGAAAAACTTTTTGTTTTCAAAAAAGATTTTTTTTTTGCTTTGAGAAAATGAGTTTTGTTTTACCACCTTTTTTTTTTTTTTTAAAAGAGATGAATTGTTTTTTTTAATAATAGACAACGAATTTCTTTCCCTTTTTTTTATAATAGACAACGAATTCTTATCAGCCGCCAGATGAGCAAAAAAACCAAAAATATCAGCGGCAAATGTAAGCATGCAAAATAAAAAAAATGTAAGCATGCAAAATAAAGAAAAAATGCAAAGCATGCAATAAAAAAAAAAGAAGATGCAAGCATACAAATTGAAAAAAAAAATGCAAGCATGCAAAATAAAAAATGCAAGAAAATATATATGTATGCAAAAAGCAAAAAGCGAGGAAAAAAAGGGGGGGGGGAGCAATAAGAAGCATAAGAAATATATGTGCAAGCAGCAAAAAGAAGAATTTTCCAGCTGAAGCCGGAAATGCAGCAGCAAAAGAAGAATTTTCCAGCTAAAGCCGGAAATGCAGCAGCAAAAGAAGAATTTTGCAGCTAAAGCCGGAAATGCAGTAAAGAAAATTTTTTCCAGTTGAAGCCGGAAAAGCAGCAAAGAGAGAAATTTCCAGCAAGAGTCGGAAATGCAGCAAATATATGAAAAATCCCCAGCAGAGTCGCCACTGTGGGTGCCCCGGATGCGCGCCAAGGGAGCACGGGGTGCGGGCGTGCATCCGAGGCACCCACACCTCCACGGCTGCGCCTACAAGCCTCAAATTCACTGGTGCAGTTACCTTTTGGTGCAACTCTTTCAGCGCACGGTACAAGTCGTTAAAGCATGAAAGAAAATATCTAACCACGAAGGAAGCCCGATCTCAGCCTATAAATAAAGGCTCCCGGTAGTGAAAAAATATATAGTTACACTTCGCAGTTTGTGAAAAATTCTCCCGAGAGAACGCCGATGTTATTCCCATTTAACCTCGAAGCTCTACTAGGCTGCCAAATCTTCCCCTAAAAACTAAAACTCACCGGCCAAAGTGAACCCTAGCTACCCAACTAGGTTTCTGCCCTATTTCAACTGTTCAAAAGAACCAAAAAGAGTAGTTGCCCTGTCTGAATCCAGACGTCAAATCTAGCCGAAGCAAGCAGTTACTCTACCCGATTTCAGACGCAAGCAAGCACGCAAAGCAAGCAAAAGCAAACAGTTGTGCCGCCCGGATCCCGAAGCGAAAAACAGTTACGGTGCCCAAAACCTCGCAAAAGCAAAGCAAAAAGAATTCCTCTCCATGAAGGACATAGCAAGTGCACCCTAAAGCCTACCAGGAAGAAGTTTGGTACGGGATAAAACCCCCACGCTTCAAGATGTAGGTATCTTAAAAGTTTTATTTCTTTTTTCTCTAAAAAAAGTGCTATTTAAAATGTAATATATCACGAAATAAACAGTTATGCCACCCAAAATTTTATAACAAATAGCACTAAAATAAGCCGTTATTGTGGCGAAATTTTTATAAAATATATTTGCAACTCTAAAATGAGGATGCTGTAAGTTTCATTATTTCTTTTCATTATATATATATATATATATATATATATATATATATATATATATATATATATATATATATGCTTTATTTAAATTGTTAATTTTATAAAAGAGTATATTTAACCAAAAAACCTATTTTGAGACCGAAAGGGCAAGTTGAGTGCCTAACCCCTTCCCAACTCGTAACTTAGCCTTTGAACCCTTTTACAA
This sequence comes from Codonopsis lanceolata, assembly GCA_013146195.2. Classification (NCBI taxonomy): domain Eukaryota; kingdom Viridiplantae; phylum Streptophyta; class Magnoliopsida; order Asterales; family Campanulaceae; genus Codonopsis; species Codonopsis lanceolata. Next base: position 105,990,008 of record CM028383.1, on the reverse strand, counting down.
ATCTAGTACTTTTTGGTTTTTCTTTGTTTCTCCTTAAAATAAAGATGACGACTCTGTTGTTCATATTTTGAGTCCACAATTGAGGCCGGACGTATTACACACTTAAAAGGTTTTGAAACCACCCACTTTCTCAGTAGCGAGGGGAGAAGGTCGAAAAACGGGGCACTCACAGTTGACAAAAAACGGGGCACTCACAGTTGGCACTACCAGTCAATGCTCCAATCCAGTGTTCCACTCTCACATGAAACATGTTGCTCTAGATTATCTTTTCATCTGCCACCATGTTCAGGATGGGATCTTACGGGTATCTCATGTCTCCTCGGTAGATCAACTCGATGATGCTCTCACTAAGCCACTACCTCTGCAGCGCTATCAGCTTCTTCTTAACAAGATTGGTCTCTCCTCATGGGAATCCATCTTGCGAGGGCATATTGGAGAATAATATCTTTGTAATTATTTGTTATTATTATTTCCCTTTATTTACTTTTCTTGTATACTTCCTTTCCTTGTGTATCTCTTTCCTTATTGTAATTCCTTCTTTTAAAGGTTTCTTGTACTACACTCCTAGTGTAACCCTAATTGTAACTTCCTATATAAATAGATGATTTGATCAATGGAAAGGCTATGCCATTATTCCTAAACTTTATTAGTTTCTACAATAAGTTGCTATACAATGACTAAAAACATACATTTTAAATGAAATAAAAAAATATTAAAAAAGCTATACATACAACAACACAATTATAAGGCTATAAACTCTTTAATGATTAAAAGACAAAAATAATTGACCAATTAAAAGTAAACAAGAAAATGAAAGAACTAGAAAAACACTTTCAAAAAATCATTAACAACGCGTACAACGCACATAAATCTCGCTAGACTGATATATTCTTTTTATTGATCATTTATAACACTTATGAGCACTTATTTAACACTAGGTATTTCTTTTGAGTATATATTTCTAAGTAAACATAAATTTATTTCAAATAAATTATGCCCAACACACACACACAATCATCTTCGATCAATTTTTCTAACCATTTCATTGAATCCTCATCACATCAAGGTATGATTTTCCGATAAGTTCCCGCGAAAAGTAACCCTTCAAGTAATCTGAAACACTAATCCTTTCGAATAATTGTGGAGTTTGAGGAGAAATGAGGCTTGGTGCCGGACCTAAATCCCCATCAAGTTTCGCGCTAAGAAATGTAGCAATAGAGAGTCTCTCTTTTTGTGAGTTAACGGTGGCCCGGTGCTCGATACTTCGATAAATTCCATTAGTCACAATCTGAAAAATAAGCATGTCGGTAAAACAATGAATATGAATCAATAACATCTTTTATTTTTATAATTGCAAAAAAATTTTAACTTTGTCCAATGTAGCGAAATTTTCTCTCTTCTTTAGACACTGAAACTAACTTCGCATGGTTTACATGATGCTTGTGCTGACATGATACTATTATTAGTCACTAGATTATTCTAGACACGTGACATGAAAAACAGAAGGCAAGTTGAGCTCACATGACACTCTTTTTATTTGGTTTCGTGTGGTTTTTGATTAAAAAGTATATGTTTGATTTTATTAATTTTATTGCAACTTTTCATTTACATATTGTGAAATAAAAAATGACCAATTTTGATTCTGAATTTGGGAAATGGACAGACATGAGAAATACAACATTAACATATACAAGTTATAAAACTATTATGACTTAACTTAAATTGTCTTAAGAAGATATACAAAATCAAATAATAATGACTGATTTGGTTTGGTTTGATACCAAACACAGTGAACCGAATCGGATTTTTCAATTTTTGAAACAGAAAGCGAACCGTTTTCATCCAAAACCGAACCAAACTGATTGATTTAGTTTGGTTCAGTTCTGTGCTTCGGTGGTTCCGATTTATACCCTAATCCTAGCAGCATAATTATGTGTATTCTCTATGCATTCAATTTTTTCGTATCACACATTCAAAATAACTAAGTGGCTAATTAAGAGCATCATGCGAACTCAAGCGTTACAAAATACTTAACGAAGCTTGATTTTGCGACAATTTCTTTTCTTATTTTTTTGGTAATGTGGGCAATGTAAATTTAAAAAAAATGCAATCGTAAAACCACGGTCGACTCAATGAAAGATTTAAGGTCATGTTAGCTCAATCACTAAATTACTTGACGGATAAATATTTTATAGTAGAAGAAAGTAAAAAAGTGTTCCGTCCCCAAATTATCATCCTAGTTGATCTGTCACACGGATTAAGAAAAAATAATTGACTTGATTATTTATATTTGTTTAATGTTCCTTTAAAGACTATGTGTATGTGGCTCATAATTAAAGTAGCATGGTAAAAAAATAAGGCTAAAGTGATAAAAGTGATGTTTTAAAAAGATAAGTTTTAAACTGAATAATTATTTTGGGACAGATGAAAAATGAAAAGAAGACGATAATTTCGGGACGGAGGGAGTATTATGTTAGGCCAACATAAAATGTGATTCTTTTGTTACATACCTCTAGAATGTCCCCAATGTTTATTATAAAAGCGTCGGGGAGAGGTTTAACATGAATCCACCGTCCATCTTTTCTTATCTGGAGGCCTTCCATTTCATTGAGTTGGAGAAGGATGGTGAGGCCAGTGGCATCAGAGTGAGGGGTAAGGCCGATGACGAGCTCCGGTTGCGGACATGGTGGATAGTAATTCATCCTCATGGACTGCATTCCTTCTTCAAACAACAATGTCATATCCTCAACATCCATTTTTAAGGCTTTTGCCATCTCTGTAAGGATTTTTATGGCTAAGCTTTTTACTTCTGTTGGGTAGGCATCTAGAGATATGATATTGACAAGCCATAAGCGTGTTTCTAAGAGTTCAGGGATCTACTGGTTAAGCTTGGCAACTTGTAGGCAAGTTTGGAAGCTTGGAAAACTGTTTGGATACTTCAGGGGGTCAAAGTGGCAAATTCAGAGAAGCTGTGAAGCTTGCGGACGCAAGGGGTCTACAGCCTTGCGACCGCAAGGTCTCCAGAAGAGGCTGCCGTTTTTGTTTATTGTCCTGTTTTTTACTGTTTGGGTATAATTATAATTTTAGAGTTTCCTTTTATTTAGAGTTTCCTTTATTTAAGAGTTTCCTTTTAATTAGAGTTTCCTTTTAATTAGTTTTCTTGTCCTACAAGAATTAGGATTTATTTTGTAAGCCTATAAAAAGGCATTCTTAGACATTGTTTTAGGTGGAGAATTTTGATTAATAAAAGTGAGTTGATTTTCTGGTTAGAAAATTGTCTTGTTTCTTTGAGTGTCCTGGATTGGAAGCTCGGATTATAAACTTCGTGGATTCGTTGTTTATAATTGAATTCGACTTATCAGTTGGAGAGTCATCCCAATTGTGGCGTCATTCACAATTCCAAGGTTCGCGTCATCTCGGGCGTTGGTCATGCGGAGTCATTCATCCTAATACCTTTCTAGGAGATCCTTGGGTCCGTATTCGTTATCATTTGGTATCAGAGCAATCCTAGTTACGGTAATTCCATTCTATCTTATTTTTTGCGTATTATCGTTCTTGTTGTTAAACTCTAATTGTCCTAGGGTTTATCATTCATTAAAAAAAAAAAAAAAAATTTACTGTTCATCCGGAATTACTGTTCACGCCGGTACTGTTCATCGCCGGGAAACACTGTTCACGCCGGTTACTATTCACCGCGGAAAATACTGTTCACGCCGGAATTACTGTTCATAGTTACTGTTCATCGTGCACTGTTCATATTAAAAAAAATCCTGCTGTTTTAAATTATTTTTGGACAGCTTTAATTACAAAAAAAAAAAAAAATTTATTCATCTAGTTGTCTTGAACTTGGATTATCAATCCTTGTTTAATCGTGTGGTTGTTTTTCAATTTTGAAATCCTAATTGTTCTAGGATTTGTTACTTATATAAAAAAATATAAAATTTGTGACTTTGAGTGCATACACGCAAGGGAGTGAATCACCAAAATAATCATCATGTCCGAACTTCCTAAACCATCGGCTATGGATGATTGGACGGAGTTTTATCGAGATTTAGTGGGTAGTGAGTTCATGATTGAGGAATGGAGAAAACACATATTTCGCACTAGATGTTGCGTGAGTAATAAGGCATGTAGTATGGTTATTGATGGAGGTAGTATCTCTAATTTTGCTAGCTCCTACATGGTTGAGAGGTTAGGGCTACCAATCTTTACACATCCGCAGCCTTATGAGTTGCTAGGGCTACATGTCGATGGGCAAGTACATGTCTCCCAGCAAACCCTCGTCACTTTTCGAATAGGGAAGTATTCTGATACGGTGATGTGTGATGTAGTACCAATGGAGGCCGGTCACTTATTACTTGGGAAACCATGGCAAATGCATCGAGGAGCAACTTACAATTTGATGGGTACAAAGAAATACAATTTCATGCATGAGAATAGGAAGATCTCTTTAGTGCCTTTAAAACCTGCTCAAGTTCGTGATGATTTATTGGTTTTACAAACAAGCATGAGTGCATGGAAAATTGAAAAGGAGGGCAAAGAGAAAATTGAAACAGAAAGGATCGAAAAGGAAAATCTTGAGAAAGAAAGGATTGAAAAAGAGAGAATTGAAAAAGAAAATATTGAAAAGATTGAGAAAGAGAAAATCGAGAAGGAGGAAGAAGAGCGAGAAAGGGTGGAAAAAGAAGAAACTGATAAGAAATTAACAACGGTTCAAGAAAACTTGAAGTTATCACAAGTATACGAAGACCCGTTCGATTTTGCAGCTTTAAATTTGTCTTGTTCTTGGTTAATCAAACGGATGATCGATGACTACTTCTTCTTGACTCAATGGGCGGATTGGATGAATCTAGTCTCACGGGCGGATCGTCGAGTTCCATGTGCGGATTTGAGGACAAATCCTTTTGAAGAGGGGGAATATGATATGATATTGACAAGCCATAAGCGTGTTTCTAAGAGTTCAGGGATCTACTGGTTAAGCTTGGCAACTTGTAGGTAAGTTTGGAAGCTTGGAAAAGCTGTTTGGATACTTCGGGTCAAAGTGGCAAATTCGTAGAAGTGCGGACGCTTAAGGGTCTCTGACCTTGCGACGCAAGGTCTCCGAAAGAGGCCGCCGTTTTTGTTTATTGTCTGTTTTTCTTGTTTGGGTATAATTAGAATTTTAGAGTTTCCTTTTATTTAGAGTTTCCTTTATTTAAGAGTTTCCTTTTAATTAGAGTTTGTTTTTAATTAGTTTTCTTGTCCTACAAGAATTAGGATTTATTTTGTAAGCCTATAAAAAGGCATTCTTAGACATTGTTTTAGGTGGAGAATTTTGATTAATAAAAGTGAGTTGATTTTCTCGTTAGAAAATTGTCTTGTTTCTTTGAGTGTCCCGATTGGAAGCTCGGATTATAAACTTCGTGGATTCGTTGTTTATAATTGAATTCGACTTATCGCTTGGAGAGTCATCCCAATTGTGGCGTCATTCACAATTCCAAGGTTCGCGTCCATCTCGAAGGCGTTGGTCGCGGAGTCATTCATCCTAATACCTTTCTAGGAGATCCTTGGGTCCGTATTCGTTATCATCTAGGGTGTACCTATGTAACATTTTCCGTCGACCCCCTTTTAGTACTTCGAAAAATGAAGAAAACATTAAGATACCCTTACTAACAAACTAGAGTCTTTTTCCACTATATGCATTAATATTAATGATTAAATAAGTGGAAATGATATTGTACAAGCTCAAGCTTGTGGAAATGATATTTACAATGTTTATATGTTGTGCATAGCAGAAGCAAATAACAAAAGAATCACAGATTATAACGCTAGATCAATTGAAGATAATAGAGAGAGGGAGAGAGAGAGAGATTAGGGTCCACGGACTATTGAAATTTATTGTCAACTTTGTATACGTTATAGGGTTACAATTATACATATAGATACAATACCAAATTTTAAACCGACTTAAACGATATTGGTTTAATAAGTCAAAATAGCACAGAAAAATCGGATACAATTATTATTAATTATTAGTATATTATTTTAAAAAGTAGCAAGGGGACCAATCAGTTTAGGTATATTTCCATTCCATTCCCATAGACATTCCAATTTTATGGATCATTCAATTTTTTTTATATTTTCCGTGAGAAGAAAATTGACATCTTTCAAATTTCTAGTAATGAAAACGACTATAATTGTGCTTTTTTCTTTTGTTGTTGACACTTGTGACCCCTGATGTTCCAAACAAACAAGAGTTCGAGCACTATTCCCAAATAATTATTCTGTTTTGTCTTTTAAAAATCAAATTGATTGTTTTTTAAATTAAAAATTAACTTTTTCCTTTTATTTTGTTTCCAAAACCATACAATACACAATTTATAGTACACAAAGTATACTGTAAATTAAGTGTTTCATAGTTTCAAAAAAATTAAAATTACTTAAAAAAAACATTTATTTGAAAAACAATCAGTTTGAAGTTGGAAAATTAAAACAAGACAATTATGTAGGATTGAGGGCAGTACTATGAAGTTGTTTGGTAACTTAAAAATTAGAGTTTCGGCGTCAATAATTATTCTCCCTCCGTCCTAATATAATTGTCTTGTTTGACCCGACATACGGATCAAGGAAAAATTAATTGAGTTGGTTATTAATACATGAGTAGTTTATTTTAAAGCACATGCATATGACCCTTAATTAAAGTAGGAAATATTTTTTTGAGTAAAATGATAAAAATGTTGTTTCAAAAATGAAACTTTTAAATAAGATAATTTTTTGAGACAAACGAAAAAAGAAACCAAAACAATAGTTTTGGAACAAATGGAGTAGTACTTTTGTCTTTGGTTTAATAGCACCATTGATCCCTTGGCTTTTGATCATTCTCACCATTAGTCCCCGAAGAAATTTTCGTAACAATTGAGTTATAAAAGTTTCAAATATTCTCAGCTTTCAGTTTTTTTTTTTTTATAAATGTCGTTAAAGAAATACCGTTAAGTTGCTCATGTGCCTCACATGTGTATTTAATAAAAACTAAAATGAAAACTTCTCAAACCTAACTTATATCATTGCAATCGAGCCTTTAGAGTTTCGAAAAAGTCCACAAGGCCTCTGTCACATGGTGAGCCGAGCACATGGATTGATCATTTATGTTTTGACTAAACAACGGTCCATCTAGGACATGACAACTGAGCCAATGGCTCGACAATTGAGTCTTTGTATTTTTATAGCAAAAACCGACTCCTTTGACGTTTTGATTTCACCATCAGTCTTACAGTTCCCCATACCATCCTTCCTCCACCACCACCACCACCGTCCTCCAACAACTCTTACTTTGTGTCCCGCTTTTGGTTTACTTGTGACTTGGCTCCGTTTCCCCGTTTGGTTTCGTCGGCTCCTACTTTAACTCGCCAAACTTCAATTGCGTTGAAACACCCTTCTCCTCCTCGTTTTACTTTATTTGACTCGATGTTGGTTGTTTCTTGTTCGGAACCTCAATTGTTATCGATTCTTGTGCTTTGATCTCCGACGTTAGAGATCTCAGAACTTCGCATTTTGTCACTCTTCAACAACGTTCACTTCTTCATTTTCACAAACGCTATGAACTTCAATCCGATCACCTAAGCTTTCTGAACTCTTCTCAACCATTGTAAATTTGAGAGAATCACTCTACGCAACAACACGTTTTTCATCAATCGCTCTATCATTGGTTGCTACTAGAGGCAGGGATTGCTCAAGTTCCATTGGAGGACATAGAGTAATGTTGAGGTCGACATCCAACCTTTTTTTCACATAATAAAAGCCCTATTTTCATCAAATTGCTCCAAATTTTCATGTTGGTGATTCAAACATGATTGATTGTTGTGAATTCGGGAGATGGAAATGTGGAAATGATGTGGAAAATCTTGGAAAGGAACATTGGAGATTTGGAGCGGCCATCGCGGATTTGGCTAGACAATGATTTGGACTTGCATACCTAAAGATCATTTGACATGTTTACTGATGCAGTCTCGCACTAGATTTTCTCGACCGTTTGGACCTGACGTGCGAAAAGGAACATAACTTGGACTCAAGTGAAACCACTAGTCCCACCACATAGAAGCTCTTAGAAAGTTCTACAAGACTTGAAAAATTATCGTTTAGGCGGTGTAACTGGTCTCAGAAGTTTTTAGTCAAGTTGTGGTTTTTTTTTTTATTTCAACTTTTGTTGCTCTTAGGGTTTTGGGACCTATTTAAACGTTTTTAGGGTTTATTTTGAGGCAGTTTTTGCCGACTAATAATATTGTTCTTTCATTCCAATTCCTGGTATTCATTGAATCAATGTGGATTGATGCATGAATCGCGGTAGATTGTAACCCTCTACGTGATTTTGGAAGATCAATGGTCGGTAATCGTGCGCGATCTCAACGACGTTGGTGTTTATCTATTACTACTAGATTTCAACTACATCATTTACTCGAAGCCATTAATTAATTAGAAGCCCACTGCTTTGATCAATTTTGATTACCAGGTATTTCTTTCTTGTCGATTTAAGAGACTAGAATAAGTTAAAGAATTGCAGTTATAGTTCAGATGGGGATGAGAGTGAGAAAGATCGTAACTCAGAGTTCCTTGTTTGTGCAAATTATAAAAGTTGAGGAAGAAGAGGTAGAAGGCCTACAAATTGGGGAAGTAGGGCTTGTGGACTTTTTCCAAACTGTAAGAGCTTGATTACAAATTGTGATATAAGTTAGGTTTGGGTAAATTTCATTTTTGTCATTGTTAAATACACGTAGGTGGCACATGAGCAATTTAACTTTATTTATCTAACGACATTTATGGACAATATAGTATTATGAAATAGGTATTTTCAAAGCTTGTTTCGATATCCTCAATTTTCGGATTTTTGAATAAAAATAGTATGAATATATTATTATGAAAGCTGGGATAGTTGCACCTCTGTTCGAGCTATTGAAGTCTGATGTTATAGCGAGAGGGAGAGAGAGTGCATGACCTGAATGGAAAGGGGAGTTCAGGAAATAAGTGAGGAAGTTTGACTTTACGTGGAAGAGTGACGAGGTAGAAGATGTTAGCCCAATCAAGCTTCTGCTCATCAGATACAACAAAGATCTGTCCAAATCCCTGAATATCATCTTCTTTCTGCCAAAACTTTTTCTTTTCTTCCATTGGCATGTTGAAGAATTCTTGGGTCTCTACCTTCACTTTCTCCACCAATGAAGAGCTCACTCCATGGTTTATCAACTGAAATACCATGATCACTTGTTTAATTTCAACTTTATTTTTTATTTTATATTCGAAAGAAATAAAAAATATGTGTGTACCTTAATAGTTAATACCCTTAGAACATGAACAACGTTGGATCAAATACCGAATCAAACCAAATTTTAGTTTATAACGGTGTATCTAAATAAAATATAATTTAGTTCTTATTTGATTTTGTTTGATTTTGATCAATATATGTTACAAATCAAAACAAAATTAAAAGAAAATCAAACCAACTGGCCAAACACCAAAACGACCGTGAATTAGCCTTTTACAAAACAAAACACATTCGTTTAATACCAAAATTTTCAAAAAAAAAGCGTCCCAACACCGACAAGCCCAACCCGACACCTCCTACCCTCCCCTTTCCACATGGCAGTTTTCAAGTGGATGAAATAACTTTTCCACCATCGTTTTTTTTTTGTGCCAATTTTTGGCCAAAAAATTTATTTATTTATTTTTTCCTGAATTAAAGTATACATTTTTACTTATAAATAAAGATTTTGTTTGTTTCATTTGGATATTAAAAAAATTATATTGTTTTTTTAAGTTTTTAGTCATTTTCTGAAGAAAAAAATTAAAGTAATAGAGATAAATATGGTGAAATATGTAAAAGCATTAAATTCTGTACCACTGTTGGAAGGTTTTTTGAGTTTTGAATCAAATGAGTATAAAATAAATTATTTTATTTGGTTTTTAATGGGTTATGTTTGAATTTGTGTTTGATTTGGGTTATTTGATCCAAACTGTTGTTCATGCTCTTACCCTTACTCTTACTGTTCATATTGGGTCTGTTTTCTACGTACTCTCTCCCTTTCTAAATTATTGTCATTTTTAATCCACACACCGTTTAAAAAAACATAATTGATTATATTATTAATATTGGTGTAATGTATGAGTTTTTTTTTAATATCCTTATGTATGTGGTCATAATTAAAATATGTAGAAAAAGTAAAAATAAAGTGGTAAAAATATTTTCTAAAAAAGAAAGTTTTAAAATAAATAATTATTTTAGAACGGATAAAAATCGAAATGTGTAATATATAGGGACTTTACTTTGTGGTTTTTGACTTTTCTTTCTCTTAGTCTTACAAAATTCATTTTTGGTTTAAATCTCAATTTGGTCACCCTACTTTCGGCCAAAAGTCATTAAACTCACTCTACTTTTTTTTCCTCAATTTAATCACTCTACTTGGTTTTGACATTCAATAAGGTCACTTGAGTCATTTTTATCCGTTATGTTGGATGGAAATCATTGAAAAGACCAAAATACCCTTATTAAGTTGAAGAGTTTTACTCTCAATGTTAAAAGTTGAGGGTTCAAACTAAAAAATAAATCTCTCATGTGACATCATCAATAAGCCCCAAACAATGCCTACATCTCCATTCTCACGTCCAGAAAAAAACCAAGTGCTGCCCAAGCTCTCTCTCTCTCACCCTTCACCCATCTCCATCTTTCTGCTCCATCATGTTCTCACACCGCCCCAGACTCGGTGAATCTCCATTGCTGCCCCTTTCTGAATCCCCACAATCCAGCTCCTTCTCCAAATACCCAAAGCCCAGCGACCTTCATCTTCTCCGGCGAATCATCCCCAAGCAGTCCAGAGCCGGACCCAATCTCTCTTCCTCTGTTCGCCTCATTCTCGGGCAAGTTTTCTCTAGCTGCGTTCTCCATCATTGCCTGCCATCCAGTTCAGATTCGCCTGCAACCTAATTCGTTCCCCTTCCAGTTATTCTTCAATGTTTGCCCCGTCTAAGCAATAAGCCCCACCAAGGCCTCCGATTAAGGCTTGAAGGCGTTGTTTGCCATAAAATCGCATAAGTCCAGCTCTCCCTCGTGCCTTCGATTAAGGCTTGAAAGCGTTGTTGGAGGCTTTCTTGATTGAAAGGCTGGGATTGAATTAGGGTTTTGATAGGGTCAGTTGAGGTTGAAGCGGAGGATGAAGATGGAGGAACAGGGGGGGGGGAGAGTCGGCGTTAGGTTAGCCTAAAACGACGACGTCATGTCGGAGCTCATGAATGCTTCCATCATTGACGCGTTTTCATCTGTCGACCAGAAATTCATCGTTGGTGGTAGATTGTAATCCGTCATTCCATAAACCGGGTATCGGATCAACAGGTGAGAAGGAGGCAGTGGGTGTAAGTGTTTTCCGGTGGGGGGAAAAAAATTAACACGTGGGTCAGTGAGGTGTGGACACTGCGGTGAGGTTTTTAGAAATAGAAAGTGTTAGAGAGAGAGAGAGAGGGGAGGAGGCGGTTGGTAGGGAGAAAGAGGGGATAGGTGAGGGGAGGGGTGGGGTGGATGATAAGAGGACAGAGATAAATTTGTGTGAAATTTGGAGTTTATTTGAGCTGAATTTTAGCGGGTTGGGGTGAGTGAGTTGGACAGAGCAGACGGGTTCCACGAAGGCTATCCGAATTTAAACGGGGCGTTTAATTGTCTTATAACTGGAAGGGTATTTTTGGATTTTCAGAAATTTTTTAAGGTTTCCAACAAAATAATTGGACTGAGTGATGAACTTGATATTTATGTCCAAGTATAGTGATTAAATTGAGGAAAAAAAAAGTAAAGTGAGCTTAATGACTTTTGGCCAAAAGTAGGGTGACCAAATTGAGATTTAAACCTTCATTTTTTCTCTATGTCTCTGTCTCACACCTTTTTCTTATCATCCTATCATTACAAATTCAAACCACAATGTAACTTCTAAATCCACATGTCAAAGACACTAATTAGATCACTGTGGACAATACATTATTAGAAACATAGACAAGATATTTTTTTTGTTGAACATGACTACTTATTTTAGAGTAAAAAAGGAGTATAAACTTTCCCACCACTTTTCTTTGAATAATTCTAGCTATATGATTATTCCAATAATTAAATTTGATGGGGGCAGACTAAGTTTCATCTTGTCTCCAAGATTAGAATAGATATTGAAAAATAACATTTCTATTTTCTTGTGTTTTGTCAAAGGAAGATTTATCTTTCCTAAGTTTTTGTCAATGAAAAATAACTGACAAAAGTAACAACCTCATATTTATCTTCATTAACAAAAATCATAGAGGAAATTATCAAGTATGGGCATTTGACCCATGCAATGTTCTTTCATATCCTTTGACCACTTAAAATTTTGGAACAATTTAAATAGACAAAAATATTTTTCAGATAATAAGGTCGATCAAGGGTCTATTAACTCGACCTTCATAGACCTTTGATAGACCTTTAATAAACCCAAAAGTCGATATAAATCTCACTATATTAGTTTTGAGAGTCAAAAGGGTATTATAAATAATTCATTACAAAAGAGGCTGTTGAGAATGAGATGACTCGATTACCCAGGCAACAGGTCGAGTTCCCTCCGAGGGAACGGGTCAGGGCAGGTGGTAGGACTTAATTGAACCTCAAAGTAGGGTGCGGGGCGCGTAGTCCCCCCGCGATATGAATTGTGGGGTTTTGGACAATGCATCGCCAGGTTTTGGGACAAGGTGGTCGCTTGGTGCTGAGGGCCAGGCGACTGCTTAGTCAAGATTCCTTTGGACCAACTTTCAGGAAAATGTGTGATCGCTTGGTGCTTTGGACTGAGTGACTGCTTGGTCTCATTTTTGGCAATTTGGGCTTTGTCCGTTTTTACTTGTTTTTTTTTTTAGGGAAATAGGGACGGCACCCTGCTAGATTTTATTAATAGGAGGAAAAAAAATACAAACTTGAGGGGGACAACCAGCCTGACCCTTATAAATGGGAGGACAAAGGAGCCTGACCTCGAAAGGAAATAAACTGAATAAATAAGAACAATTAAGAAACACGAACATGGGGAGTACCAAGGCTATCAAGATTAATGAGACCTCTAATTCTAGCAGGGAGCTCGTGGACATCCGTGAAAAAAGAGTCATGACCTTGGTCACCACCAAGATTAGCCAAAGCATCAGCAACAGAATTGGCTTATCGAAAAACATGAAAAAGGGAGACCTCTAGATCCAACAGAAGACCATGAAGCTTGCGAAATAAATACGCACTATTCCAAGGCGGCTGAACGAGCCCTTTGATACAATCCAGCAAACATTTAGAATCTATCTCAACAATATCACGCGAGAAGCCTCTACTTCTCAACCAGGACAACCCTTGAATCAAAGCATGACATTCAGTAAGAAAACTAGTAGAGGACCCATAAAAAGCGGAGAAAGCGAAGATAAGATTACCCATATTATCACGAAGAATTCCTCCTCCCGAACTCTGACCAGTGTTGCACGACATGCGCCATCTGTATTTAATTTAACCATATCAACCATCGGCTTGGACCAAGAAACAGACTGAATGATCCTTTGAAATTTTCGGCCAATTCTACTCAAGAAGATAGAGCCCCAGTCAACAGGAGAATGTAATCCCGAATCATAAACCAAAGAAAAGATCAAGTATTTCACGCGATCAATAATAACTTTAGCAGTGCATCGAACTCCTTCATGATAAGCCGTATTACGGAATTTCCATAATTCCCAAAGAATAATGGAGGGGAAATAATATGTAATATAGAATTATTCCGCGAATACCACCATTCCATGCATCTTTGATTAATCGAGGAAGAAGAACATTTAACAGCCCCCAAACCATTAAATTATGTCCAAACTTGTTGAGCAATAGAGCTGGAAATAAAGACATGAGAGTAGGTTTCTGAAAAACCAGTGTCGCAACAATAACATCTGGAAGCGAATTGAATTCCCTTGTGAATCAGACTTTCCTCAATGGGGATCCTTCTTTGCCATAACTTCCACATGAAGATGCTAATAAATCTAGGGAGGGTTTTGTGCCAAATGAAGGAAGCTGAACCAATGAGCTACCCTTTGTCGTGAACCAAGTTCCAGGCAGAAGCAATCGAAAAAGTTCCCTTATTAGTGAGATTCCAACAGGCTGTATATGGGCAATCAAAAGACATATACCACCATTCATCACCAAACCAGAAGTTTCGTTGCCCAAAACCAAACGAGCATTAGAAAGAAGTTGGTTCGGATTCTCAAAGAGGTCCCGAACTTTAGGAAAGATGTCCAAATTTGGGTGAGCAATACGGCCTGAAGGGAGCCAATAATCCAGCCAAGTGGAGCAGTCGCCTCTCCCAATGATCCAGTGAATGTGAGGTTCAGCCACATCTCTGATCTTACACATATGTTTCCAAGTGAACGATCCACGAGGAGAGGCTATGGAAGGATGATCATTCGAACATTATTTGATGGACAGAAACTTAGACCACAAGCTTTTACCTTCCCGGAACCTCCACCATAATTGCATCGAATAGGCTTGAATAATATCATCAATAGCTCGTATACCAACTCCTCCTTCAGCAACATGCATGCAACATTTGTCCCATGAAACCCAATGAGCTTTAGCTTTGCCATCTATTGATCCCCAGAAAAAGTTGGAAAGAATTCGGTTGATATGTTTAATAACTGAAGAAGGAGGGTCAAGTACCGCAATTTGGTACATAAGAATGGACTGCAGAACATAATTAATTAGAGTGATTTTGCCTGCTTGATTAAGAAAAGCACCTAACCAAGAATTAATTCTGGTTTGCAATTTTTCAATAAGAGGGTCAAAGAGAGACTGTTTCTTCCTCCCTTCAAAAAGCGGGCATCCAAGGTAAGTAACAGGCATAGATTTATGATTGAACCCCAAGTGATTTCGAATAGAAGAAATACGGGAGGCAAGAGTCCTGTTAGCCACCATAAAGCAACTCTTACCGATATTAATCTGTTGGCCAGAACATCGCTCGTAAGACGAGAGAAGAGCACGGTGCTTCAACAGAGAGTGTTTATTGCCATTACAGAAGATGACCACATCATCGGCAAAGGCTAAGTGAGATATAATAGGGCATCCACTAGCTGAAGAGAAAGCATAATGAGGATTAAGTTGTTGTAAACTATTTAGATTACGACTTAACACTTCTGCGGCAATGATAAAGAGACTAGGGGATAGAGGATCCCCTTGTCTTAGCCCCCTCGAAGAATGAAAATACCCAGCCGACTCTCCATTAATTAAAACCGAGAACCAGTTATTTGCAATAACACGCCAGATTATGTCAATAAAAACCTCGTCAAACCCAAATTTTCGCAAAACTCTGGTCAGATAAACCCACGAAATCCTATCGAAAGCTTTGGCCATATCTAGCTTAATAATCACATTGGACCCGTTAACTTTCTTCCGAATATTATGAGTTAATTCATGAGCTAATAACAGGTTATCTTGAATCAACCTCCCCTTAGTAAAGGCACTCTGATTATCGGAAATAATAGATGGAAGAATAGCTGCTAGCCGAGAAGAAATCAAGTTAGAAATAATCTTGTTGCAGAAATTACATAAGCTGATGGGATGAAGATCCTTGAAGGAGCAAACTGAAGTGGACTTCGGAATAGTAAGTAAAAGGGTGCTGGTCCAAGTTTTGGGCATATCAAATCCTGAGAAAAATTCAGCAATGGCTAAATACAGGTCCGCGGCAATTATCTCCTAGCAAACTGTATAAAAGTGGCCAGAAAAACCGTCCGGTCCAGCAGCGCTATCGCCGCTAAGAGAAAAAACCACCTCTTTAATCTCATCACAAAAGGGAGGAGCCGAGAGCAAGTCATTTTGATATTGGGAGACGAGAGACGGAATGGCGATAATAAGCCCATCATCGCCTGTTACCGCATGCGGTGAGTTGATCTCGCATAAAAATCAATTCTTTGCCTTCTTGATGTCTTCCGAGAGGTGACCATATTACCATTCATATCGGCAATTTTATGGATATAGAGGTTGCTACGAGTGTTGCAATCGAAGAATGAAATAACATAGTATTCCCATCACCCTCTTTCAGCCACTTAAGGTGAGATTTTTGCCTCCAAAAATTTTCTTCAACCTTTAGTTTTTGTTGAAGTTCAGCCCTAGCACGATGAAGAGCCTCCCTATTAGAAGAATTATTATTAGACTCATACATGATTTCCTTAGCAAGAACTTCATCCTCCGCACACTTAATAGCTTGAAAAATATTTCCAAAAACCGATTTATTCCAAACCTTCAAAGCCCTTCGAACCACTTTAAGCTTGTTAGAAAATTTAAGCATAGGTCTGCCACCAACTTCAGTGTTCCAAGCATTCTTAACAACATCCAAGAAAGAATGGTGGGAAGTCCAGACATTCAGGAATCAAAATTGATAAGGTCTAGACGAAATCTCAAAATTAATCGAAAATAAAATTGGAGAGTGGTCAGAACAAGTTCTGTTGAGATGTTCCCCCTGAGAGGAGACCATAGAAGACCACTTCAGGTTGCAAACTCCTCGATCAAGCCTCTGGTAAATAGTAGCGTTACCATCCCTATTGTTACTCCAAGTATACTGGCTACCTTGGAAGCCGATGTCAAATAAACCAGCAGCATTAAGGCAGGCCTGGAATTCATGAGCGCCTTGTTGATCCCAACCATTACCTCCTATTTTTTCATGAGGCGAAAGAATAATATTAAAGTCACCAGCAACCATCCACGGAGAATTCAAAAATTTAGAACCCATTTCTATAAGATCGTTCCATAAAGCTTGACGCTCAGCCACCGAACATTTAGCATAAACAGCAGAAACAAAAACCGGATGCTCTCAAGTGTAATGTTTAATCCTTAAGGTGAGGTGCTGGATCGAGTCATAAATAATCTGGCAGGAGAAAACCGATTTAGCTAAAACCCAAATAGAATTAACTAAATTACAATAGTAATACCGAAATTTAATCTTTTTAGCTATAAAAGGAAGTTGAGACTTATCAATCATAGGCTCGCTGATTAAAAGAAGAGAAATTTTGTGAAGGGACACCAATTTTTTAAGACGAGAGACCGTGGAATCGTTTCCCACACCCCGGATGTTCCAGAAAAGAGACTTAATCGTCATGAGAAACTCCATGTTTAGAACCCGAATGGGCCTTAGCATGCATCTTCGAACGCGTGTTTCTTTGAAGACCAGTTACTTTAGGCAGCTTTCCTTTGTGATGTTTTGGACCCGCTGTTTCCAGATTAAGGGCTTCAACCTGAGATGTATCCGATTCATTCCCTTCCTCTTCAATAGTTTGCAGGACAACAAATCGATTATGAGAAATAATGTTTTCCTCCTGATCAACCTCAATGGGCTCATCAATCGGCTTTTCAACATTGGAAGTACATTGAGAGGACTTAAAAGTCTGGTGGGATACAGTTCCGGATGAGCTCGCAGCCTGCACATTGCTTTGTTTCATTACACATTCTGGTTCATTGACCTCAAATGTGTTTGGCAAAGGAGACGAATTATTTAGAGGAGAAGAGGTGTGACCTTCTGCAACCTGAACTGAATCCGGATGATTAGAGGGGATCGGGTCGGTTTCGATAGATTTACCAGAGCTAGCAACATTCAAATCATCTGTTAGAATCTGAGCAGCTTGGGGAACATCGATACATCAATTAATGACTTTTCCATCTTTGGGCTTCCAAGCCATTTTAGGAGGAGCTACAAAGGGTTGACTTGGTTGCACAGAAGTACTAGGTTTTGCAGTTTGGGCTTCATTAGCCAATTTCTCATCATTATGAACCTTCTGAAGGTAATGCTTACAAGATTCACCATCATGTCCTTGCCTGTGACAAAACGTGCAGTATAGGGGCAGCCGTTCAGCTTCTATTGGTTGCCAGAACCCTTCCGAGATACCACTATCTATCCATATTCGACTGGGGATCGGTTGAGTAAGATTAACTTCAATACATATCCTAGCTACACTAGGTCTAGACAGATTGGCAGTAGGGGAGTCAATAAGCAGCGGGGATCCAATCATATTACCAATAGAGATCGAACAATGATTATTTGTTGAACAAGTAAATAGGCAAGCTAGGAAGAGAAAACCAAACCGGCACGATGGGGCTTTCAACCTCCGGTCGAAAGTCGGGAATCCATTTAAACACTCTTATAGGGAAGGCACCAACAAACCATTGGTCCTTAATCCACAAACGTTGGAAATCCGCTTCGTGATTAGTTTGAATGAGGACATGCTTGTGATCTAAGTGGCCAATAGTGACCCCCGCCTTGAGACCAAACGTTAGAAATTCCTTGCGCATAATTTCAAGAGAGGGTCTTCCATGGGAGAACTTGCCCACCAAAGCATGTTGGAAAGGTTTAGAGAGGGCAGGGACGATGTTCGGGGTAAGACGAAAGGCGGGTTCGCCCTTATACGAAGCAGGAGGAATGAGCTTAACCGAATCAGAAGATGGAGAGGTTGTGAACAAGGACGCAAAGGATCTTTTTGCAGAAGGGGACGGCGGAGATTGAGGGGGGTCCTCCATGGCGGCAGCCATGGAAAGGCCGACTAAACCCTAGGACCCAAGGTGGCAGAGAGAAATTATTTTTAACTTGTTTTAAGGGTTTTAGAGTGTTTATTGTATCAATATAAATAGTTGTATCCCTAAAACGTTTTCAAGGTTGACTCTAATAAAATTTCGACAGTCCATTTGCCTCAATCTTTCTCTCTTCTCTGTGATTGATCCTATTATACTATGTTTGTAACGACCCGACCCGGACTCCAATGCGAAATCCCAAGGTCGTGCCATCAAGACAAGCTAAAAGACGGACAAGCACCCGCTAAGCGTAGTGGTGCGAGTGAAGAGTTGAACCAACAAACTCTAAACGGGAAGGTAAAGCCATAACGGCAATACGGAACAACTAAAAACTAAAATCTGCGGAAGAAAATCATAAACGAATAAATCTACGACAAATCTACGACTCGCGTGACGCAACATTGCGCACGGACAACAAACCATCGGCAAACCTAAGGCCGGCGAATCAACAGAATACCAACCTGATAAACAACCACTCAACGGCTACAACATGCCGGAGGGACAAATCAACTAAACGAATAAGATATTTAAATTCTAACAACTAAACCCAAGTCTCACGACTAACGTCGTCGGAGATGACAATACCAACAATACTAGAATGAGTGAGCTAAAGCATGCTCGGAATAAAAAAAGGAACAACTCATAAGAGATACAACAGCTCGACCAAACAAGTCGGCTACCAAAACAATACGATAACAAAATACTAACATAATCTACCCAAGTAAAGTCTATATAACTTTACATTCGTGTCTCATAGATACATAATAACATAATAATAATAAATCCAAGCTTAAAGCCCGGAAGACCACCTTCTAGAAATCACTATCCGAAGCCGCCACGCGTACTAACGGGATCACTGCACACACTAAGGAAAACAAACACACGGAGTGAGTCATAATGACCCAGTAAGTTACTAAATGCAATAGTATGGCATATCATGTCGTGGCATGGCATAATGCACAAGCATATATAAAATCATGGTATCATACTAGTATACCAACAATAAACTTGTATTAAGTCATCATGTAACATAAACTACATAAACCACATAGCACGTTATCTTTCATATAAGTGCTTATACATAAGCACGTAAAACCAAGACCTGTGCCTAGCCCTCAAATGGTCATAAACTGGGTTTCAATCCTCAAATGATCACAACTCATCAGTTTTCTTAATGAGTACCTCGTTACATTCATCCAACCCTGTGATGAGAAATGGGAGCTCGATATCAGGCTAGGGGGCGCTAATACGAGACCACATCCTACTATTGGCCATATAGTGAGGAGAAAGGGTACCAATGCGACGATTCATAGCGAATGTTTCCAAAGGCTATGAATCGTCCCATTGCCGAAAAAACGACCAAGACGCCAGCTGGACTCAAATCAAGATGCTCAAGTAGATATTTACTTGGATAAACCAATAAGGACCATGTCCTTCACAAGAGGACTCACCAAATCAAGTAGGTCATAATTCTCTACAAAACCCAATAAACAATGCACATAATTGTACACACTTAACATGTTCAACTAACTTGTAAGTTTAGTTAAAAAACCACATATTGAGGTATTCATAATCCTCAAGTCATCACCAATTCAAGAATAGCTTATAGCTCAATAAATCACAACGTGAGGTCTACTATAGTCCTCTCCTCAAGATTAAATCAAAGACTATTATTTAGTCTAAGAACAACCACAAACAAGGCTTAGCATTTGGTTTCACTTAAAGGCACACCGGACTCAACCATAGTCCCAATTGCCATAAATAATTGACTTCTCAAACCAATCTCGAGGGTACTAAAACTAACCCGTAGTCAAAACCCCGTAAGTGCTTTCATGTGCACGCGACCAAATTCCCTAAAAGAGAACTCGTTCAAATAATCATTTCTTAAAGATACACGAGATCATTGATTGGTCTCTAATGCTCCGTGCTCTACGAGCACGCTCTAAATAAATCCCCAATAAGCCTCTATATCATGGGCGTCACGAATGGGACACAATTCGAGATGCTCGGGTACTCACAATCAAAACCAACCAAACCCGAACATCATAGGATTTCAACCTGAGGCTCACTAACATCTTATTGAACCTAAAATGACTCCATGAGTCTTAATATCGCATTTCATTAAATACACATTTCATAAATCCCAAAATTAACACATCATTCAAGTTTATAGAAATTCTCCCAAAATGATCCGGGCTTGTTTCCCAAGCCTAAAAATCCAAGAACTCAACATAATCATAGTCAAACGAAACCCTATTGTCGTAGGGCTTCAACCCAAGTTCATTAACACATTGTTGAACATATTAAGACTCCGTTGAGTCTAAATACTAAGTTTCATCATTTACGCACTTCATCAATTTCAACATTAATACCCACTTTATTTAACAACAATTTCCCCAATAATTCGGGCTTGGTTCTCAAGCCCTAAAATTCACAACAAACCCAACATAAATCATAACCCATTTCATAAATCACATAATTTCAATTAAGTGATCCTACTCATGTAATCTAGTGAGTTCATTCTTCTAAAGCCCCAATCATAGGCATACTTCCACAATAAATCCAAGTAACATATGGACATGATTTCTAGCATACTCATAATCCTAGAAACACAAGATGAAGAACAATCATATACTTCAACAATCATAGAAGTCATCTTACAAATGCTCCTAACAAGTTTATACTTCCAAAAATCCCCAAATTAACACATACAAAGCATATCAAGTGTTCATTGCCCACAAATAGCATATAGGTTGTTTTCCTTAGGGCCAATGAACCAAAATCAAAAGGAAGTAACTTACTTGTATACTACACCCAAGAAAGCAAATGGAGAGATTGATCGGTTGAAAATGTTCTACTCTTCTATGGCTTGGCTTCAACAATGGAGGAAGGGAGCTATGGAAACCAAGAAGAAAGCTTCAAGAACTCAAGGAGGAACCATGGAGGAAGCTAATCCCGTTTTTGGAGAAGGGAGGAGAGAAATGAGGGTCAACAATTAGATTGTGGCTTATATTTGGCTTAAATCTGAGTGGGACAAGTGTCACCACAATGTGGTGTCTTAAAAATCTGATTTGGGCTTAATAATCCAACTAATGCACCCACTTAATCACACTTAAAACTTGTTAGAGATGTTAGGGTATAAGTAAGGAGGGTTAGGGAGGTTTAAGTGAGGTTTAGAAAAGGTTTGGATAGGGGTTTGGGTGTATAAATCGTTCAACAGCAAAACGGGGGAAATATCCCGTATGAGCAACCTGATGTTGAGGCGGGCGCCTCACCAAAGTCCAGGCGGGCGCCTGGGATTCAGAGCCTTGGGCTGATTTTGAAATGCTCTCAGCTTTTGAGGCGGGCTAGTGCTCAAAATTCGATGCGGCCGCCTCGTTTAGCCCTTGAACTTGGTCTAAACATGTCCTAAATGGTCCCAAACTTATGGGCAACCATTCTAAGGTCTAACCCAACTCAAAACAAGTCGGAAACACACCCGAACAACTCCCGAAACAACTCGGAGCGAAACCGGGAAGAGGTGCAACAACGTTTAACCGGAACGACGAATGAACTAGCAATTGAACGAGCAATGAAAGGAGACTTTTAAGGAAAGTCTAAGGGCTAATGAAGAAGCTTAAATACTTCTAGAAATTTGAATAATAACTAGGGAAATAAGAATTCCAAAGGAGAGACGATTACGCGACTCAATCCCCGAACTACGCGATAGAGACGAACGCTATCTCCAAAGCTTCTAAATCATCGATAGACTTAAGGAACACCTCCAACTTGAAGTCTAATGCATCTAAACATGTTAATAAACCATCATATAGAGGTCTAGGACCAAACCAAGGTCACGAACACCAAACACAAGCAAACCCTCAATCGCGTCGCATTCCGACTATCGTCGAGTCACGACTTGTGACTTTAGCAAGTCAACAACTATATAGCATCTCTTAATAGTGTTTTGGTCTTAACGTGGTCTCTCATACATATCTAGACCCTCTCGCAAACCAATCATACAGTCGACAAAGGAAGAAGTGCAAATATAGCACGCAAACCGAGCTAACGAAGGAGCGGGGTGTCACAATGTTAATTTGTTAGCAAGTCTCCCGCTGTGCACAACAGAGGCTATACTTGATAATTTTTTAAGAGTTAGGTTAGTTTTGTATTTTACATGTTTGAAAAAGTTATAAATAAAAATACCCCACAAAACATATGTAACCATGGAATCTGAAAAATAAATCTTCATTATTATGTCGTGTTGGTTCAAACCCACCCAAGTCTCACACCCGACCCCCCATTAATCTCTGTATATATATATATATATATATATATATATATATATATATATATATATATATATATATATATATAAAGCCTAGGTAGTCTAAAAATAGCAAAATCCCACCAAAATTTTCTTCATAAAATAGAAAGTCATTTCTATGTAATAAAAGTGATGGGTCATGTATTGAAAACATAAATCTGATTATCATTAATTGCTTACATGTGTTTAAATCAATTAAATGCTGCTTTGGAATATGTTATACATTAATTAAATAAAATCATTTGATATGTTTTAATTTGATTTGATTTATCTCATCAATTTATACCTACACTCCAGAATAGTCTTCATTTAATTGAAAATGCCTTGAATTGTTAAAAAATTTAAATAGGTAAAACAAAACAAAAAAAATACAGAAAATCACATCTAGATGACAGGAAAATCACGAAGAAAAAAAATCTTATTCGATCACGAAAATATAATTAATATCGAAATAATACTTAACAAACCTAATTCCTCATCACAATTGTAGAGGTAACTTATTAACATATTTGTTCAGTTTTTTATACTAAATCCAAAAATCTTATCATTTTTGTATTAAAAGAATCAAATAATATTTTATTGTAATTTTTTTTACCAACTAACCAATAAAAAGGTTGAACATAACATTGAAGAAGCTAAAGTACTCTTAAGTGTAAGCAATGTTAGAGACAAAGTCTTTATCTCAAAATGTCACTGTCTCCATCAGATGTGTGATTGTCTTTCAAGTTCTAGATAATACTTCCATTTGTAGTATCAGATGCAATGTTAATTAACAAAAGTTAAGGTTAATAATTGTTGCATGTAAGATACTTCTAAAGTATGGTTCAGCTATAAACTAATTACAATTTTTAAGGAAACAAATCATTCCGGTCTGAATATAGTGATATACAATAAAGACGGAAAACCAACAAAATAACACAACAAATGTTGTGTATAATTAATTCAGAATTTATCATTTACCGATACAATGATGTATTTTTATTTAAATAGTTGTAATTCATTATTTTTACTTATTTATTTTTTTAAAAAAATTAATTAAAAAAGTATATGTCTGTATGTTTAACATATGATCTAAAACTAGTTTCTAGTAAAGAAATGGAATAGTGGTACATATAACGTATGGAGTACCTGAAAGAAACCCCAATCTCTACAAGCATGGTGAAGGTTCTGAAGTTCAGAATCCATTGAATCTCCACCCGAAAGCAAGAGTTCCATATCGATCACGGGGACTTCAAGTAAAGAAGTGATGGAGGGAGGATCTGTTGGATTTGGCTCAAGTTTGGTCCAAATACATTATCACATGTGATCATTATCTATGTGGTAAATGTATGGATGTTGTTTGAGTTTCCAATGAAACTCTTGGTATTCTCTCTTCTCTTTGGATACATCCAGTTATCATGGATGGTTTGTGCCTATATATAGGCTTGTCTAGGACTCATCCTATATAGTGCAAATTGCAATTGTGTGAGAAACACTTTGAGAGAGAGACACATTTGTAGTGTGAGACGACTGTGAGTGATACACATTGTAAACACTTTGTAATCACTTTGATAATAGTGATTTTGTTTGGTTGCCGCCCGTGGACGTAGGAGGACTTCTCCGAACCACGTAAATATTGTGCCTCATTTGTTACTTACTTGAGTGGGTGTGTGGGTTTGCAAAGATCCGTTCCGCATTTGTTTTTCAACAATTGGTATCAGAGCTTTGGCTGTGGCGATTGAGATTTTGGAATTTTCTCAAATAATTTTGAGATCGCAGTTGGACTGTTCTTCATCGAACCAAAGGGAAGAACATTGGAATTAATCTCGGCGGTCACTTGAGGCTTACTGCACACTCACAGAAAGCAAGATAAGTCATTCTCTATTTTTTCTTTCTAAAGTTGGTTCTCTGCCTCTGTTTATTGTATGTTTCATTTAAGGCAGAAAGACTTAGTTCGTTGGCCCATTGTAATATTTGAAAAAGAAAACTAGGCAGTAGGTGTTTTCTGAAAAAGAAAAAGAAGGGGAATACTAGGCAGTAAGTGGTTTATTCCTTTGTTGGGATAATTGTTTGGATTTTTTGTTTGAAATGGCAGAAAAAGTTGAGTCTAGTACTAATACTAGTACTAAATCACAAAAAAGAGGGCCAAGGGTGTCTAGTACTAATCTTGAAGTTGAAAAGTTTGATGGCAAAAATAATTTTGGCATTTGGCAAGGTGAAGTTTTGGATCTTTTGGCTATGCAAGACCTCGAATTCACCCTCGAGGAAAAGCCCGAAGATATGGAAGATGTTGAATGGAATAAGCTTAATAGACAAGCTTGTGGAACTATTCGTTCCTATCTTGGGACAGACCAAAAATATCCGTTCATGAGGGTGTCTTTGGCAAAGGAGTTATGGGACAAACTCGAGGCCAAATATATGCAGAAAAGTGTAGAGAATAAACTCTACTTGAAAAAGCTCTTAGTTTGATTACAAGAAAGGTAATTCGATGGTGAACATTTAAATGAATTTAACAAGATTATCACTGATTTGCAAAATCTTGATGTTGATGTTGCTGATGATGATAAAGCATTATTATTGTTAAATTCTTTGCCCGAGTCATATGAACATTTGACTACTACCTTGTTGCATGGAAAATCTGAACTTAGTTTTGATGATGTTTCTAATGCTTTGATGAATAACTTGAGTACGGAGAAAGGACAAGGGAACCTTTAAAGACTCGGTCGAGATGCCTTAGCGTTATCAAGAAGGAAGGAAGGACCACTAGTAGAAACAATGGAAGGCGTGGTGGATCGTTCACAATCAAAATCAAGGGGACGATCAGGTTGATCGAAAGAAAATTGGTAAAGACGAATGTGCTTATTGTCGTCAAAAAGGCCATTGGAAGAAAAGATTGCCCCAAGATAATGAAAAGAATGAATCAAAAGAAAATGTGGCTAGGAAAGATGATAGCGACCACAGATGACGCTTTGACGGTCTCACTCTCACTTTCGGTCCAGTCATGTTGATGAGTGGATCTTGGATTCCACCGCTTGCTCCACATGTGCCCCTACAAAGAAATGTTCTCTAACTTTGAAGAACTTGATGGTGGAGTTGTTTATATGGGCAACAACACACTTAAAACAAGTTGGTTACGTGCATTTGAAGATGTTTGATGGAGTTGTTAAGTAAGCTCAAAGTTCGTTATGTCCACGATTTGAAGAAGAATTTGATTTCTCTTGGAGCCTTAGATGCAAAGCTATCGTGTCACTTTGGATGGAGGTCACCTAAAGGTAACTAAAAGGCGTCTTGGTTGTTATGAAAGGGACTCGAAGAGGTAACTTGTACTACCAGGAAAAAACCGGTGTTGAACAAGCAA
>CM028383.1:105934295-105963676 GCA_013146195.2 Codonopsis lanceolata | reverse complement strand
ATAAGAATAGTAAACCTATCTAATAGTTGACCAATCTCAAATTGATTTCCGTAATTTGATATGGTGGGGATAACAATGAAAAATGACTGTAAGATCTCATTAAAGGAATCAATCTCATCCGCTCTTTATCTTTTGTCAATTGTAAACGTGCGACTATGAGCTGTATTGTATTATAGATTATTATTTGGGTTTGGTCCGAGTAAGGTATAAATAGGATAGGAATGCATGTATATATAATTTCGGTGTAGAGAGACGTGAAGTAAGAAACCATTTCAACATATATCAAAAGTTGGCCATGGGCGACTTAGGAGCTCGGGGGTCACTTCCGGTGCCGTGCGTACAAGAACTAGCAAAGGAGCAGTTGGTCAAGGTTCTGCTAGGTACAGCGCCACGATCAAGATCCTCCTTCCATCACTTCTTTACTTGAAGTCCCCGTGATTGATATGGAACTCTTGCTTTCGGGTGGAGATTCAATGGATTCTGAGCTTCAAAAGCTTCATCATGCTTGTAGAGATTGGGGTTTCTTTCAGGTACTCTATACGTTATACGCATCACTATTCCATTTCTTTCCTAGAAACTAATTTTATTCATCCGTTAACCGCACAGACATATTTTTTAATTAAATTTAAAAAAATTAAAATAATGAATTACAACTATTTAAATAAAAATACATCATCATATCGGTAAATGATAAATTCTGAATTAATTATACACAACAATTGTTGTGTTATTTTGTTAGTTTTCCATCTTTATTGCATATCAATATATTCTGACCGGAACAATTTGTTTCCTTAAAAATTGTAATTTGTTTATTGTTTATAGCTGAACCATACTTTAGAAGTATCTTACATGCAACAATTATTAACCTTAACTTTTGTTAATTAACATTGCATCTGATACTACAAATGAAAGTATTAACTAGAACTTGAAAGACAATCACACATATGATGGAGACAGTGACATTTTGAGATAAAGACTTGGTCTCTAACATTGCTTACACTTAAGAGTTTAGCTTCTTCAATGTTATGTTCAAACTTTTTATTGGTTAGTTGGTAAAAAAAATTACAATAAAATATTATTTGATTCTTTTAATACAAAAATGATAAGATTTTGGGGATTTAGTATAAAAACTAAACAAATATGTTAATAAGTTACCTCTACAATTGTGATGAGGAATTAGGTTTGTTAAGTATTATTTTGATATTAATTATATTTTCGTGATTAAGTAAGGTTTATTTTTCTTGGTGATTTTCTTGTCATCTAGATGTGATTTTCTGTATTTTTTTTTGTTTCATTTTACTGATTAAATTTTTTTAACAATTCAACGCATTTTCAATTAAATGAAGACTATTCTAGAGTGTAAGTATAAATTGATGAGCTAAATCAAATCAAATTAAAACATATCAAATGATTTTATTCAATTAATGTATAACATATTCCAAAGCAACATTTAATTGATTTAAACACATGTAAACAATTAATGATAATCAGATTTATGTTTTCAATACATGACCCACCATTTTTATTACATAGAAATGACTTTCTATTTTATGAAGAAAATTTTGTGAGATTTTGCTATTTTTAGACTACCTAGGCTTTATATATATACATACATAGATTATTAAGAGATTAATGGGGTCGGGTGTGAGACTTGGGTGGGTTTGAACCAACACGACATAATAATGAAGATTTATTTTTCAGATTCCACGGTTACATATGTTTTGTGGGGTATTTTTATTTATAACATTTTCAAACATGTAAAATACAAAATTAACCTAACTCTAAAAAAATTATCAAGTATAGCCTCTGTTGTACACAGCGGGAGACTTGCTAACAAATTAACATAGTATAATAAGATCAATCACAGAGAAGAGAGCAAGATTAAAGCCAATGGACTATCGAAATTTTATTAGACTCAACCTTAAAAACGTTCTAGGGATACAACTATTTATATGGATACAATAAACACTCTAAAACCCTTAAAACAAGTTAAAACAGACAAAGCCCAAATTACCAAAAACGGGACCAAGCGGTCACTCAGTCCAAAGCACCAGGCGATCGCGCATTTTCCAGAAAGTTGGTCCAAAGGAATCTTGACTAAGCGGCCGCCTGACCCTCAACACCAAGCGACCGCCTTGTCCCAAAACCTGGCGATTCATTGTCCAAAACCCGACAATTCGTATCGCGGGGGGACTATGCCCCCCGCGCCCCATTTTGAGGTTCAATTAAGTCCTACCAGCTGCCCTGGTCCGTTCCCTCGTAGGGAACTCGATCTGTTTCCAAGGTAATCGAGCCATCTCATTCTCAACAGCCTCTTTTGTGATGAATTATTTATAATACCATTTTGGCTCTCAAAACTAATATAATGAGATTTATGTCAACTTTTGGGTTTATTAAAGGTCTATCAAAGGTCTATAAAGGTCAAGTTAATAGACCTTTGATCGACCTTATTATCTGAAAAATATTTTTACCTGTTTAAATTGTTCCAAAATTTTAAGTGGTCAAAGGATATGAAAGAACATTGCACAACCCATACTTAATAATTTCCTCTATGATTTTTTTAATGAAGATAAATATAAGGTTGTCACTTTTGTCAGTTATTTTTCATTGACAAAAACCTAGGAAAGATAAATCTTCCTTTGACATAACACAAGAAAATAGAAATGTTATTTTTCAATATCTATTCTAATCTTGGAGACAAGATGAAACTTAGTCTTCCCCATCAAATTTAATTATTGGAATAATCATAGCTAGAATTACTCAAAGAAAAGTGGTGGGAAAGTTTATACTCCTTTTTTACTCTAAAATAAGTAGTCATGTTCAACAAAAAAATATCTTGTCTATGTTTCTAATAATGTATTGTGCACAGTGATCTAATTAGTGTCTTTGGCATATGGATTTAGAAGTTACATTGTGGTTTGAATTTGTAATGATAGGAAGATAAGAAAAAGGTGTGAGACAGAGACATAGGAAAAAAAATGAATTTTGTAAGACTAAGAGAAAGAAAAGTCAAAAACCACAAAATAAAGTCCCTAAATATTTTCGTTTTTTATTTGTTCTAAAAAAATTATTTATTTTAAAATCTTTTTTTTTAGAAAATATTTTTACCACTTTACTTTTACTTTTTCTATATATTTTAATATAGTCAATTATGTTTTTTTTTAAACAGTGTGTGGATTAAAAATGACAATAATTTAGAAAGAGAGAGTACATAGAAAACTGACCCAATTTGAACAGTAAGAAGTAAGGGTAAGAGCATGAACAACAACTTAGATCAAATAAGCCAAATCAAACACCAATTCAAACATAACCCATTAAAAACCAAATAAAATAATTTATTTGATACTCATTTGATTCAAAACCCAAAAAACATTCTAACAGTGGCACATAATTCAATGCTTTTACATATCTCACCATGTTTATCTCTATTACTTTAATTTTTTTCCTTTAAAAAATGACTAAAAATATAAAAAAAACAATAGAAAATTTTTACAATATCCAAATGAAATAAACAAAATCTCTATTTATAGGTAAAAAAATATAATTTAATTCAGGAAAAAAATAAAAAAATAATTTTTTTGGCCGAAAATTGGCCAAGAAAAACGATGGTGGAAAAGTTATTTTATCCACTTGAAAAACTGCCATGTGGATAGGGGAGGGCAGGAGGTGTTGGGTTGGGCTTGTCGGTGTTGAGACACTTTTTTTGAAAATTTTGGTATTAAACGAACGTGTTTTGTTTTGTAAAAGGATAATTCACGGTGTTTTGGTGTTTGGCTGGTTGGTTTGATTTTTTTAATTTGGTTTTGATTTGTAACCTATATTGATCCAAATCAAATAAAATCAAATAAGAATTATATTATATTATATTTAGATATACCGTTAAAAACTAAAATTTGGTTTGATTCGGTATTTGATCCAACGCTGTTCATGTTCTAAGGGTATTAACTATTAAGGTATACATATATATTTTTTATTTCTTTCAAACATAAAATAAAAAATAAAGTTGAAATTAAACAAGTGATCATGGTATTTCAGTTGATAAACCATGGAGTGAGCTCTTCATTGGTGGAGAAAGTGAAGGTAGAGATCCAAGAATTCTTCAACATGCCAATGGAAGAGAAGAAAAAGTTTTGGCAGAAAGAAGATGATATTCAGGGATTTGGACAGATCTTTGTTGTATCTGATGAGCAAAAGCTTGATTGGGCTGACATGTTTTACCTCGTCACTCTTCCACGTAAAGTCAGACTTCCTCACTTATTTCCTGAACTCCCTCTTCCATTCAGGTAATGTACTCTCTCTCCCTTTCTCTCCATAACATCAGACTTCAATAGCTCGAACTGAGGTGCAACTATCCCAGCTTTCATAATAATATATTCATACTATTTTTATTTAATACTTTAATAAGCATTTTAATAAATACTTTAACCAGGATCAAATAAAATCTAAACACAATTCAAATCCGAAAATTGAGGATATCGATCGAGCTTTGAAAATACCTATTTCATAATACTATATTGTTCATGTCTTGAAAGTTTCAAATTTTCAGAGCCTCAGTCCTTTTGATAAATGTCGTTAGATAAATAACGTTAAATTGCTCATGTGTATCATACGTACATTTAGCAATAACTAAAAATGAAATTTACCCAAACCTAACTTATATCACAATTTGTAATCGAGCTCTTTTTAGTTTGGAAAAAGTCCACAAGCCCTACTTCCACAAATTGTAGGCCTTCTACCTCTTCTTCCTCAACTTTTATAATTTGCACAAACAAGGAACTCTGAGTTGCGATCTTTCTCTCTCTCATCCCCATCTGAACTACGACTGCAATTCTTTAACTTATTCTAGTCTCTTAAATCGACAAGAAAGAAACACTTGGTAATCAAAATTGATCAAAGCAGTGGGCTTCTAATTAATTAATGGCTTCGAGTTAATGATGTAGTTGAAATCTAGTAGCAATAGATAAACACCAACGTCGTTGAGATCGTGTGGCGACCCCGACCCCGGACCCGAGATGGAACCGCGGACCGGAGCGCCAAACAAGACAAGACAAGAGGGACAATAAAGGAAGAACATGCAAGGACTCAAAATATTTTAAAACTGACGTGACGCAACATTTCAGTCGCAAGAGAACTCGACACAAAAGGTCGGCATTTTAAAAACGATTTCACCTGATAAAACAGTTAAGCAATTAATCCAAGTCTTCGGCGACGCTACAGCCGGAACCCAAGCTCAGCAGTATATACGACAAGGAAATAAATAAGAGCTAATAGGATGCTCAGCGGAAGTCTATGCGTAGTGAACAACACACGATATACAAGGCACGACTAACATAATTGCCGGCATCAAGAGAAGTATAAATACTACAAGAATTAATACTACAGTAGCCAACAGGAATACAAGAGTACAAGTCTATACAATCCCAAGCATAGTCTAGATGACTAGCTTATACCCATCGTCCTTGCAAAATACAAAAGAAGAGAAGAGGACTTCTAAAACCACCTCTTCAACCGCAAAAGTCGGATCAAAAGAGAACTAAGGCGAACGAGCACCGCGAGTCGCAACAAGAAGGTCCGGTCCTGCTAGGATCTAAAAAAAAAATACAGGGGAACGGGTAAGTCATAATGACTCGTAAGCTATCAATCATGCATGACATGGCATTATGCATCACGTTAGGCAAGACAATATTACAAGCATATAGATCAAGTAGTTAAGATGCACATTATTGCACATAGTTCACATAATGTGAGGATATAGAGCCGGGCCGCTACGTAGACCTATAAAACAGACACTTTCGATAGTGTGCGATAATCGATGGTTGTGATAATACATCGATCTCCGAGAGATGCTCGGGAAAACAATAGTCATTCTCAATGGGCGCGTATTGGTTGGCCAGAGAGAGCTCTTCCCCACGGTGGCCCGCCGTGGAGGGGTGTGTGCGATAACAAGTATGCCAGCTGGACTTATGCAATGCCAAGTAGTATTTACTCAACAATCAATCAATATGGAACGAGTCCGACAAGAGCGTCCTCGTTCAAGATTAGTATATAATCTCATCAATAAACAATCAAGATTGAGCTCGACAAGAGCGAACTCAATATATCAATTATCAAGTATGCATTTATTATGTCATAAAGATACAAGCATGACAGTCAATCCATTTCAATAGTCTAGAATTAGTTTTCTAGTTGAACGCATGTAATAACGTCGTAGGGATCGATCATTGAGCCGGTATTGTTCAATAGCTCACTAATGTCGACTCCGTTGAGTCATTTCTATAATTCAAACCAAATAGAGTTAAACACTATTTGCATTTCCAACTCTTTTCTAAGTCATCGCATTGATTAATCTAAGTCATTAATCCAATTTATAACCATAGCTAACAATAAACTCAAGTTCCTAAATTATGGAACCCTAGATCACGTTTTCTCAAATAATGGTCGAAAGTCTATGACCCAAGAATAATAGTTATTTCTAATGTAGCATAGAACACTTTTACTTCTAGGCTTAGTGTCCAAATCACGACATTTACATTCATGGTCTATAATTCCCAGAAATTCATACTCTCTAAAATGTATCAATATCATGGTAGAACACAAGGAGAGCATGATGTAGACATGAGAGAAGGGAAGCAAGAGAGGGTAGCATGTTATCTCTAACATGGACCTAAGGGAAATCGATAGCTTACCTCAAGCCAAGCAAAGACGAAGCAAGAAAACTATTCGGTGTCGATCGCTCGTCTCAGCGGCGGCTACGCAACGGCGGTCTTGGAATCGCAAGCGGGTCTTGAGATCACTTGGAGTCAAACCCTCACGCACTAATCTCACCGAGACTCTCACGCACAAGTTCGCCCGAGACCAGAGAAGATGAAGCGTAGAAAATGAATCGTAACAGGGTGGTCTCCAACTGATGTAGTGTAGATCAGCTTGATTAAATGTTAATGGAATCCACATGTCATTAGATGAGTGGTGGAAATAGGTTTAGAAATCTTAATTAGGCTTAGATTAGGCTAATAAGACTCTAATACAAGTGGTTAAAGTCACTAATGATAGAGGTTTAGTAAGGGTAAGATCGTAATCAGCCAAATGTTGCAGAAAATCCCGTTTTGCTGGAATTCTTCTCTGTTCGGTTGTGGAGGCCGAACCTCCTTCATAATGTTCGGTTATGGTGGCCGAACAATGCCCAAAATGTTCGGTTGGCATGGTGGAACGATTCCTCAGGCCATACTTTAGGTCAAACAGGTCCAGATTTGCACGTATAACGCATATAAGGCATATACAACTCAAAGAAGCATTAGAATGAGTATCACGGGTCCTAATAACAATGATAAATGTCTCTCAAGGTCTTGGATAAGTCCAAATATCAAAGCCCGAGCAAGAACAAGTCAATCTAGAGCATGCAAGGCAATAGGCGTTCGATTCGACAATTACGGTTCGATCAAGGAATGCAATCAAGTCAAACATGTTAGGGTTACTACTAGCAAGTCAAAAACATGTTCTAATCATGTCAAACAAGTATAGGAGACATGTTATACAAGTAGGTTTCGGTTCTCACATCCTTCCCCACTTAAAGGAATTTAGTCCCTAAATTCATACCAGAATCATCAAATAGGAAAGGATATATCTCTCTCATATCGAGCTCGGTTTCCCAAGTAGCTTCCTCAATGTCATGGTTCTTCCACAAGACTTTTACTAACGGAATCCGCTTCATTCTCAAGATTTGCTCCTTAGTGTCAAGAATCCTCACTGGTCTTTCATCATAAGAAAGATCGGGTTCGAATGAAATCTCATCGTAAACAAGGACATGCGATTCATCTTTCAAATACTTGCGTAGCATCGAGACATGGAATACATCATGAACATCCGATAACGAAGGTGGCAATGCTAACCGATACGCCAAAGATCCAATCCTTTCTAAGATCTCAAATGGTCCAATAAATCTAGGTGAAAGTTTACCTTTCTTCCCAAATCGCTTAGTACCACGTCGGGGCGATACTTTCAAGAATACATGATCACCAACCTGAAACTCTAAGTCACGTCTCCGGTTGTCTGCGTAGCTTTTCTGTCTACTTTGAGTTGTAAGCAATCTGTCTCTAATCAGTTTCACGCTCTCAGCTGACTGTTGCACCATCTCTGAACCCCATAACTTAGCTTCACCAACTTCATCCCAGCAAATCGGTGAACGACACTTACGCCCATATAAAGCTTCATACGGCGCCATTTCAATACTGGACTGGTAACTGTTATTATAAGCAAATTCAGCTAATGGCAAATGAGAATCCCAACTACCTTTGAAATCCATGGCACAAGCACGTAGCAAATCCTCTAGTACTTGGATCAATCTCTCGGACTGACCATCCGACTGTGGGTGAAAAGTCGTACT
Organism: Codonopsis lanceolata; assembly: GCA_013146195.2. Lineage (NCBI taxonomy): Eukaryota > Viridiplantae > Streptophyta > Magnoliopsida > Asterales > Campanulaceae > Codonopsis > Codonopsis lanceolata. Next base: position 105,955,296 of record CM028383.1, on the reverse strand, counting down.
GAAATTCAACTTCGTCCCCAAAGCCTCTTGTAAAGCATGCCAAAATCGAGAAGTAAACCTGGGATCTCTATCCGATACAATGCTCACCGGAACACCATGTAGTCTCACGATATCCTGAACATACAATGCTGCCAACTGACTCAAACTATAAGTCATCGCAATAGGAATAAAATGTGAAGATTTAGTCAATCTATCCACAACAACCCATACTGCATCAAAACCTCGACGAGTACGTGGCAATCCTGTCACGAAATCCATGGTGATATGCTCCCATTTCCACTCCGGTATCTCAAGTGGTTGCAATAAACCGGCAGGTCTCTGGTGTTCAGCTTTCACCTGTTGACATGTCAAGCATCTAGATACATACTCTGCGATCTCTCTCTTCATTCCATTCCACCAAAACTGTCTCTTCAAGTCCCTATACATTTTAGTACTCCCTGGATGTATAGTGTACTTGGCCTTGTGAGCCTCATCAAGAACCATACGCTTAACCCCATCGGTGGCAGGAACGCAAACTCTACCTCGAAAAGTCAAAATCCCATCGGTGTTCATAGCAAACTCCGGTGTCTTACTATCACCCAATCCATCAATAATTTTCCTCAACTCCGGATCAGTAGCCTGAGCTTCCTTAATCAACCCAAACAAAGCAGGCGTAGCACGCACACTAGCAAAGATAACACTATGCTCACTCACAACTGGACTCCATTCGCGGACATCCTCGAGCATCTTCCACTCTCTCATCATCAAGCAAGACATGTACACTTTCCTACTCAAGGCATCGGCAACAACATTAGCCTTCCCCGGATGATACAAGATAGTACAGTCATGATCTTTAAGCTTCTCCATCCATCATCTCTGTCGCATGTTCAACTCCTTTTGCGAAAAGAGATACTTTAAACTCTTGTGATCAGTGTATATCTCAAACTTAGCTCCATAAAGATAATGCTTCCACTTATGAAGTGCAAATATGATGGCGGCCAATTCGAGATCATGCGTCGGATAATTCTGCTCATGAGGTGATAGCTTCCTCGAAGCATAGGCAATAACTCTCCCATTCTGCATAAGCACGCAACCCAAACCTTCTAGTGAAGCGTCGCTATAAATAACAAAGTTCTCCGAACCATTAGGCAATGCTAAGATAGGAGCTGTAGTCAACCTTCTCTTCAATTCCTGAAAACTAGCCTCGCACTTATCACTCCATATAAAAGAAGAATTCTTCTGTGTCAATTTAGTCATCGGAGTAGCGATCTTCGAAAACCCCTCGATAAACCTACGGTAATAACCTGCCAAGCCCAAGAAACTACGGACTTCGGTCACCGTACTAGGCGTCTTCCACGTGTCCTAGAAAAGCAACCTGTTCTAGCCAGAAAGCACACTTACTGAACTTTGCGTATGAGCTTCTTCTCACGCAAGATCGAAAGAACCTCTCTCAAGTGAATCTCATGCTCCTCTCGTGACTTCGAGTACACGAGGATATCATCAATAAACACAACCACAAAGCAATCAAGATATTCATGAAACACCCTATTCATTAAATCCATAAAAACTGCATGAGCATTCGTCAAACCAAAAGGCATAACCACGAACTCATAATGGCCATAACGTGTGTGTCTTAGGAACATCCTCCTCTCGAACTCTCAACTGATAATAGCCACTCCTCAAGTCAAACTTGGAATAAACAACTGAACCTAGAAGTTGATCAAAGAGATCATCAATGTGTGGCAAAGGATACCGATTCTTGATAGTAACCTGGTTCAACTGTCGATAATCTATGCAAAGTTGTAAACTACCATCCTTCTTCCTCACAAATAACACCGGTGCACCCCACGGTGACACACTCGGTTTAATGAACTCTCTATCTAGAAGTTCTTGCAACTGCTCTTTCAATTCTCTCAACTCCGCTGGAGCCATTCTGTAAGGCGCTCTAGATATAGGCGAAGTTCCTGGCAAAAGCTCAATGCAAAACTCTAACTCTCGGTTGGGAGGCAATGCATAATCGGTAGAAAAGACATCTGGAAATTCACTAACTACCGGAACATCTTCTAATTTAGCAGTCGAGACACTAGTATCAAGCACGCAAGCTAAATACCCCGTACAACCCCGAGATAAGAGTTGTCTAGCACGTAAAGCAGAAATAACATGTATACCTTTCATAGCATGATCACCCATAAACACGAACTCCGGAATACCAGGCATGGCAAAAGTTACTCTCTTACGACGGACAATATACTAAAGCATGATTAGCACAAAGCCAATCCATACCAAGAATCACATCAAAGTCTCGAATAGGCAATACTACCAAATCAAGCATGCAAGGCTCGATCATTAACAAGCACGTCACAATCTCTATAAACCTCAGACGCCAATAAGCATTCACCCAATGGTGTAGACACCTCAAGCACGTAAGGCAACTGAGAAGGCAATACACATAAATGCTCTATGAAATGCGATGCGACATAAGAATGAGTAGAACCGGGATCAATAAGAACTCGAGCTCTATGACCGAAGACAGAGAGAATACCTCCGATCACATGTGTGGACTCGGGAACACCTTGCTGATCAAGTGCAAAAACACGAGCCTGCGCCTTAGGACGCCCATCACTATCTCTCTTGGATCCGGATTGCTGAACAGAACCTACGGACTGCGTCGCTCTAGTCTTAGGACAGTCTCTGAGCTTATGACTAGAGTCTCCACAACCAAGACAAGTGCCAAGCCTATACCTGCACTGCTCGCTCGAATGTCCAATCTTATGGCAATGAGAACAAGTCAAAGGTCCACTACTCTGAGTCGGCTGCTCCTGAGGAGTAAAAGCACTACTACCACGACTCTCCGACTGTCGCCTAAATCGCCCACCTCGCCTATTTTGATAATGAAAACGACGATTGCCCTGCTGGCCGGATCGATTCCCAGAGGACTGACCTCTCCCTGAATGTTGTGAGGTCACCTGCGAAGACTGCTAGTGAGAAGACTTTTGTCTGTGCTCCTCAATGTCTCGCTCTATCTCATATGCACGATCTACTGCGCTCCTGTAATCCTCCAACTGAAGAGATAACAATTGTCTCCTAAACTCAGTCTTCAACCCCTTCACGAACTTATGAGTCCTGTGTCTCTCATCTGGTACCAGATGTGCACAATAACGGATAATTCAAAGTGAACTTAGCGAATCTTGGGCTGGACATGGTTCCCTGCTCTAGATCTTGGAACTCTTTCCCTCGTCGTCGTCTAACCACAACAGGCACGTAAGAAGCCCTAAACTCCATCTCAAAGTTAGGCCATACTTGAGCCACTCGATTCAACTCCCAACTAGCCTGTAAAACCTCCCATCAATGATTGGCGGCTCCTCTCAACTTATACACAGCTAATACAACCTTCTCCTCATCCGTACAGTCCAGAACTGCAAAGATCTTCTTCACGTCCTTTAGCCATAACTCGGCCATACTAGCATCCGATTCTCCTTCAAATGATGGAGGCTTCATTTTCAAGAACCTCTCCAAGATAGTATTATTTCGCACTCTTGCTTCAGGTATAACTTCATTCCTTGGTGGCGATACTCTCGCATTCGGTTCTGGCGGTGGCGGTGGAGGTACATTCTGACCTTGACCTATCTGAGCCATTTCGGTCATAAACTTTGTCATGCGGCGATACAAATATGCCATCTGCGCATTCATGCCTACTGGATTCGGTGGTGGAGGTGGCAACTCCGCCTCAGGTTCATCAGGAACTCTCCTGGGTCTGCCTCTACTTCGGCCTACACGATCTGCTCTAGGATTCACCATCAAGCACCTATAAGAATTCACTCGACGTTAGAACATCACATAAGAAACAACCCACCTAGGCCATGGAACCTATCCTGACCAATAGCTAACGAGAGCTCTGATACCAACTGTGGCGACCCCGACCCCGGACCCGAGATGGAACCGCGGACCGGAGCGCCAAACAAGACAAGACAAGAGGGACAATAAAGGAAGAACATGCAAGGACTCAAAATATTTTAAAACTGACGTGACGCAACATTTCAGTCGCAAGAGAACTCGACACAAAAGGTCGGCATTTTAAAAACGATTTCACCTGATAAAACAGTTAAGCAATTAATCCAAGTCTTCGGCGACACTACAGCCGGAACCCAAGCTAAGCAGTATATACGACAAGGAAATAAATAAGAGCTAATAGGATGCTCAGCGGAAGTCTATGCATAGTGAACAACACACGATATACAAGGCACGACTAACATAATTGCCGGCATCAAGAGAAGTATAAATACTACAAGAATTAATACTACAATAGCCAACAGGAATACACGAGTACAAGTCTATACAATCCCAAGCATAGTCTAGATGACTAGCTTATACCCATCGTCCTTGCAAAATACAAAAGAAGAGAAGAGGACTTCTAAAACCACCTCTTCAACCGCAAAAGTAGGATCAAAAGAGAACTAAGGCGAACGAGCACCGCGAGTCTCAACAAGAAGGTCTGGTCCTGCTAGGATCTAAAAAAAAATACAGGGGAACGGGTAAGTCATAATGACTCGTAAGCTATCAATCATGCATGACATGGCATTATGCATCACGTTAGGCAAGACAATATTACAAGCATGTAGATCAAGTAGTTAAGATGCACATTATTGCACATAGTTCACATAATGTGAGGATATAGAGCCGGGCCGCTACGTAGACCTGCAAAACAGATACTTTCGATAGCGTGCGATAATCGATGGTTGTGATAATACATCGATCTCCGAGAGATGCTCGGGAAAACAATAGTCATTCTCAATGGGCGCGTATTGGTTGGCCAGAGAGAGCTATTCCCCACGGTGGCCCGCCGTGGAGGGGTGTGTGCGATAACAAGTATGCCAGCTGGACTTATGCAATGCCAAGTAGTATTTACTCAACAATCAATCAATATGGAACGAGTCCGACAAGAGCGTCCTCGTTCAAGATTAGTATATAATCTCATCAATAAACAATCAAGATTGAGCTCGACAAGAGCGAACTCAATATATCAATTATCAAGTATGCATTTATTATGTCATAAAGATACAAGCATGATAGTCAATCCATTTCAATAGTCTAGAATTAGTTTTCTAGTTGAACGCATGTAATAACGTCGTAGGGATCGATCATTGAGCCGGTATTGTTCAATAGCTCACTAATGTCGACTCCGTTGAGTCATTTCTATAATTCAAACCAAATAGAGTTAAACACTATTTGCATTTCCAACTCTTTTCTAAGTCATCGCATTGATTAATCTAAGTCATTAATCCAATTTATAACCATAGCTAACAATAAACTCAAGTTCCTAAATTATGGAACCCTAGATCACGTTTTCCCAAATAATGGTTGAAAGTCTATGACCCAAGAATAATAGTTATTTCTAACGTAGCATAGAACACTTTTACTTCTAGGCTTAGTGTCCAAATCACGACATTTACATTCATGGTCTATAATTCCCAGAAATTCATACTCTCTCAAATGTATCAATATCATGGTAAACACAAGGAGAGCATGATGTAGACATGAGAGAAGGGAAGCAAGAGAGGGTAGCATGTTATCTCTAACATGGACCTAAGGGAAATCGATAGCTTACCTCAAGCCAAGCAAAGACGAAGCAAGAAAAACTATTCGATGTCGATCGCTCGTCTCGACGGCGGCTACGCAACGGCGGTCTTGGAATCGCAAGTGGGTCTTGAGATCACTTGGAGTCAAACCCACACGCACTAATCTCACCGAGACTCTCACGCACAAGTTCGCCCGAGACCAGAGAAGACGAAGCGTAGAAAATGAATCGTAACAGGGTGGTCTCCAACTGATGTAGTGTAGATCAACTTGATTAAATGTTAATGGAATCCACATGTCATTAGATGAGTGGTGGAAATAGGTTTAGCAATCTTAATTAGGCTAATAAGACTCTAATACAAGTGGTTAAAGTCACTAATGATAGAGGTTTAGTAAGGGTAAGATCGTAATCAGCCAAATGTTGCAGAAAATCCCATTTTGCTGGAATTCTTCTCTGTTCGGTTGTGGAAGCCGAACCTCCTTCATAATGTTCAGTTATGGTGGCCGAACAATGCCCAAAATGTTCGGTTGGCATGGTGGAACGATTCCTCAGGCCATACTTTAGGTCAAACAGGTCTAGATTTGCACGTATAACGCATATAAGGCATATACAACTCAAAGAAGCATTAGAATGAGTATTAAGGGTCCTAATAACAATGATAAATGTCTCTCAAGGTCTTGGCTAAGTCCAAATATCAAAGCTCAAGCAAGAACAAGTCAATCTAGAGCATGCAAGGCAATAGGCGTTCGATTCGACAATTACGGTTCGATCAAGGAATGCAATCAAGTCAAACATGTTAAGGATACTACTAGCATGTCAAAAACATGTTCTAATCATGTCAAACAAGTATAGGAGACATGTTATACAAGTAGGTTTCGGGTTCTCACAGATCGCGCACGATTACCGACCGTTGATCTTCCAAAATCACGTAGAGGGTTACAATCTACCGCGATTCATGCATCAATCCACATTGATTCAATGAATACTGGGAATTGGAATGAAAGAACAATATTATTAGCCGACAAATACTGCCTCAAAATAAACCCTAAGAACGTTTAAATAGGTCCCAAAACCCTAAGAGCAACAAAAATCGAAATTAAAAAAAAAAAACCACAACTTGACTAAAAACTTATGAGACTAGTTACACCGCCTAAACGATAATTTTTCAAGTCTTGTAGAACTTTCTAAGAGCTTCTATGCGGTGGGACCAGTGGTTTCACTTGAGTCAAAAGTTATGTTCCTTTTTGCACGTTGGGTCCAAACGGTCGAGAAAATCTAGTGCGAGACTGCATTAGTAAACATGTCAAATGATCTTTAGGTATGCAAGTCCAAATCATTGTCTAGCCAAATCTGCGATGGCCCCTCCAAATCTCCAATGTTCCTTTCCAAGATTATCCACATCATTTCCACATTTCCATCTCCTGAATTCACAACAATAAATCATGTTTGAATCATCAACATGAAAATGTGGAGCAATTTGATGAAAATAGGGATTTTATTATGTGAAAAAAGGTTGGATGTTGACCTCAACATTACTCTATGTCCTCCATCGGAATTTGAGCAATTCCTGCCTCGAGTAGCAACCAAAGATAGAGTGATTGATGAAAAATGTGTTGTTGTGAAGAGTGATTCTCTCAAATTTACAATGGTTGAGAAGAGTCCAGAAAGCTTAGGTGATCGGATTGAAGTTCATAGCGTTTGTGAAAATGAAGAAGCGAACGTTGTTGAAGAGTGACAAAATACGAAGTTCTGAGATCTCTAACGTCAAAGATCAAAGCACAGGAATCGATAACAATGGAGGTTCCGAACAAGAAACAACCAACATCGAGCCATATAAAGTAAAATGAGGAGGAGAAGGGTGTTTCAACGCAATTGATGTTTGGGGAGTTAGAGTAGGAGCCGACGAAACCAAACGGGGAAACGGAGCCAAGTCACAAGTTAACCAAAAGCGGGACACAAAGTAAGAGTTGTTGGAGGACGGCGGTGGCGGTGGTGGAGGAAGGATGGTATGGGGAATTGGAGGACCGATGGTGAAATCGAAACGTCAGAGCAGTCGGTTTTTGCCGTAAAGATACAAAGACTCAATTGTCGAGCCATTGGCTCGGTTGTCATGTCCTAGATGGACCGTTGTTTAGTCAAAACATAAATGATCAATCCATGTGCTCGGCTCACCATGTGACAGAGGTCTTGTGGACTTTTTCGAAACTCTAATGGCTCGATTGCAATGATATAAGTTAGGTTTGAGAAGTTTTCATTTTAGTTTTTACTAAATACACGTGTGAGACACATGAGCAACTTAATAGGATTTCTTTAACGACATTTATAAAAAAAAACTGAAAGCTGAGAATATTTGAAACTTTTATAACTCAATTGTTACGAAAATTTCTTCAGGGACTAATGGTGAGAATGATCAAAAGCCAAGGGATCAATGGTGTTATTAAACCAAAGACAAAAGTACTACTCCATTTGTTCCAAAACTATTGTTTTGGTTTCTTTTTTCGTTCGTCTCAAAAAATTATCTTATTTAAAAGTTTCATTTTTGAAACAACATTTTTATCATTTTACTCAAAAAAATATTTCCTACTTTAATTAAGGGTCATATGCATGTGCTTTAAAATAAACTACTCATGTATTAATAACCAACTCAATTATTTTTCCTTGATCCGTATGTCGGGTCAAACAAGATAATAATATTAGGACGGATGGAGAATAATTATTGACGCTGAAACTCTAATTTTTAAGTTACCAAACAACTTCATAGTACTGGGATCGAACCCCTCAATCAACTTCAAACTGATTGTTTTTCAAATAAATATTTTTTCAAGTAATTTTAATTTTTTCGAAACTATGAAACACTTAATTTACAGTATACTTTGTGTACTATAAATTACGTATTGTATGGTTTTGGAAAAAAAAATAAAAGGCAAAAGTTAATTTTTAATTTAAAAAACAATCAATTTGATTTTTAAAAGACAAAACATAATAATTATTTGGGAACGGATATATTCTCCCCCGAGAGAGTGCTCGAACTCTGATTTGTTTGGAACATCAGGGGTCACAAGTGTCAACACCAAAAGAAAAAGGCACAATTACCAGAAATTTGAAAGACATCAATTTTCTTCTCACGGAAAATATAAAAGAAATTGAATGATCCATAAAATTTGGAATGTCTATGGGAATGGAATGGAAATATACCTAAAATGATTGGTCCCCTTGCTACTTTTTTAAATAATATACTAATAATTAATAATAATTGTATCCGATTTTTTTGCGCTATTTTGACTTATTAAACTAATATTGTTTAACTCGGTTTAGGATTTGGTATTATATCCATATATATAATTGTACCCCTATAATGTGTACAAAATTGACAATAAATTTCAATAGTTCGTGGACCCTAATCTCTTTCTCTCTCTATTATCTTCAATAGATCTAGTGCTATAATTTCTGATTCTTTTGTTATTTGCTTCTGCTGTACACAATATATAAACATTATAAATATCATTTCCACTTATTTAATCATTAATATTAATGCATGTAGTGGAAAAAGACTAGTTTGTTAGTAAGGGTATCTCCGATGACCGTAACATTCCTTTCATATTTAACGTTTTCTTCATTTTTCAAAGTACTAAAGGGTGTCGGGGAAAATGTTACACAGGTACACCCTAGATGCCTACTCAACAGAACTAAAAAGCTTAGCCATAAAAATCATTACACAGATGGCAAAAGCCTTAAAAATGGATGTTGAGGATATGACATTGTTGTTTGAAGAAGGAAAGCAGTCCATGAGGATGAATTACTATCCACCATGTCCGCAACCGGAGCTCGTCATCGGCCTTACCCCTCACTCTGATGCCACTGGCCTCACCATCCTTCTCCAACTCAATGAAATGGAAGGCCTCCAGATAAGAAAAGATGGACGGTGGATTCCTATTAAACCTCTCCCCGACGCTTTTATAATAAACATTGGGGACATTCTAGAGGTATGTAACAAAAGAATCACATTTTATTTCGGCCTAACATAATACTCCCTTCGTCCCGAAATTATCGTCCTTTTTTCATTTTTCGTCCGTCTTAAAATAATTGTTAAGTTTAAAACTTACTTTTTTAGAACATTACTTTTATCACTTTATCCTTATTTTTTCACCCTACTTTAATTATGAGTCGCATACACATAGGCTTTAAAGGAAACTACACATTAAACCAATATAAATAATCAAGTTAATTATTTTTTCTTAATCCATGTGATGGATCAACTAGGAAGATAATTTAGGACGAAGTACTTTTTTACTTTCTTCTACCATAAAATCTTTCTCCGTCAAGTAATTTAATGATTGAGCTAATCTTACATTGAGTCGACCGTGGTTTTACGATTGTTTTTTTTAAAATTTACACTGCCCACATTACCCAAAAAAAAAAAAAAAGTTGTCGCAAAATGAAACTCCGTTAAGTATTTTTTAACGCTTGAGTTCGCATGATGCTCTTAATTAGCCACTTTGTTATTTTGAATGTGTGATACAAAAAAATTGAATGCATACTGAATGCACATAATTATGCTGCTAGGATTAGGGGTATAAATCGGAACCACCGAACCACGGAACTGAACCAAACTAAATCAATCAGTTTGGTTCGGTTTTGGACGAAAACGGTTCGCTTTCAGTTTCAAAAATTGAAAAATACGATTCGGTTCACCGTTTTTGGTATCGAACCAAACCAAATCAGTCATTATTATTTGATTTTGTAAATTATCTTCTTAAGACAATTTAAGTTAAGCCATAATAGTTTTATAACTTGTATATGTTAATGTTGTATTTCTCACGTCTGTCCATTTCCCAAATTTAGAATCAAAATTGGTCATTTTTTATTTCACAATATGTAAATTTAATAAAATCAAACATATACTTTTTAATCAAAAACCACACGAAACCAAATATTTTCCATGTCACGTGTCTAGAATAATCTAATGACTAATAATAGTATCGTGTCAGCTCAAGCATCATGTAAACCATACGAAGTTAGTTTCAGTGTCTAAAGAAGAGAGAAAATTTTGCTACATTGGACAAAGTTTAAAAAATTTGCAATTATAAAAGTAAAAGTTGACCCCAAAGGATGTTATTGATTCATATTCATTGTTTTTCCGACATGCTTTTTTTCAGATTGTGACTAATGGAATTTATCAAAGTATCGAGCACAGGGCCACCGTTAACTCACAAAAAGAGAGACTCTCTATTGCTACATTTCTTGGCATGAAACTTGATGGGGATTTAGGTCCGGCACCCAGCCTCATTTCTCCTCAAACTCCACCATTATTCAAAAGGATTGGTGTTTCAGATTACGTCAAGGGTTACCTTTCTCGGGAACTTGTCGGAAAATCATACCTTGATGTGATGAGGATTAAAGGAAATGGTCAGAAAAATTGATCGAAGATGATTGTGTGTGTGTTGGGCATAATTTATTTGAAATTGTGGCACCCTAGCCATTCATTGCTTGCATTCATGCATTCATATTTCTTGTGAGCATGTTCACTTAGTCTATAAATGTTTTAGAATCATTTATAAGTCATTCATAATGCTCATAACATGCTTAGGATCTTGTTTGCATGCTTGTCGAATCGTCAATTGAATTGCTTGTTTAGTTCTCCTTCGTTCGGATTGTTCGGGTGTTGTTTGAGGGTGTTTGTGATGAGTTTTAGACTCATTTTTGTTGGGGTTTCAAGCCCCATTGATTTGGCTAAGTGTTTGGGGGTCTTTTAGGTTGCATTTTGAGCCTTTTTCGGTTTGCCGGGCTTGCGGCCGCAAGGTGGAATGCCCTTGCCTTCGCAAGGTAACCAGAAAGTGGAGAGTTTGGCAAGCAAGTAACTTGCGGTCGAAAGGTAGGAAGGACCTTGCGTCCGCAAGGTCCCCCAAGACTGGTTGCTCTGTTTTGTTGTTTCTTGAATTCTACACTTAAACCCCTATTCAAAACCCTTTCTAAACCCAATCTAAACCTCCCTAACCCTCATTACATATACCCTAACATCATTAACATGTTTTAAGAGTGGATTAGTGAGTGCTTTAGTGATTAAAACAAGCCACAAATCAGATTTTTAGAGACCACATCAAAGTGACACTTGTCCCACTAAGTTTCTAACTCTCTAAACACCACAATCTAATTGTTTGGCCTTCATTTCCCTCCCTCACTCTCCAAAAACGGGATTTATCTCCCTCAAGGTCCTCCCATGGCTTCTTGAAGCTATTCCCTTGGTCTTCCATGATTCTTTCCTCCATTGCTCAAGCCACCTCCATAGAAGTGAAGAGCTTGAAAAGTAGATCATTTCCTACCGAATAGTTTTCTTATTTTCTTTCTTGGGTGTAGAATACAAGTAAGTTACTTCTCTTCTTCTTTGATTTAGTTCTCATTGACCCTAAGGAAAACAAAGCTTATGATTTTTGAGGTCAATGAGGGCACATGTATGCTTCATATGCCTTCATCTTGTGATTTGAAAATATGAACTTGCTTGAAACATGTATAGGATGATTTTATGGTTATGAAAGATTGTATACTCTTTCATCTTGTATATTTAAAATTATGAGCATGTTAGAAACATTTATTATGTGTGTTTCTTGAAATGGTGCCATATGAGAGTGCCCTAATTATAGCCTACATGATATGTTGGTTTGTTGTTATGTGTTCTATCCTCTAAATTGGATTCTATGATGAATATGAACTACATTGCAATGCCTTAGAGAATTTATAACCTTGTTGAACTTAGTAATGGCCTAGGTTGGTTTATGAAGCACATAGCTTCAATTACCCCCAAACTTGGGAATGTGTAGTAAAGACTCAAAGGAGTCGACTCTAGGGAAGGTTTGAACATGTTGAACACTACTTTCAATCCCTATGAAGTTTGGACACCGTTTGATTGGTTTTACTCAAATATATGTTTAGCCTAATTGTTTGCAATCAAGTTGTTATGAATGATTGGTTTTGAGCAATTAATTACCTTGACATGATTTATGGTAGAGATTAATAACCTAGTTGGTCGGATGAGTTCGCTCTTGTTGAATTCGATCCTAATTTGTTTTATGACGAATAAATATCTACTTGTGCATCACATTGAGTCCCGCTGGCATTATTTGGTTTGTTTATACGTCAGGGTGGGACGATGCATCGCCTTCACGAATTGTGAGATTCGTGCTCGCTATGGATCGCCGGACCCGGGACCACACACACGCCTCCATTGTGGGCCGCAGTGGGGAAGTAGCCCCTATGTCGTATCAATACGTGTCGCATTGGCTTGCTAATTAAATCGAGGTGGTTCTCGATACGAGTCGATGAATTCACAAAACATCGATGGCACGAACCAGTTAACACAGTTTATTGCAAGAGCTACGTAGCGTCCCGGCCTATATCATATCCTACTTGAATGATTTATTTTCCGCACTTACGTGAATAATGTGCTAAGTGCTATATGATGATCATGTACCATAATTGTGATAAATGCCATGCTATGGCATGAACATGCATTTTTAGTAACTTACTAAGTCTTTATGACTTACCCTATTTGTTTGTTTTGTTTTCCTTAGATCCGAGCCAAGGAGACGGTTCTCGCTAGATTCGTCGTACCCGCGTTTGGTTGCTTGTGAGCTCAAGGTTGCTCTTTTGGGATTTTGTAGTTAGACTTTTATTTTGGAAAGGACGATGGGAAGCAAGTTACTTAGACTTGACTTGGGTTTTGTTGTTATTGTATAACTTGCATATTCTAGACTTATAAACTTTTGTATGCCGACTTATATGTCGAGCTTGTTTTTATGATATGGTTCACTACAGCTTATTCCTCTTAATACTCTTCTATATTATTGTTGTTGTTGTCTCCGACATGTTGTGGCCGTTGAGGTTATTATATTATGCATGTGTTAAAATTGTAGGAGTAGTTGTTGGGTTCCGGCTGTAACGTCGCCGATGACTTGTTTACTTTCTATTATTTTCTGGCCAAGTGTAGCCGAGTTGCTAATTATATGCGATGTTGCGCCACGTGAAATTTTATACTCCTACTTGCGCATGCTTACTTGTCTATATTTGAGCGGTCCGCCTTGGGATTTCGCATTGGAATCCGGGTCGGGGTGCCACAGTTGGTATCAGAGCTATAGGTTAGCTGTCGGCCAGGATAGGTTCAATGGCCTAGGTGGGTTGGTTATTTGTGTGTTGATTCTAACGTCGAGTGAATTCTTGTAGGGGTTCAATGGAGAATCCTAGGGATGGCAATGGCCATGGTAGAGGTAGACCCAGGAGAGGTCCGGTCCGGTCGAGCCTGAGGCTGAGGTACCACCGCCGCAGAATCCAGTGGGTCTGGATATGGATGAATTACATCGTAGATTGATGGCTTTTATGGAAGGGGCAGGCCAGGGAGGTCAAGCTGAGGGACCACCACCACCACCACCTCGTCAGGAGGAGGTAGTACAACCACCGAGACCGAGGAATGACACCACTCTTCTAGATAGATTCCTTAAGATGAAACCTAGTGCATTTCTTGGGGAGCCGAAACCTATGGAGGCCGAGTTATGGATGGAGGAGATGATCAAGCTACTATCTATGTTGGGATGTACCGATGAAGAGAGAGTTATGTTGGCGACATTCAAGTTTAAGGGAGCTGCCGAGCATTGGTGGAATGTGTTGAAGGAAAGATGGGAGATGCAACAAGTTCCAATCACTTGGGCTAATTTTCAAAGGGAGTTTAAAAATGAGTATGTGTCGGATGTGGTTCGCAACAAGAGGGAGAAATAATTTTATGACCTTGAGCAGGGTAGAATGACCGTAGCGGAGTATTCCACGAAGTTCACCGAGTTGAGCCGTTATTGTATGTATTTGATTCCTACCGAAGCACGGAGAACACATAAGTTTGTTAAGGGATTGAGGACCGAATTCAGGAAGTAGATTTTAGCACTTAAGCTCACAGATTATCAGAGCGCAGTTGATCGAGCTTATGAGGAGGAGCAAGATATTGAGGAGCACCGAAGCAAGAATAATTCAAAGAATGCACGACAGTCTACTCAGAATGCTAGCCAAGGTAATAATTCAAGTAACAAGAGGGGATACCAAGGTAACAGAGATAAGAGAGGTGGAGGCCAAGGTAGGCCACAATCAGTGAAGCAGGGCAACAACACTTCTTCTTCTCAATGGAAGCAAGGATCACGTAACGAGACTATGATTTGTTCGTTTTGTCAAAAGCATGGACACACAGTTGATAGGTGTTGGGGAAAAAATGGGAAGTGTTACTGTTGACCCTCATATATGGTTCTAGATTTTGTTGAGTCATCTTCTGATTCTATTGTACAGTGGCTAATAGGCTTGCGTACCGATTAGTGTGGCAACAGTCTTAAAATCAAGGTTGTTTAGAACGGTTTAGTGTTAGTTAGGCGCAGATCAGCAGGCCTCAACAGCAGCCTTGGAAGAACATCAGACTTGGAAGTCTGCTCAAGCGAGAAAAATCAAGACTAGCCAAAACATGGAATTATGTCACATAACGTCTTATTTAGATATTTTTGAAATATCTAGTCGAAATATCTTCATCAGATTTCACTCTGATGACTGTATTTTATACGCAATTATTGAGTATTATTCCGGCTTAAATTATGCTATTTCTCGAGGTTTTTGTTGTCTAATATGTGTTTTAGTGTTGTTTTATAGTTTCAGGGACTTTTGGAATAATTGTGCAAAATATAGACATTTTATGCTGAATTGAAGAACTTCAGGGACCAAAGTGCAAAAGCTGAAAAATTGAAGACCAAAAGCTGAAAATCAGATTTCCAGCACAAAAATTCAGCCGCCCACTTTGTGTTATAATTGTCTTGGGAAACGTGAAGTCCTAATTTAATTCTTTTTAGTGTTTTAATTATAATGTATCTAATTTTCCTCCTTGTTGTAGGATTAATTATGTATAAATAGATCCCTTTAGTTAGGAAAAAAAGAGAGAGAAGTTCTGTATTATTTTTCTTTGTCTATGAAGAAAGATTATTCAAGAATGATTCAAGGTTTTGTATTTTCAATTATGGAGAGCTAACTCCATAATCTAGGAATTGGAGGTAACTTGTATAGAATCTATTGTTTTATATTAATTCTTATTCATTTAATTCTTGTTGATTGTGGTGTTTATCAATCCCTATATTATTTTGCTTTGAACAAATGAATGTAATCGCAAATAATAAAGGCCTAGAGGTGCGGATAACTGCATGACCAATGTGCATATGTCGTACACTGGCTCACCATCATAATAAATTGGACCTATCGATGCACGAGAGTGATAAGTTAGGACCAGGTTCATACATGATCTAGGTGACAGATAAATCATAATCTAGGTGACAGCTAGATTACATGTTCTTGTGCTTAGGATATAGAATGGATGAATTTTTGGGGATGGAGGCCGAACCAATTGTTCAACAGTCTATATCTATCTTTTGTGAACGAACCCAAGAAATTGAATGATAATTATTTTGAATTAAACAATAGAATAGATACAAGTGAATCTTAATTCCTAGGCGATTTACAAATCTTTGATTTATCTCATATTTATATGCTTTGTTAGTTAGGTTATTTTATTGCTTTTTAGTTAATTTAATTAATAAAAACCAAAAACCCTATTAGTTATTAATTGCTTTATTTTAAAAGATTAGTTAAATTTACTATAATCAAATCCAAATATCTGTGGTTCGATCCTTGCTTTCAATACTATTCTATAATAGTCTTGTCCGCTTGCAAGGAAAAAGATTAAATAAAACATCGATCAAGTTTTTGCCATTGATTTGTTATTTTGATTTAGTTAATTTAGCTTTTCTTTTATTATTTTTGTTTTTATAAAAAAAAATCTCAAAAAAAAATTAATTAATTCCGAAAATTAAAAAAAAAATAAAAAAATAAAAAATTCTTAAAAAATAAAAAAATGGCGTACAATAATTATCCTTGGGGTATGGAAAATTACGCACCTATGAGAGCCACAAATGAATATGCCTACCGAAATGCTAGAATAAATCAACCATCTTTTCCTAATAGCTATGAACGTGATTATCACAATCATCCATCTTTTCCGCCCTATCATAATAACTATAATGAGTCACCATATTATAATCCGCCCTTTTATAATGAACCTCCTCCTTATCCGTCCTATTATAATGTGTCTCCTTCTTATTGTAATCAATCATCTTTCTCCTCGCATAATTATTATAATGAACCACCTTCGTATTGTCAACAACCTCCAAAGTTAGACGAAGCAAGCAAAAGTCAAGCTGCCCTTATGAGATATATGCTAGAAGAAATAGAAAATTTAAAGGAGATACTTGCAAAATCTAACAAAGAAAGAGAAGAGGTAAGTAATCTTATTCAACCTTCGATATGCCTAATAAAGTTAGATAATTCGATAAAGAAGTTGAAAAAGATAAAAGTGAAAATAATCAAGAAAAAGAAGAAAAAGTAGAACTAGAAGTGCGAGAGAATGAGTTGATTCCTAAAGATGATGAGATACCCATGGAAGTCTCTAAGGGGGAATGTAATATAGAAATGAGTAAAGAAAACACAAATATTGAGGAAAAAGAATTGATAGTAGTAGAGGAGCCGATTGAAAAAGATGATTAGTTGATTTTAGAAATCCCAAGATTTTCCACAAAATGATGTACAACCTCATTGTTCTCAAGAACCCGAAACAATTTCGGAGACTTTCACTGTAATTTATTCTCCAATTGATTCTCCGCTAGACACTTATGTGGAGTTAGGGACGCCTTCTTCATATTTTCTTGAAGAGAATCAAGAACCTATTTTAGAGATACATGAGGATGAGCAATGTTATGATGAAAAATTGGAGGAAATTCCGGATAGGATTACATTAGAAGATTTAGGTGTGAAATTACCCGTCCCCAAATCAATTAAATGGCCATCAAATAAAGCAAATTTCGCCAAGGAAGTGTTTGGCTTCAATGGACTAAAATTAAGACACTACATGAGTGGTGGATTTTATGGACCAAAAATGTGTGCATTCCTAAGTGATCCGACGATGCCTTCTTAATGAAAAGAAAGGAGTTAAGTCAAGCTAACGACTATAACTTAGAACAATTTCTAAACCCTTATCTCTTTGTATTTATTTTGTTGTTTTTTGAGTCACTCGTAAGAGTCTCCCTGAGTTTGTGGGTTTATAGGGGAGTGTTAATAGTGTCACCCTCACAAAAAAGATTTTATTTTTATGTATTTATATGCATTAATATTTAATAATGTTATTTTAATTTTTATAGATTTTTTGTTTTAGTTTAAACAGGTTAAAGGCTGCTCAAAAATATTTAATTTATAGGTTTAACTGAAATTAATAAAGCAATTTACGACTGATTCAACAAATAATAAAAGTTCAAGGGCTTAAGTGAAATTACCTTGCGGTCGCAAGGCCCTTTTGATCTTGCAACCGCAAGGTGCGCAGAAAGTTGGTGCTGGAAGGAAGGAGTTCATGGTTCAATTAAAAAGAATTTAAAAAAAAAATTAATAAAGAAGAAGGGAAAACAAAAAGAAAGGGAAAAGGCGGCTGTGCTCCTGTCTCTCATCTCTCACCCATCCCCAAGCTTCATCTCTATCCATCTCACCCGACGCCATCTCCCACCATCTCTCATCACCACAGCCTTCATCCTCCATGGCCGGCCCCATCTATCCCTCCGTTAAAACACCCAGCCGCCATCTTCCGTTCACCAAAACCTCCACAACCCATCCTAGATCCGCCATGGCCGCCACCCCCTCCATCTCCGGCTCCTTTCCAAAAACGAATCCGGCGAATCCCTCCTTCAATCGCCGGCGAATCAACCGCTACAGCCGGCGTCCTCCTCGCTCTCTCTCCGTACAAACGAAACCTCCTTCTCCGGCGAATCAACCTCTCTGTTGCTGTCTTCATCCACCAAACATCCAACCCCAAAAATCGCTATCTCCCTCCTCTCTCACCCAGTTCGATCCCCTGCATCTCCACACCCACACCCGGCTTCTGTCACCGCCATCATGTCAGCCGCCGCCCCTATTTTAACTTCAGACCCGCTCGCAATAGCCACTCCAACAAACCCATCGTCTTCTCCAACCCAGCCACAACTCCGGCCCCTAGTTACCAATCTTCCTCCTCTATCTCTCAACCCCAACCTTCATCTTCATCCACCGAAGCCGCCATCCCCCAGTTCGCCGGCTCCAGCTTCAAGGCAAACACCAACGAGCCTGCTCCAATTTCTATTCCGGCTGAAGCTTCGTAATTCGGCCAAGCCTCATTCAAACTGATCACTCCGACTTCTACCCTTCGTAAAATATCAGAATTAAAAAAAAATAATAAAAAAAAATCAAGTGTAAAGCTGGTTATGAACTCCCCTCGTGATTTCAACTAAGATTTTTCTAATCTTTACATATATTATTGCTGTCTCCAGATTTGTTGCCCTTATGCAATTCATGCTACTGCCCAGTCAACTGTTGGAAGAATTGTAAATTTTCATGTACTGGTTACCCGAATTTAAGCTTATTCTGAAATTCATTTCAATCTGATTTAAGAAAAATTGTGTCAGCATTGATGATAGACAATGATTTGTTGCTAATTGTTGAAGTTGTGTGGTTTATGATTTGAAATTAGCACCCATTTTATTCACAGTTTGGTCGGGGAAAATTTGGAAATCGATACAGAAAGATAATTGGCTTGGATGAAAATTTAATTTCTCTATTCTAGTACATCCATGTAATTTCAAATGGAACAACTTGAATTGGGAGATGATATTTTCGGCTTGGAATATAATTGTTTTATAATTAGTCGGAAATATGCGTTTCTTTCGAATTATGTTTCGGTCAAACTATTCGTCAAAGTATTATGTTTTTGCAATTGGATAATTTTACGATGGAATTATGCCGATAAGTATATTCTGGTTATACTTGTATCAATTGGTGACATTGTCAAATTGCGTTGTGGTTGAGGGTTTGTTCTAGAAATTTAATCTTGGGAAATTAAATTTTAATTATGAAATTGTTTAAGTCGGTCGGAAGAGTAGTTTCATGCTGCCCATTTAAAAATAAAATAAAAATTGGTTGGATAATTTTTGTGTTGATCTAAGATGGTGTTGACTATTGTGCAATCCCAATGTTGTTGACTTATTCTTTATCCCGAGATTATTCACTCACATTGAGGACAATGTGAAATTTAAGTTTGGGGGTGGAAATTACCTTGCGCTTAAATGATTTTTTTGAGAAGAGACATTTTACCTGTCTTTAGTTAATTTAGTTTTTATTTTCTTTTTGTTAATTTTATTAGTTAATTTTAGTATTTTATTAAAAAAAATTGAAAATTTTGAAAATTTACAAGTCTTTCATTTTGGTGTGGTTACTTCCGCCAATGATAACATGTTTGTTAATAGCGATGCATGTATACTTGTCTACGAGCCTTAGCTTGGTCTAGTTGATGAAACTTTATATCTCCAAAAAAAAATTTTAGCACAAAAATACCATGACTTGATTGATTAAAGAATTTGGGTATCTTTATCGAGTTTATAGTGCACATTGCATTCCCTTGAATCTTGCTATTTTGTGGTCATGAACATTTTAAAGCATAGTCATTACGATTGTTGCATTATATTTGCGACTTAGGGTTGATTGCATGCTAAGTTAGATTTGTTAGACTTCTTTTGCTAATATATCTCAAGCACACTTTCGAACCGTGAGTGCATTTAAGTCTTGATTTTCCCTACCTCTTTTCTAGCGAAAGCTTATGTGAAATACTTGTGGAGCTCGTTTTTAAAACTTTGAGTTAGAGAATGATTTGAAACTTTGTTGAATTTCCGTGAAAACGAAGCATGAACATTGTGGCAGTTAGGATATGATTTAGGTCATCTTTGAACGTTTGAGCTTTTTTATCTCACCATCCCTATTATATATTAATCTCTAGTGTCCTCTTTGAGTTTTATCAAAAAGAATGGCGTGTGCTAAGCACACATCGACCCCCATTCGACATCGTTTCTATTACCCACATTAACTTAACCCTAAAGCTTATACACTTTTGCCTACCCTTTGAGAGAGTAGGATTGAGTTGGGAATGTTGTTTACATGTTGGTCGATGTAATCAAAAGTAGCCCCAATGAGTTCTTGTATTGAAAAAAAAAAGAATGAAAAGTGCGAAAATCAAAATTGTACATGCCCTTCAAAAGAAAAAAAATGAAATGAAAAAAAAGAAGAATAAAAAAAAGAAAAAGAAAAAAAGAAAGCAAAGAAAAGGATCATTGGGAAGAAAATCTTTATGATGATGATGGTATCTTCTTCAACTCAAAAGTTCAAGTTTGAGGGTTGTTGAAGGAAAGTGAGTGCTTTGTATGAGAAAAAAGAGAAATATTCTTACTCTCTCTCTCTCTTTGTAATTTCTTAACCCTTAATATTGTTACGTCTCAGATTAACCTGGCCTTACATTACAAACTACAAGTCTGATCTAGTTGC
>CM028383.1:105853175-105934195 GCA_013146195.2 Codonopsis lanceolata | reverse complement strand
TTCTTTCTACATCTCTAAATTCCGACGGAGTACTCGAACGGAAGGTGGTCTGGCGATCAACCTCTAAACGGCTCTCATTGTCAACCACCAAGCTATGAGGTATATAAGGAGAAACGCTAACCACATCCTCGTGATCTTGTTCAAGCCCAAGATTAGAACTGCCTCTTCCTTTTCAGCAGCTTCAGAAGTTTTATTATAAGTTTGAGAGCAAGTTGTCGTCAAAATAAATATGATGCTCGGATGTGGATGAACTTATGCTCCTTATATAATCCTGTAAGAGCTTGTTACACTTTCTTTTCGTTGTGTTTTCGCTCCTACCAGACAATTTCTGCGCTATTTGCGACCATTTGCTGCAGATTTTCATATGTATTTCAATTAGTCGCTTTTCCTCATCTTCGGTCCACTCGCCTTTCTGCAAATATATTTTCATAGTGAAGAATATATTAGATATGTTGATAAGTAATTTTGTATTGTGTAATTGTACCACTACACGAAATAGCCAGGAACCGTCCCAATACAGAATCAGAAGTAACCACTAAATAATTACAGACCAAGATTAAAATACGGATATAATTACAACCTGGGAAGGGGGTAACATTTTAATCACTGGGGTCAAGGAAACAGTAAATACCGGATACACAATCCTTGTAGTTTCTCAACTATTATGAATAAAACAATGAGCAAACTACATTGTGAAGATCAACCCAGATAAGGAACATAGCAGAATATCGAGGGACTTGAACAATAACAGAGCATAAACAGAAACCGAATGACTGTAAGCTAAGCAGTTGTAATATCAGGAAAAATAAGAGCAACTGAAACAACGAAGCCACAGACGAGAGCAATCGCACGCCGTGTTCCAGAACACGACTCGTCGTAATTGGTCAGGGATCTCGGCTATGCTCTCATTGGCTCAGACACCCTCTCACCAGCCATATCCACCAAAGAGTCCGACTGGGGAACCAACCCACTGTTACCAAGGTCAAAGCCACCGTATCAGGCGTGACCCACTCCAGCAACAAGAACGAAGAGGTGATCGGAGAGGACAGCTCAATCAACCCAGTAACCCGTAACCCAAACCAGGGCTCTCTCTCAGTACACTCACTAGCAACTCACAACAGAAGAAAGGCTATATTTAGGTAACTCTCAAACTCATAATCTCACCAAGGATTAGATGACGGAGAGGTAATCCAACCTAAATCGAAGGGGACGGAATGATAGAGAAGAGAGCACGGTTACGGCTAGGTATCACACCTATCTGCTAATACTTTGCTCACAGTCCTCACAAAATACACTCTACACAAAAGACGGACGATGGACTGATTATATAGGGCGGCTCATGAAAAGAGGAGTAGAAGGAAACGGTTATTCAAAAGAGGATAAAGTAACAATGAGCTGTAACATATTATCCACAAAAAACCAACAAAAGGGAATAAGGGAAAAAGGATGTGAGCTGTTAACCGTGGAAATTCAAATCCACAAACAAGGCATCAAAGGGCTTCTCCAATCAAGCAAGAGACGGGCTACCAGGAGTGGGCCAAGCAGATTTGGGCTTAGGGAGATAATTTTAGAAGGCTGCCACAATTAAGGATTTGGGCCTCCACAATTTTCTAACAATCTCCACCTTGGAGCAAGTGCCGGTTCACACCAATGGACTGGAGGATCTATTAAACCGGAAAGGTTCATCATCACCTTATCCCTGCACTTGATCCAACACAAAGGAGGACCAAAACATGGAAAACTAAATTTTAAGCAACCACAAAAGGAGCAGAAAATTTTAAAGACACTAAGCTAATTCACAAATAGAAAAAAAAAGCCAAGTTACCATGGTTGCTCACAAAGAACAAGCATGGATTTTCGGGGAAAAATCACAGAAAATGGGTCAACCTCAATTACCGGGATCACCGGTGTCAAACATCAAAATTTTCAAATAGTTCAGAAAACTTGAAACGGGAAGGCAATTGGTATTCATATCAGCAGGATTCAAACTAGTGTCAATCTTATCCATGTAAATGATGCACTTCGCAACAACATCACGAATAAAATGAAAGCGAACATCAATGTGCTTGGTTCTATTGTGAAAAACAAGATTTTTGCCAAGTTGGATACAACTTTGACTATCAGAAAATTCTACCACTTTTTCTTTTAAAAAACTTATTTCAGAAATTAGGCCTTTCAACCAAAGGGCTTCCTTAATACACTCGGTTATAGCTATGTATTCAGTCTCGGTTGTGGACAGGGCCACAACGGATTGCAGTTGAGACTTCCAACTAACGCAATAACCGCAAAGTGTGAACACATAAGACGTGGTCGATTTTCTATGGTCTCTATCATTGGCATAGTTTGAGTCAACATATCCTACCAATCTAACACCGTTTTCAGATTTGAAAATTTTCAATCCATAGTTCACCGAATGTTTTAAGTACCACAACAACCACTTAACGGCATGCCAATGGGGCAAGCCCGGGTTCGACATATAACGGCTAAGACAACTAATGGCATAAGCAATGTCGGGGCGAGTACTAACCATCAAATACATAATAGAACCTATGGCATTGGAATACGGGATTCTACTCATTTGATTCATTTCAAATTGATTTTTCAAACACTGCTCTTTACTAAGCACAAAATGGGAGGCAAGGGAACATCAACAATCGGCATTAACCATTGAAAATTTACTCAAAATCTTTTCAACATATGAAATTTGGTTCAAGTAAACAAAAGTTGATTTGCGGTCTCTAACTATGTTCATGCCAACTATCTTACTAGCATCACCGAAATACTTCATGTCAAATTTAGCACTCAAGCAATTTTTAACATATTCAATAGATTTAGAGCATGAGCTAATAAGAAGCATATCATCCAGATATATGAGCAAGAAAACAGGCACACTCCTATCATTTTTGAAATAGAGACAATGATCATAAGCACTCCGCGTAAATTTCAAATCTAGTATGCATTGATCAAATTTAATATTCCACATTCGAGGAGATTGTTTTAAGCCATATAAGGATTTCTTTAACAAGCACACATAGTCAAGACGATGATTATCCACATATCCCTCGGGTTGTCTCAAATAGATTTTTTCATCCAAATCACCATGCAAAAAGGCAGATTTAACGTCCATTTGTTTCAATTCCCAATCAAATTGAGCTACCAAAGCAAGCATAATCCTAACAGTTGTCAAAAATTTCAGTGAAGTATATTCCTTCCTTTTGAGTAAATCCCTTAGCCACTAATTTAGCTTCATACCTAATTGAATCTGATTCACATTTGATTTTATAAAGACACTTACAAGCAACAACTGAACAGTTTTTCGACTTAGGCACTAAAACCCAGGTTTGATTAATGTGCAAAGAATTCATTTTCTCATTCATAGCATTAATCCATTCATTGCAATTTTCAGATTTCAAAGCTTGATTATAGGTCTTTGACTCGGAATTATCAATAGATTCAAACACACCGAAAACAAATGAAGTCATATGAAAATCATCAAAACGGGAAGGGTTGCCTAGCAATCCGTCTAGGTCTATCACGAACAAGTTGATAGTCATGCAAATCATCCAATTTAGGAATTTCGTTTTGCTCATTTTCATTATCTTCATTTTGCTCATCAAGTTCATTTTTCAGGAATATCATGCTCATTTCCAGAATTCTCATTTTCAGGCAATTCATGCAAATTATCAATATTCACATTTTCAGAAATATCACCAATTTCAGAATTCACAATTTCAGGTTGATCACTAGCATCACTTGATCCTAAGGGATGCTCCACCATAATGGGTGCCAGGGGAGGGATAGGTTCAGCAGGAACAATCAAGCAGGGAAATTCATTTTCATTAAACACTACAACCCTACTAATTATCACTTTGAATCCCGGTTCCTCACGTAACCACAACCTATATCCTTTAACACCATCCGGATATCCCAAAAATATGCATCTCACTGATCTAGGTTCATGTTTATCTAGCCTCCTATGGGCATAGGCAGCACAACCAAAGATTCGAAAGTTAGAGAAATCAATCGCCCTACCAAAAAACACCACCTCAGGACAACGACCATGTAAGGGAACAGACGGGGACCTATTGATGAGGTAAGCGGCAGTCAAAACTGCCTCTCCCCAAAACTTTTGGAGAGACCGGACGTAGCTAATATACTCCTCACACGCTCAAGAAGGGTTCGATTCATCCTTTTTGCGACACCATTTTGTTGGGGGTTGTAAGGCACAGTTTTGTGCCTCTCAATCCCATTTTGAACACAAAAATTATCAATGTCATGGTTACAAAATTCTAACCCATTGTCAGTCCTAAGTGTCTTAATTTTCAAACCAGTTTGGTTCTCAATCAAAGTTTTCCAGTTCTTAAATTTCTCAAACACATCATATTTGTTTTGCATCAAAAACAACCACACTTTCCTAGAAAAGTCATCTATTATCGGCAACAAATAATGATTACCACCATGAGTTGGAACACTCGCAGGACCCACACATCAACATGTATGTATTCTAAAGCATGTTTTGAATAAAACTTTTTCGGGTTAGGGGGAGGAGGAAAACTAACTCGTTTCTGTTTACTCATGACATAAGTTTCACAAAAAGGTAAATCAGAAATCTTATCTTTCCCAATCACTCTAGTTTTGTTTAAGATTTCAAGGCCTTTAGAACTCATGTGACCCAGTCTTTTATGTCATAATTTTGTTTTATCTTCTTTAACAAGATTTGCACAATTATCATCACAAGACATATGCATAGCAGAGCAAACATACAGATTTCGACGTTTTTCAGCCTTAGCAATCACCAAAGATCTTTTAAGAATTTTCATAATCCCTTTTCCCCATTTACCCTCAAGACCCGCATCTTCCAAAGCAGCACATGAAATCAAGTTATTGCACAAATCAGGCACACGTCGAACATTTTTCAAGGTTGAATAACTTCCAGAATCAAATTTAAGACAAACATCACCAATACCAGCAATTTGACATTTTCTCTCATTTGCCATAAAGACAAAACCGGTTTCCAATTCTTTGTAAGAGGTAAAAATGTTTTTAAATGGTGACATATGATAAGTGCGGCCAGAATCTATTAACCATTCATTTTTACATGCAAGCATAGAATGCACAGAATTCACAGTCTCATCATTCAATTCAGTTACCATAAAGACCCCAGCATTACCCTCACTATTGGACGCCATGTTACAGTCATTTTGCTGATTATGGGTCGAGTTTTTCTTCCTAGGATTAGGGAAATCCTTCCTAAAGTGTCCTACCTCTCCACAATTATAACACTTCCGACCTTTAATCCTAGATTTGGACCTACTCTTGCACCTATTCCTACCATTACCGGAATTCTAATTTTTACCCTGATTCTGATTTTTATTGTTCTTTTGTCCATTGTTACTTTCGAAAGTTTGGCCTCTGACCATATTAACCTCATTGGAACTCGATTTACCTTTCCTAGTAACTTTTAAATCTAACTCTTTGTCTTTCAGACTAGTAATCACCGTATCAAGGGTAATTTAATCTCTACCATACTTAATAGCAGATTTCATGTCGGCATAAGATTCAGGTATCGCCTTTAAAAGCACAATCTAGGTATAATCGTCTATGTGTTCATCGTCGGTTTGTTTAATATCTTCAACTAACTTAGTAAATGCGTCAATGTTGTCTTCCATGTCTTTGTTTAAATCCAATTTAAAACTGAATTTTTTTTCAAAAAAGATGAATTTTACTTGGCAGAGTTTTTTCAAAGTACATTTCTTCCAATTTTTCTCAAAGACTTTTACAATGTCTATGTTTACCACATTTTCGCATAACTGAGTCAAACAAGTTCAAGATAAGAGAAGCATAAGCACTATCATCCATTTAACGAATAGTATCTTCGAAAGTATCTTTTAGAAAATTGTGAGTTATGGCTGTGAAGACTTTTTCTTTTATCAAAATACTTTTCATTTTTTGTTGCCAAATAGAAAAGTCTGTTTTGCCATTGAAAGGTCCCAAACCATAAGATGTTGCCATTCCAAAAGATTATAATAGAAACAAAACAGAACACCAAATAAAACATAGAACGGATGCAGAATATCTAAACATGAAGCAATATTAAAACTAAAGCAGTTATAAAACTAATGAAGCATGATTAAAAGAACACGTAATCATATCTGGAATAGAGCAACAAACCCAAGCAACTAAATAAATAGTATATTTAGCAAGGGTAACCGAAGCTCACCACGAAACTCTAGGAGAGTTTCTAAATATTGGATTGAAGGGACTCTACCGACTCACGCTACGGGAACGGGGGGTGGCTCTGATACCACTGTTGTGTAATTGTACCACTACACGAAATAGCCAGGAACCGTCCCAATACAGAATCGTAAGTAACCAGTAAATAATTAAAGACCAAGATTAAAATACCGATAATATTACAACCTGGGAAGGAGGTAACATTTTAAGCACAGGGGTCAATGAAACAGTAAATATTGGATGCACAATCCTTGTAGTTTCTCAATTGTTATGAATAAAACAGTGAGCAAACTACACTGTGAAGATCAACCCAGAAAAGGAACAAAGCAACATATCAAGGGACTTGAACACTAACAGAGCATGAACAGAAACCGAATGACTGTAAGCTAAGCAGTTGTAATATCAGGAAAAATAAGAGCAATTGAAACAACGAAGCCACAGACGAGAGCAATCACACGCCGTGTTCCAGAACACGACTCACCGTAATTGGTCACGGACCTCGGCTATGCTCTCATTGGCTCAGATACCCTCTCACCGGCCATATCCACCAACCCACTATTACCAAGGTCAAAGCCACCGTATCAGGCGTGACCCACTCCGACAACCAAGAACGAGGAGGTGATCAGAGAGGACAGGTCAATCAACCCAGTAACCCATGACTCAAACCAGGGCTCTCTCTCAGTACACTCATTAACAGCACGCTCACAAAGAAATGACAAACTCGGTCTGTCCCTCATAGCAACTCACAACAGAAGAGAGGCTATATTTAGGTAACTCTCAAACTCATAATCTCACCAAGGATTAGATGATGGAGAGGTAATCCAACCTAAATCTAAGGGAAATAATGACAGAGAAGATAGAGAAGAGAACACGACTAGTGCTGGGTATCACACCTATATGCTAATACTCTGCTCACAGTCCTCACAAAATACACTCTGCACAAAAGACGGATGATGGACTGAATATATAAGGCGACTCATGAAAAGAGGAGTAGGAGGAAACAGTTACTCAAAAGAGGATAAAGTGACAATGAGCTGTCACACATTGTCCACAAAAAACCAACAAAAGGGAATAAGGGAAAAAGGCTGTGAGCTGTCAACCGTGGAAATTCAAATCCACAAACAAGGCATCAAAGGGCTTCTCCAATCAAGCAAGAGACAGGTTACCAGGAGTGGGCCAAGCAGATTTGGGCTTAGGGAGATAATTTTAGAAGCCTGCCATAATTAAGGAGTTGGGCCTCCACAATTTTCTAACATTTTGAAAGCCTACTTAACATTTTAAACTGTTTTCAACCCGAAAATATAAACGGATTGTGTTAAAGCGGGTGAAACCCATTACCTATTTTGACCCGATAGTTTTAATTTTATAAATGTATGGTTACTTGAGAAAAATTTCGAGTTAAGACGGTTTGATCCGTTTAACCCATCATACCTGATCCAATCCACCCAATTATTTCTCCGATATATGGAAGTGGTAACTCTTGCTTTACATTATTTTGAGGGCTATAGAAAGTTAGAAACCCGTTGTACATGTGTTCTCATTTAAGGAATCAACATAGTTTCAAAACAGCGTTCTCACAACAAATAAATATTATGAAATGTAACAATAAAGAGCAATTAAAAGAAGAAAAGAAAATGGAAAGATAATTGAAGGAAAATCGAAAGCCTACCTAGCATTTATTGCAGAAATTCTTGGTCCACAGGTTGAATGGTTTCTCCTAAAGAGGAAGGAGAGACCATGATACCCACTGAATTGGCAGCCTTTCAATGAGACCCATTTCTCAGGATCACCGAGAATTCTTATACCCCTTCTCTCCGGAGAAGGCCTTCCAAAACCACTATGGAAATCACTGCCACCAAAACCAAATCTATCACCAAAATATCAAACCATGTCAAGTATTTAATTACAAGGGAATTAAATTTTAATAGTAATATTAGTTTTTAACACAATAACCTTGTAATGTAAAGAACAAAGTTTACACGTTATATCATTACGTTTCAATGAAGAGCCAAGAACAGATGACAGGAAAACACAAGTTTACAAGCACAAGTTAAAGCTAAATAGGCTGTCTACTTTGGGTTTCAATCATAATGAGGTGATTTAATTCTTATTTACTTTTATAAGTGCATGAGTTTCAAACTTAAATTATTTTAAATTTAAAAAAACTCATGATACTTTAATAAACCCAAAATTTTGGAACACATTTTCATTGACTTAATATACATATACATGTAAAGGAAACTAACATTGGTTCATGCTAAGCCTGACAATTATAATACAAAACCCGCCAATCCATGTAACCCGACTAGAAATTACCCGACCCGATATATTTTTTTTTTGGTCGAAACAGGTTACACATTTCAACCCAAAAAATAATGGGTCGATTTGGGTTGTGTTAAAGCATATCGGACCCGGCACCCATTTCGACCCGTTATTTTTTCACTATATAAATGTCGGTTTTTTAATAGAAAATGCGGGCTGAAATGGACCGACACGTTCTGACCCGTCACCCATTTCGACCCATTTAATTTTAGGTTACAACAGGTCACGATCTGTTACAACCCAACCCAACCCACACAATCGCTAGTCCTAATCCATGCTTCCGATGCACAACTATTATTAAAAGTGAAATTTTCAACATTACCTTTCTCTTTTATTTCTCCATGACTAGATCATTGTGCCCGTGCCTATGGCACGATATTTCAATTGAAACGACAGTGACTAAATAGAAAGTGCCTAGATCTTCGTATCCGTGCCTATATCGACTTTAAAAAATGTTACGGTTGAGGGGCGCTATTCAACTCAACTCATAGTTGAAAGAAGTTATTTGTAAGGAGTTATATGTAACTAACTCATGACCATTGGATCTTGTGACTAAATCAATCCCCACCGCCAGACAGTCTCAGTTAATCAAGTGAGATTAATGTTTTATAAGGGGTGATTGTTCAAAAGATTAATAATAGCAAAATGTGACTTTGTAATGTGGAGAGATAACATATGGAAAAGAAAAAGGGATGCCTGCTCATAATATTAATTATAGGGGGTAACTTTGCAATAAGAAGAGAACAAATAGGGAGTTAGAAGTGGATAATTACTCTCACACATGTGAATGAAAGGATGGATCCCAACCGTTAAATCTTTTAAGATACTTTAATCTCAACCTCTAAATAGCTTTAGTCAATTGTACATGTGTAAATATGAGCTCTATTGCATATTAGATGGGAAGGAGAACCTTCTTTTCTTTCCAAAGACTACTCTTAGGGCTTGTTTGGTAATCGAACAAGGATAAGCAATGCTATTAATCCCAGTATTATTAGTGTCCTCGATATTAATCCTCACTTGTATATCGGGGGTAGTTTTGAGATTAGTAATATTAATCCCAATTTTTTAGTGGGCGCACATACCACCCTCCCCATTAATAATGAGGATAATGACTTTATCCGATAACTCGTGCTATTAATCCCCGAACATCTATTACTCAAACATCGTATTAATCCTAGTCTTTAGTCTCACTTTTTCACCGCTCTCATTTTTGTTATATTATTCGTCCTGTTACGGACATATCTTATATATAGAGAGAGTGGCATGTTATTACTTCCTCATATGAAGAAACAAACCAAATCAAGCCTTCCTAGGTCCAAACCTTCATACCCCGCCTCAATGTGATGATGACCTTGATAGACATCATTGATTAAGTTAATGATGTTTATCCGTAAAAGGAAATAATATACATATATGTGCATTAATTATGTATATACTATCCATATACAACTATTTAAAATACTGGAAGAGGAAGTACCATTTTAAAACTTTTAAGTTTTTGACATAATTTTATTTTCATTTAATCATCAAAATAAGACATTTTATTGTTAATACTTATTTACTATTAGTTCATATGAGTCACATTACGAAATAATTCCAACATTAACTAATACTTCAAACAAGCCAAGGAATCAAAGGTACTAACATCCACATCATAAAGATGATCAAATTATCGCTGATACTTGCAAATGAGGGAATTAACAATTATTAGTACATATTTCAAGCAATACTCCATTACAAAAATATCATTGGCATCAAAAAATTAATGAGTTAAGAAAAAATTAAAAAATAAAAAATCCACAAATTTTTAAAAGAATTGAGATGCCCTTTTCGGGGGCTTGTCACAAATTTATAAGAACTAAGGCTTGCAAATGAGGGAATTATCCTACCTCATTGAAATGCCATGAATAACGATCTTCTCCTCTACCATTTGAGAATTTCCATCACAGTTAAGCGTTCCAATAATGACACCCTATGTTAAAAAGGAAAGAGGAGCCACAAAAATTAAAGCATCAGCTTCTTAACATTAAGAACTTAACAAAATGAGTCAAAAAAATCAGAAGAGAAAATGTATTATTTCAGACCATTTTTCCATCTTAAAATGGCAAAAACTAAAACCCTTTTACAGAATAAATCAAATCTTCCCTTTAAATAAAAAGAAAAGGGATGAGATAAAACCCTAAATAAAAAAGACATGTTTAAGATAAAACCCTAAATCTGAAACACCAGTTTTGAGATAAAACCATTGATATAAGTACATACCCTAGTAGCCTCCATGCCTTTCTGGCGGAATTTGACTCCAGCCATGGTTCACTGAAACCAGTAAACATATGAAAATGAGATACAAAGCACAAACATTTAATACAGCTATGCAAAACCAGGTTTTTCCAAATCAGAATCATTAAAATTACTTTAAAATTTCATTTTAAAAGAACGATTCAAATTTCTTGAGGAATATTAGCTTTTTAATGCTTTCAGTCAGATCTAAAACACTCTCAAAAAAATATTCTGAATTGCTTCTTCTTAGGGTGAAGAAGAACTTACATGGAAGAATTTTGGTCGCATGAAAACCGATGATTGCTTTGGTATCTGCGGCCACGCAGTGAGTGTGAGTGTGGAAATTGAGAGACTGAAGTTGTGGGCTGCGCTGTCCGATAATTATAGATTTATAGTGTGAGATGGGTCGGTCTTCTCATTCTGCTAGGGTTCTTTTTACCGAAATTCCAGTACTACCCTTTGCTATGGTATTTTAGTGTCAAGGATCAAAGCCATTGAAATTGTCATTTAGACTGTAAATATATATTATCCCTAAATTACCCTTGACTTAATCAAAACTTTGCTATGAAATACACGTATTATATGCATTTCTACATTTTATCCTTAGTTAAAATGTGTAAAATACTTACTGTGCCGTTTGGTAGTTAGGATAGGATTATGGTCGAATATGATTAATAAGCTGAGTTGCGTGATGTTTGGTACACAATTGATTGTTAGGACTAATCGCACGAGTTACCCCGATAAAGTCATTTTCCCTTCACTAATTAAACAATGGTTAGGGTGGTATTATTAGCGTCCTCTCTAAAAAAAATTGGGGACTAATATTTTTAATCTCAAAACTATCACCCGATATATACAAGTGAGAATTATTAGCGAGGATGTTAATAGTAATGAGATTAATAATACTGTTATCCCTGCTCAACTAGCAAACAAGTCTTATTTCATTGAAAAATACTCATTCTACGTAAAAAAAAAAAAAAGAGAAATTGTACGAGTCTTTCTAGGTTGAAAATTTGAAATAATCTATGATGTTTTGAACGGCGTCGTTTTTGGAATTGAAAGAAAATTTAAAAATCACTTTAAAATACTGATTTTTGTATTGTAAAATTGTAATCTTCTTAAGGACGTATGATGTATTAAACTATTGACTATTTATGTGTTGTTTAGATAATTGAAATAGAATCGAATTGTTGGTTTTATTTCTAAATTTTAATCTTGTAATATGATCAATATTTTTATATTATTTGGTGATATTTAATTTTAGTATATTTGAAGTTTTAATTTATGTTTTTTTTATAAACAACATTAAAGCGGTTGACGGGCTTGGCTACCCTAATTATTAATTCACGAAGAACATGGAGTACAAACGAAGAGGGGTCGTATGTTGGGTCCTTGTGGTATGCTCACTACATAGGTTAGGAGGGGCCAGGGGTTAATCGCGTATGTTAGATGAAGTTTCTTAGGCATAAGTGATTTCCTTATTAATGCAATTTGTTAATGATGAACACAACAGATATACAACAACACACAAGGTAAGGCGGATTTGAAAGTCTATTGGAAATCACAGTTATATAATTTGTTAAAGAGATTAGACAGCGGAAATGCATAAGCAAATATATAACCTTGAAGATAAATATTACAATGTGTTGAATGAACTAAGTTACATATTTGAACTTCATAAGATGCAAGCTAATGATTCTATGAACAAGTTCATACAAGGTAAGAGTAGTAAAAGCTAAATATGGAAAAACTTATTTTTTATATTTAGAATTCAGCTGTGGTTCATCAAGTGATGAACATGCTTAATTTATCAACTTAGACTATAAAACTCTAATATTTTATCTATTTTAAATTTTAAATTTTTATTAATAAATGAATTTGATAGCACTTTTAAAATATTTGACCAAATAGTATTTTTGCCAACATTTCTTGTTATTATGGACAACAAATATACTAATATTTTACTTTATTTTGACCAAGTCAATTGTGTTAGCTTTATTTTAAAATATTATTTTAAGGTAAGTAAAAACTATCAATGTAGGTGTAATTGTTTTGTCTTATAGGAAATTGGTGTAAGATTGTTTTAGTTTGATAACATTAAAGGTCCCATATAGAAAATATTTATCACTTGATGGAAGTATTGGTCTATATTTCATATTATATTATTCTACTAATTAAATAATTAAAGTCTACAAATATTTGGTGGATTAAAATACTTTAATTGGATAAGTCGGAAGTGATTGTTTAGTTTCATTTTTAACGTGCGACCCATAAGCTAGGTAATTTGGATATATTTGCTAGCTTGTTTTATTTACTTAAAGATCTAGTTTTCATTCCTTATCTTCCTTTCCTGGACTGACATAGCCGAGTAGGAGATTTGTGGGTTCTTGCTTCGTTGCCACCTCATGCTCCTTAGCTTTAGTGACTCACTTTGGCTATATTTGGGTGAGTAATTGAGATTATGTTTATCCGGCATGAGCAAGTTGTTTACCTTGGCCGTTAATTTAGCCGTGATTCACTATAGCTAGTTGATGACTCTTGTTGCCTATATGGTGAGTATTATTAGCTACGCCTCTTAGGAAGGATTGCATGGCTTCCTCTTTGGCAAACACATTGTCGCCGACTGCTTCAACTACTCCTATAAATTGTGTACTGCGGCATCCCCTTTGTTTATGAAGTATAAGCCTGGCCGAGTATATTTAGAGAGTATATTGTGCACTCCCCTTATATAAAACCCGAGATTGAATATTGTGTACGAAGGGTGCTATTCTCTTTAAGCCAAGAACAGTTATTCTAGCACCATTGAGCTGCGGGTTTGACTCGAGGATTATTATAGGTTTTTAACATGTTTTTACCGGTGAATATTATCTTGTTTTAAGATAAGGGGAATACTCCTTGTGTATGTTTAATTGTTTATTATTGTTATTAACATATGCATGCTCGTGAACGTGACTGATTACTTGATCTTTGTAGTAAGAAGTAATGTTATGGACGTTGTCAACATGCTAAAGTTGTATTTTGAAAACTACGAGTATGAGAACAATATGTACTAGTTGGAACTTGCTACTTTGGGAATACGATGAGTTTATTTTATAAATCATTGGATTTTTATATATGTTAATTCCTTGTTGAGCACTAGTTTTGAACATGAAGTGCTCGTGTGAACAGTCTTAAATTGTGCAATTAAACAGTTTATTATGGGGAGAATATGGGGAACATCTGACTAGGTCACGGGGGTGGAGAGCAGTGCTAGTTAGCAACGACACCCTACTTAGACACGGAACCGAATTCTCCACTTTGGCCGAGTGGGGAAAACACCATTGAATAATAAGTTAAGTATCACGACGTGTCTGGGGTTGTAGGGACCTAGCCTCGTGATGACTTATACCTAGGTTGTGAATAATTGGTTGGTTTGGTAAACCGAACAAGAGATTGATCAAGAGAAACAAGCTTCTACAACAATAGTGTGGGTGACAAGGTTGGAAGTAATTGATCGGAGATGTATCTCGACCCCGTGAACAATTAGTAAACTCTATGTGTTTCAATATCGCACTTTATATGAGCATGAGATCTTATTACCCATGGTAGGTCACTATATTTACAGGTATGGGACGGTGAATACTTGATCCAGCCACGTAGTAATGAGACTTGATTGACTAATTTGTTATTATTTTCTTTAAAACTGCTCCATATTAACATGTCTTGAACTGCTGCATACATGCATAGCATACATGAGATCGGTAGAACCTTACTGAGTCTTAAACTCACCCCTTCCCGTTTGCATGCCCCCATAGATTGCAGCTAGACCGAGAAGTTCGACATATGAAGCAAAGAGAAGATTGGAGCGCTCTACTTTGATAGTAAAACATTTATGTATTACTTTTGGACATCGTTAAAATTGTAACGAGAATACGCTTGTGTAGAAATATTGATATATTATGAGAAATTATTATTTATTCGTTTTTTCCCGTTGCGAGTTATAAAATGTTTTATTTGAAAAAATATTATAATTTCATATTTGAAAAATACTATTTATTTACCTCTACCGCTACGAGTCACGTGTTTGTAATTGGAGTTATTTTTGTATTGAATTTATGGAAATCCCAATGACCTGGGTGCAAGTCGTCACATAGACTCTCTAACCTAGACGATCCTGTGGGTGGTCATGGAGGAGAAGCGGGGACAGACATATACCAACTCCATCTCTTAGACACTCCCAAGTATCCTGGGAAGTGAGATTGGTTAAATGAGAAGAGAATATTATAGGTTGTTCAATTAGCAAGTAATTGAACAACTGAGTTCCAAACACTCGACCTGATGTGACGACCGAACATCACATAACCAACAGCCCTTGCAACGTAGTACAAGTCTAATGTGATTGGGATTAGAAGCTTTGGAGCTTCTTCTCGACATCTTTAAGCATCTTGTGTGCAACCTCACTATGACATGCTTAATCTCTTGCAATAGATAAGGAGTCTATGCACAAAAGATATTGAGTCTTTCAAAAAAAAAAAACTCAAGTCAAGAAATGAGATCTTGATTAAGCATTGTTTGTTTAGCCTTGTGAATTTCTGTTTAGTTGCTCTCACACAAGTGTTCAAAAGATTTTCGCTTTATGGCATGAACACTTGTCTCCTTTTATACAACTCTGAATACAACTATTTACACTTATGTATTTTAAACTGTATAAGAAGATTGTTCTTGAATACACATTGTATTGAGTGTTGAGAGGTTTCTTTTATAGGCTGTGGAGAAGATAGATCCATTTGAGATTCGTAGACTTCTAACCGTTGGAGCGCTCTATTATTGGTTGCATTACTTGATCCATTGGTTAAAAGATTGCATGAAGATCTTGTGTCTTGAATGTGTTCGAAATTCAGGTCGTTTGATTTGACATGACGGACAAAGCCGAATTGGTGATAAGTTCTTTATGTCTCGAATCTATTGAAGTTCTTGAAGACCAGGATCAAGACATAAAAGAGGAAATGTCCAATGGATAATAGTGAAAGTACCAACATTAATGTGAATCTTCTAAGCTGGCATGAAGATCTGATGGTTCTTCTCTGTTCAGTAGTTTCTTTAGAGCAATAGACTTGAAGCATAGTAGATATAGGAGATATCTGCTTTTCTGAATTCTGATGAAGTTAGGTTCTGCTAAACAAGGCACTAGTCACACTAATCTGCTATTGAGCATTGGAGCCATCATTAGATAGAACTAAGACTGGTATATGTACAAGGACATTGACTCAATCGAAGACCTATAGCAAGTTCATGGAGTTGCCACACTAACTAGTACGCAGACCGTTTAGCTACTCTTGAAGTATGTTGTTATAATGGTAACAAACAAATCGATATGTAGAAATATGTGAACATGTAGCAGATATGTCACACATGCATATTCCAAAAGCGTATATACCTAACCTCATGAAATTATCTACAAATGTAATTTTTAGGAATATGCCTGCAACAAATCTGCTATACATGTATGCATATTCCAACACTGTGATTTACTTGTTTCCATTACAATAACATGTTTCAAGAGTAATTAAATATTGCTATAGGTCTTAGACTAGGATGTCGTCTCTCTACATATACCAGTCTTTGTCCTATTAACTGTCGACATAAGTACTCAATGAATGTATTAACGAGATAGATGCAAACTTCAACTGATATGAATCGAGCATAAATGTTATAAAGCATATATCTCAATATCTGATGTGCTTCAAATAACTACTCCTCCTGTAAATGTTGAGTTCAAAAAAGGAAACCATCTTATCTCGAAGCATTAAAGGTTACAAAGATTTATAAAAGATTTTTGGTAGATCTTCCTAACAGCTAAGAGATTTGCATCGATGTTTGTAGCTTCATTCCATATCAACTTGACATTTCCTTATCTGTGATTGAGCATGGTCTTCAAGACTTATGTCAACAAAGATCGTCTATAAAGTGCTTATCACAACAATACGTCTGAACGTCATATCCAAGTCAATCAACCTGACCTTCGAACTGAATCAATTAATGCCCTGACCTTCTATACGAGCCTTGGGTAAAGTGTGTAACAAACACACAAAACACATGCAAGCCCAACTAATTACGTCCTAAACAAACACACTTGATAATACATAATCACTCCTGTTATTAATATATACACCACAACTTCTGAAAAGTCAGGAAAACAAAAGTCAATGAGCTATTACTCATGAACTAAACACATGGCTCCACAGCCAACCATTTAGAGTAATATAATACATAAGCACATTGTTAAACATCGACTTCAAAAGAATAGTACAAGGCCAGTAATGTCAACTACCTAAAATAGAGTCTATATAACTCTATACATCCCCGCTCTCACAACTATAAACAAAACAAGCTTTTTAGGAGCTATAACTCAAAACAACCTGCTAGGTCTCACATTTCTCACCGACCACATGGGAACTCCCGATCTTACTGGATCGAATTTCTGAATAACTACACACTAAAGTAAACAAACACGGGTTGCGTGATAACTCAGTAAGTTACTACATGTAACTATATGGCATGCTGTTATGCACATGTTATAAACACATTAGTCAACCAAGTATAGTTGTACATATACTTGCACATATCATGTTGATCATGTTATAATGCACATTGACCCAATGTTATTTAACACATAATCCAAGATATATAACTATAGGTGAGCTTTTCGTCTCGACTTGTCTTTCAGAACCATGGTTGTGTTGTTGTTGCAGTACACATGCTGAAATAATGTCTGTATACAAGTTGAATCATGTCTGAACCAAATAGTATCCAGAACCAATAATTTTGGGACTTAACCAAGAGTCTCATTACCCTGATTTTACCCAAAAGTCTAGCTTGCCAATGTCATGTGAATCGCTCTAATAAAGGAGCCACGTCCTCACCACGGCCAATAGGGACGGAGATACCCATGCTACGACCCGTAGCGATCACGAATAATACTACAAAGACGTATACCAATTGCAAATTCAAAATAATTAACAAGTAGTATACTTTCTACATGTTAACTAATATATTAACACATAAACATCCCATGTAGCATATTTTATTGCATACACAAACAAGGCAAATATTAACTTACCGATTGGCAGAATTTCTACCAAGGAAATAATTATTTCCTACTTCCAATAATAGTCCACGACACGAACCCGTAACTTCTACGGAGTAACTTTGCTAATTCCCCACTCCAATAATCAAAGCACTAAAGGGAGAAAAAGGGAGAGTGCTCAAACTTTCCACAAATGATGGAAAACAAATGGAATGGTGAAAGAATTTGGGAGAGTGCTCAAACTACTCCAGCAAATATTATTCGAAGGTGAGTCCCTAAGGTGAAGCATGAGGTGTTTGCATACTAATTCATTAATGAAGTGTTAGTCGGCCATTGGTTTATAAAAGGTTGAAGATTTTGATCTTTGATTAATCTTCATTAATCAAATTAATAGAAGGAAAAGTGGTTAATTTTGCCACTGTATTTTGACGAATATTTACATTTTGCTACTGTACTATTTTTCGAACGAAATTGACATTGTACTTTTAAAAATAGATGTAATTTCACCGCTATTCCTAACTGTTATCCAATGTTAACGAAATTAATTTCAATTGTCTCCCCTACAGTTTTTTTAAAATGTTAGAAGATCATTATTGATTGTTGATGTTAAAAGGTAGATTGTTTTTGGTTCTTAATTTCAGTTTGGCGCCTAGCGCCCACCTAGCAATTTTTAGAACATTGAGTATTACAATGGAAGGGCGGTTTATGAATTGAATGTGGTATGCAAGTGTTTGGATGCTTAAGTCGTCAAGCATAATCATTATTAATATTACTTTTAGAATTAGTAATATTACTTTGATTATTATTATTATTTCTATTATTTATATTATTATTATTACTATTATTATTAATTATTATTATTATTACTATTTTTATTATTCTTATTACTATTATTACTATTACTTTTATTATTATTATTATTATTAATATAATTATTATTACTATTATCATTATTCATATTCATATTATTATTCCTTTTATTATTATTATTATTATTATTATTATTATTATTATTATTATTATTATTTGATGCGTCGAAAATCTTTCAAACGCACTGGGCTCGTCCAACTGGTCCAATTGGATACCTGGCTTTCAGCGTATCCTTTAATCTTCAGGGCCCAACTCTGGAATCAAGTCAAGTAAACCGTGAACTAGGAAGGGGCACTCCCTGCAAAAGCCCTCCGGCGTGGTAATTAGCACAAGTATGCAAGAGAGTAAAATTTAGTAGAGTTTAGGCAAGCTATCTAAAATCACGTACCTCCCTCCTTCATTCTGAGGGGTTTTCATAGCTGTTGCCGGAGGGAATAACTGCTCATAACCGCCCACTAACATTCATGACATTGATGGCGGACATATTAACTGCCCCATTAACTGTCCCATTAACCACAACGGTCAAATGGAGAATTATCCGGACATAACCGTCCTCAACTGGTAATAACTCTTGAATGAACGAGCATAACACATCATGCTCGCTACATGCTCCTGCTCGCTGGTCAAGCCCCCAGCTCGCTTACATCTCTTGCTCGGTGAAGGTTGAGACCCTGCTCGTAATATACAAGAACCACTTAATCTTCTCCTCGTAGCTTTGACTTTAGGATGCTCGTTTGAATGAATTGTAATCATGTGCCAGGCACATGACTTATGGCTTGGGCCTATTGGGCCGGGCAGCTCAGTAGCCCCCTACTCCTTGTCCACCGAGTATTCATGCTCGAAGCGAGGAGAAGGACTTAGAATTCATAAATATCTCCCAAAGCATAATTAAATCCTTTTAATGTGTGAATCAAATTGTCCACGATCAATGGTTTAAGCGAGCGGTTGCCCAGGTTTTAGGTTTTTAGAAAGCCAAGCCATCAGCCACCGCCTCTTTGAAGGGACAGGCCCGTTTTCCAACAAGGCATTAATGCCGCCTCAAAAGTTGAGCCTCAGAATGTGAACCCTAATGATGGGTGACCGCCAAACGACGGTTTCACCGTGTATAAAGCGGAAACCTCCCCCTCATTTCAAACTTTACCGCTTTCAAAGACTTCAGAGCTTGAGAGAAACTGATCTTCACATTCGCAAGTTATCTCCACACCAATCTTGCTCACATCAAGATTCAATCTACAACAATCTTCCAGGATCCAAAACCAACATTCCTCAACGAAACGAAGAACAGGTACTTTCTCAAATTTCTATTTCTATCTCTTCGCCATGTTTTCATTACTTTAACCCTGAATTAGGGTTCTTCTGCATCATTCTTCTATATTCAACCTTCTTCTGCAAATAACCAGTTGAGAACTTGAACTCACAATGTAAACTATCAAAACGTATATTTATATGTTTCGATTCCTTCAACTCATCTTGCTCCCTTTTCTATCACCCAACCATTCAAAACCAAAAAGGGAATCGAGGAATACACGATCGGTGCCTTACTCGCCGATCATAGGACAGGCTCTTGCCATGGGTTTTACTTGATTTACCTTTGCCAAATTACCCGAGCAAGGTTTAACATCTGTTCCTCGATTCCTGTTTCCTGTAGGATGTCCAGCGACGATACCCAATCAGAAATTGAAGGCCGGAGCTACGACCATGGTGCTCCTAAAGAAAACCCACCATCTACAAGTTCCAGCTCCGAGGAAAGCGAACAAGAGGAGATTACTTTGATTCCACGTAGACGAAAACCCCAACAGTTAATAGAACAAGAAACGAGCAGAAACCAACAAGACCTTTCCAACAACGATCGAGCTAGAAACTTTCCCTGCTCGGGTAATTCCCAACCCGGGCAAAAACAAAACTCCTCTATACAAATCGTTCCTAACATCCCACCCTCGATCAAATAGGATGAATTGACTTCTGAAGATGAGGTTAGTAGCTGGTTTTATTCCCTAGGCATAGA
Source organism: Codonopsis lanceolata (assembly GCA_013146195.2). Taxonomy (NCBI): domain Eukaryota; kingdom Viridiplantae; phylum Streptophyta; class Magnoliopsida; order Asterales; family Campanulaceae; genus Codonopsis; species Codonopsis lanceolata. The sequence goes on along the minus strand of CM028383.1, from coordinate 105,913,421 downwards.
TCCCAAACACTATCGGGTACGAGCCTTCGACCTGGATATCAATGAAAACGGGCATAATTACCAAGGAGACAAATTGGTCTTCTATTTCGATTTTTTCTTGGTAGGACTTCGCCTCCCCCTTGATCCCTTTGTCGTAGAATTCCTGAATGAAACCAATTCCCTTCCCTACGATCTGACCCTTACAACAGTAAGGTTTCTGATGGCATACACAATTGCCTGCAGGTTGCTCGGGTTCGAACCCGAAATGACTTTGTTTAGGAAGTTCTTCGTCTTTTCCTTAGACAAAAAATCTGGGTGTCTCACAGGTCGCTCAAACCCAAACTACTTTAAGCTTCTCAATGACGGCCCAAATAAAGTAGATGGCTGGGATGGGAAAGCCCTACTAATCGAATCAAGTGTCAGCTCGCCCTTTGCTCCCTACCTTCATGACTATGGGTTGCCCGAATATGACAAGAATGCCTTCCGAGCAGGTGAACCCAAAATAGAAAGAGCCTTTAGATCGCTGCTCGGGGTAAAAGAAGGACGAGATGGCCGAGCTAGGCAAGACTTTGTACTCGATTGGCCAGCCCTCACATCCGATTTGGCCCTTCTTCGACGAGCCGGTATCCTAAATTGGCCCATGGAAGGAGTCTAGCCACGAGTTGCCATTGAGCCCGAACTACCATATTCATACTGGGGCCAATGTCATGGAAACGAAATTCCTAGCGAATGCCTTGAATGTGCTCGAACTGGAACCAACTGCACACCATCTTTTTCTCTTACTGGTCTACTCTTTAACTCTGCTCTTTATGTTGAACTCGCAAATTTATTGTCTTTTATTTTTCTTATACTTTTGTTCTAACTCTTGCAGACATGAGGCAACTAACCGATGTAAACAAGTTCCTCCAAGCCGTTAAAAAAGGAGCGAGCAAAAGGAATAAACACTTGTCTACCCAACCTGCTACGGCCCTTCCAACCGTCTCGACCACTGCCACCGGTCGTGGTACCAAACGCAATCAACCAGAACCCAGTCAATCGGCTACACTCATTGACCCAATTCCTGCCATGCAAAGGGCTGACCCAACTCCCTTGAACACCCAACCCGCAACCAACATCGCCGCTTCGAGCCAAAGTCCCACAAGGGAAAGAAGTAAGCGTCGAGTAGACAAAGCTGTGCTCGAGGACGCTACCCCTTCCATACCATCATGGCACAAGGACAATTTCCTCATGCCCGATGACCGGGAGAAAGCTGGGGCCCTCATCGCCGAGATCGCCGATGTGCCCGATCATGATAAGATCAATATTTTCAAATGCAGTGGGTACCCAGCAACTGTGGGGCTTGGCTTGATGAAAAGACTGCGACACGGTGGAGTTCGAAAGAAGTGTGCAGATCAAGCGAGTTCAGTTCTGGTCGGGGAAGTCGGAATGTGTTTGACTGAGGTAAACATTCATCTCGCGATCCCTTTTCCCTTTAACATTCAACAAATACCAACTACGCCTTTACTTGCAGATTGCCACCAAAACGGAATTAATGTACGAACGACTGGTTGACAATATCAATTCCAACGCTGATATGTTAAAGGAGAAAAACCAACTGGAGGAGACCGTCAACACTGTCCGTGCCGAGCTGAAAGCAACCGAGGAGACTCTCACCAGTAAAGTGACCGAGCTCTCCAAAGTCGAGGTAGAGAAGAAAAGCTTGGAGTCCCATCTGGATTTCTCCAAGAAATCAAGAAGCGCGAATAACATCTCTTGAGGAGCCACCCAAGCTCAAAGAAGAAGCCAAGGCCACGGTTGCCGACCTGGAGAAAAAACTGAAGGAAACGCAATCTCTTCCAAGCGAGGAGCATAAATAAAGTATTATCGAGATTTACAAAGATTCTGAAGACTTTGCTGCTTGCATGGAAAGTGAACCCTATCCCTTCTTCCTCCAGGGAATAAACCATGTGCTAAGGCAAATCTCGCGGCGGAAATCGACGAAGCGCCGAGTGGGGTACCAACCCGCCTTTCTGTCCTTCTGCCCGCCCTGGCCATGCTCTTGTTCCGTACACCGAGGACGAGCTAGAATCTATTGCTGAGGCTGATGCGAAAAAAGGCTTATCTCCATGGACCCCTCCTCCAGTTGCCGAAGTTAACATCAGCGAGCTCATGACCCAAATATGGAGATCTCAAGCATAGCCCAAAGAAAATGAAGGCACCACCGACCAAGCCGATGAAGACGATGTAGTCATCCTCGAGGTTACCCCTGAAGGAACAACTGATCCCAACCAAGCAGCCCCTAGCAACACTCCTCCTAATGCATGAAGTTTCCCTTTTTGGCTGCGTGCCATAATCTCCAAAAACAATTTATCTTTGGTCTTCAAACAATTGAAATAATCGTGTAAATAACATTTCAACTATTTTTCACTATAACTATTTTTCACTATAAATCAACTAACTTGAACACCAACTCCTTTTCACGAGCAAAGGCAACCTATGCTCGTGAAAGAAAATAATCGTGTATAACAAGAAAAACAATCAACCCGAACACCAACTCTTTTCACGAGCAAAAATAGCTTATGCTCGTGAAAGAGAATAATCAAGGATAATAAGAAAAGCAATTATCTCGAACACCAACTTTTTTCACGAGCATAAATAACTTATGCTCATGAAAGAGAATAATCGAGAATAATAAGAAAAACAATTAACTCGAACACCAACTCTTTTCACGAGCATAAATAAGCTTATGCTCATGAAAGAGAATAATCGAGAATAATAAGAAAAACAATTAACTCGAACACCAACTCTTTTCATGAGCATAAATAGCTTATGCATAACATATTATCTTTCAAACATCATCTTTCACATCGGGCGAGAGCTTCCACCGTCAAAAGTATAATTGAGCTTTGCATTAAACGTTATAAGCTGAACACATCTGCTTATTCTTTCCATTATCACTTTGCAAAATAAAAGAAAGAAATAAATGAATTACATACTGCCAATCACCGATAATATTCCTTCAAGTGATCTGCATGCCATGGATGTTTCAACTCGCTTCCATCCTCTGCTCGTAGCATATAAGTGCCTTCCTTAACAATTCTGGCAATCTGAAATGGCCCTTCCAAATTCGGTGAAAGTTTCCCCCACTCTGCTCGATGGCCTGTTGCTTCAATCTTGCGGAGAACCCAATCGCCCACAACAAATGACCGACCATGAACCCTTTTATCGTGGTGGGCCTTTGTTCGCTGTTTGTAATTTGCCATCCTCATTTTGGACTCCAACCATTTCTTTTCTAACAAATCTAGATCGACTGCCCGAGCTACACTACTGGATTCAGCATTATAGTGTAACACCCTATGATTGGGCATGTACATTTCCACTGGGGCCATATCCTCAGATCCATAAGCCATAGAAAAAGTTGTTTCCCCAGTAGGACCTCTGACTGTCATTCTAACCGCCCACAAGGCTGAAGGCAACTCATCCACCCATCTTCCTGCCTTGTCTTCAAGGTTTCGCTTGAGGACGTGCAAAACTTATTTGTTAGCGGCCTCGGCGCCCATTACAATGGGTATGCCACCGAAGCGCCAATGCTTCACTCGCATCTGCTCGCATGCTTTAGTGAATTTTTATGAAAATTGAGTCCCATGGTCGGACACAATTGCTCGTGGAACTCCAAAACGACACCATATATGCTCATGAACGAAGTCAATCACATTAACTTCGTTGATGGTTGCTAAAGGCTTAGCCTCCACCCACTTAGTAAAATATCCACAGCAACCACCGCATACTTAAACTTCGAATGAGCCAATGGAAATGGGCCAATAAGGTCTATACCCCACATGTCAAATGGCCACAATGCAACCACAGGAGTCTGCTCGGTAGAAGGTAAACGAGGTATGTCTGCATAGCGTTGACACTTATCACAATGCCGAACATACATTTCTGCGTCTTGCTTCAAAGTAATCTAGTAAAAACTAGCTGCTAAGACTTTTTTTGCCAATGACCTTTGGCCAGGATGATCGCCACATTTACCTTCATGTATTTCTCCCAGAATGCCCTCGGTCATCTCTGGTCGCACACATCTGAGCAAAGGTCTAGTGTAGGACCGCCTATAAAGTATTTTATCCAAAACAACATCTTGGCATGACCGCTTCGAATCGGCGGCGGCGATAAAGTATGAAAAGGTAAGAAAGGTAAAGTATTCCTATTCCACGTACAATAAAAAGAAAATCTTTTTCTTATTCGAAAACGGATTTTGACCAGTTGAATATGGTATTCGAAAAGTTTTGTTAAAAAAAAGAAAAAAAAGATGAATAATAAAAAAAAACAAAAAAAGAAAAGAGGAAGGAAAAAGAAAAATCCTTTTTTTTATTCAACGACGGATTTTGATCGGTTGAATACAGTTTTTGAAAAATTTGAAGAAAGTCTTTTTTTTTTTTTGTATTCAACGATGGGTTTTGACCGGTTGAATACAATTTTCGAAAAATTTGAAAATTTTCTTATTGTGTTCAACGAAGGGTATTGACCAGTTGAATACAATTTTTGAAAATTCCTCTTAACGTGTTCAACGATGGGTTTTGATCGGTTGAATAAAAAACTTCATACCGTATTTAACGATGGGTTTTGACCGGTTGAATACGGCTTTTCGAAAAACATGAAAATCTTTTTTCCATTGTGTTCTCGGACGGGGTTTGACCCGAAGAGCACAACATCCTCGTTGGTTGTTCGTCTTGCTTGAGGCCGAACTACGTTTGGTCTGATTTCCTTTATTAAGAAATACGTAGGCAGCCTACATTAATAGGTCCGACCATCAGAGCATTTTATTGCATATCTGCTTAAAAACTACGATAACCTGCTATAATCGACTAAAAATGTCTAGGATATGGAGGTTTGGTTTGCATTATAAACTGCTGCATTATAACTGCTGCCTGTTGCATCTCTCCCTCGTATTAATTGCACGAAATTGGAGAGTCTATTTCTTATCAACGATGTTCGTCTACTCAGTAAGCTGCGGGTTACCCGTAGACTCCATCGTTGAGGGGCTCTGTAGACACCCCAATTTCGTACCCCTGGTATGTAACATGACATGAAATATCAAGACCTGTTAAAACTTAACAAATGTCAAGTTACAGGATTGAAAATGCAAAAAGACAAAGCAGGATGCGCAAGATAGTGAAATGCAGGGGCTAAAGGTGCCAAAAATGAAACAACAACGCCAAAGTTGGCGCCACCCACACTCAAAATGGGGGTGGCGTCCAGTTCACTTATGGGTGGCGCCTGGTTTAAGCTACAGGATCTCCCAAACTGCTACAGGACAGCTACAGTTTGCGTAATAAGCAAATTTCTCGGTGTTCTGTACAACTGGCTAAAGTCTGAAGAGAGAAAAAAAGAAATCCCATCGATGTCCTCTTCCCAGGCTATAAATAGAGCCTTCGGGGTTCACTTTCAGAGACACTTTTCTTCCCCAAAAACTCTCTCCGTCGCTGTTACGCTGGAGAAATAGAGAGCGAAGTGAGATAGTGAGAGATCCTCCTATAAAGCTTCGAAACCCTACCAAATCTCCTCCAAACTTAAAACCAACCGGTCAAAGTGAGCCTTAGCCCCCCAGCTAGGTTTCCACCCTATTCCCCTGGTCCAAAAATCTCAGAAAGAGCAATTGCTCTGCCCGAGTTAAAAGGTCAAATCAGCCAGAAATAAGCCGTTATTCTACCCGATTTCCGCCTCCCTCAAGCATTCAATCAATCAATCTTAAGCAGTTACTCTGCCCGGATCCCGAGGCAAAAAGTAACTTTCGAAAGCAGTTATTCTGCCCGAATCCCCACACCACTTCATCAAAAAAAGACTCCCTCTCCCTGAAGGACAGAGCGAGCACACCCTAGTCCGCTAGTAGGTAAGTCTTAAGACCATATAGAGACTTGTGTAGTTTGCATACAAATTGACCTTTATCCTTAGGAATATTGTGATTATATCCTGGAGGAAGATACATATAGATGTCTTCATCTAGGTCTCCATGAAGAAAAGCATTTGATACATCCATGTGAGTTATTTTCCAGTCCTTTGAGGCAGCAACAGAAAGGAGAATTCTGACAGTTGTCATTTTGGCTACAGGGGCAAAAGTTTCAAAATATTCATTGCCCTCAACTTGAGTGAAGCCTTTAACAACTAGTCTTGCTTTATATTTGCCAATGCTCCCATCTGGATTATACTTTATTCTAAAGATCCATTTTGATCCAACTTTATGCCTCTTTTCAGGAAGATATTCCACAGACCAGGTGCTGTTGTCTTCCAAGGATCTTAGCTCCTCATTCATTGCTTTACACCACAAGGGATCCTTTGCAGCCTGCTCAAAGAATTGAGGTTCACATATAGAGGCAATTTTACAAGAATAAGCCTTGTAGTTACTGGATACTTATTATAATTACAGAATTTTTGAAATAGATGAGGAGAAGTACCTTTGATGTTGCAGGCATTGTGAGATTGTAAATGAGTAGGTAAACCTGTAAAGTCTTTAAACTTTGCTGGTAAAGTTTTATTCCTAACAGGCCTAGGGTTTATATGAACATTAATGTTGGATTCAGAAGGACAATGAATATATTCAGGAGTGGTGTTGGGAGGCTCAGATGGAGCACTTTCTTCAACACTAGGCATGTTCAGGTCATCATTATCAATGGTAATAGGAATGTCAATAATGGGGAATAACTTGTGATTGGTGGATTTAGTTTGATTATTGAGTTTGAAAGGGAATACATTTTCACAAAAGACAACATCTCTACTGAAGAAAGTTCTGTGAGTTGTGAGATTGTAACACTTGTAGGCTCTTTTAGTGACAGCATAGCCAAGAAAGATGCATTTTTGTGATCTAGGTTGGAATTTATCTCTGTTAATAGATAAGGTAGAAGCATAACACAAGCAGCCAAGAGTTTTGAGGTGATTGTAATTAGGAGGGATGCCATCTAAGGCTTTAAAAGGAGTTTTAAGTTTTAAAACAGAATTAGGGAGCCTATTGATAAGGTAAGTGGCAGTGAGAAGACAATCTCCCCAAAACTGTATAGGGAGATTGGCTTGGAATTTGAGTGCTCTGGCAAGTTCCAACAGATGTCTATGTTTTCTCTCAGCTTTGCCATTTTGCTGAGGGGTTTCAGTGCAAGAACTTTGATGTATAATGCCAAGGGTATCAATGAGAGTATTCATACAAGAGTTAAAGAACTCTGTTCCATTGTCAGATTTTATTTCTTTAACAGTTTTATTAAACTGAGTTTTAATCATGGTAAGAAAGTTTTTAATAACCTGACAGACTTTAGCTTTAGTTTTGAGGAGAATAGTCCAAGTAGCCCTAGTGTTGTCATCTACAATAGTTAGAAAGGAATTGCAGCCATCATGAGTGAGATGCCTATAAGGCCCCCAGACATCACAATGAAGGAGATCAAAGGGGAATGAACTATGGGAGTTACTTTGGTAGAAAGGTTGTCTAGTTTGTCTAGATAGATGACATATATCACAGTTAAATTCTTTATAATCTCTGAAGTTTAAAGATCATAAAGAGTCAATATGTTTCATTGATTGCAATGGTAAATGCCCAAGTCTTTTATGCCATAACAACACAGAAACAACAACAGAAGAACTAGAATAACATTCATTGTCAACAAACTGAGGAGAAACATCTTTAGGAATGCAGTAAGAAGAATTGGCATTATTGATATAATTCATATTGCTCTTTACATGAGAGAGACAAGGTTCAAGCTTATATAGGCCTTCAGCAAGTTTACCAATCACCTTGGTGACTTTCTTGACAGGGTCATGAACATAGCAAAGATTGGAGGAAAAAGTGAGGTTACATTTATTATCATATGTAAACTTACTTCCAGATAGAAGGTTGAATTTAAATTCAGGGACATAAAAAACATTGTATAAGATGATGTCATTGGATAATTTTACAGTTCCTTTGTAGGTTATTCTAGAACACTTCCCATTGGGTAATTGAATAAAGGATTGAATAGCAACAGGGTTAAAAAGTATATTGAGAGAATTTGTTATGTGATGAGAAGCACCTGTGTCTATAATCCAATCATTAAGATTGGTTTTGAAATTAGATAAGCAAGAAGGATTGGAGGATATATATATAGTAAAGAAGTTACCTGCCATCTAAACATCATCATTGCGAAGAGAAGAATCAGTTTCAATACAGCTTGCCTTAGGTGTGATCATGGAAAGGATTTGAGCAAATTGTTCATTAGTGAACTGACCACTGTGGTTGTTAAGGTTGTCTCTTGAGGGCACACAGTTACTGGAGGCAGTAACTTTTCCTTTTCCTTTGTTCTTTGGCATGCGGGAAAGGTCAGGTTTGTTGCCATGTTAAGGGTGCCATTCAAGGTAGCCATTGAGGAAGAAACACTTTTCTTTAGGAAGGGAGCCTCCATGGCAGAAGTCACAAAAAAACTTACCCCTAGAAACATTGTTGTTGTACTGAACATTCTTACCAGATTTGTTGAATCTATTTCCCCCATTATAATTGTTGGTTCCAGTTTTTCCAAGCAAGGCTGTTGAAAAATTAAGTTGGTTTGGAGTGGTACCTCACTGTCTTTGACCCTCTTCTTGAATGAGCATGTACATTGTTTTGGATAAAGAGGGGAGGGGAACCATCCTTAATATCTGGCCTCTTACATCAGTGTAAGAGTCAGATAAACCCATAAGAAATTGAGTAATCATGTAAGCATGGTCATATTCTTCACGAAGCTTAGATGCACCACAAACACAATCACAGATACAATTAGGAAGTGGAAGAAGATTCTGTAATTCATCCCATAGGCCACGAAACTTTGTAAAATAGGCATTGACAGATAAAGTTTCTTGAGTACAAAGGGCAATTGTCTTCCTAATTTGATAGAGTTTTGGTATATCATTTTGGGAATATCTGGTGATCAGATCTTCCCACATTTCATAGGAGGTGGGAAAGTAAACTATACTTTGACGTATTTCAAGAGTAACATAGTTAAGAATCCAAGAAATAACCATAGAATTACATCTGTCCCAGGCACTAGCATATTTAGATTCCGATTCAGGTTTCTTGAAGGAACCATTGATCATGCCAAGTTTGTTCTTGGCAGATAGAGCAATGGTGATTGCAAGTTTCCATTGGGTGAAGTTACAATCAGTAAGGGGGTCAGAGACAAGGTTCATCCCCGGATGATCATGGGGATGAAGAAAAAGAGGATGACCAGAGGGTAATTGAAAAGTTGAATCAGTGAAGACATAGAATTCAGAAGCGGAAGTTTGAGTTGTGTTTTTGGTAGATTTAGGAGGAGATGTTTCAGACATGATAAATGAACAGAGAAAGAACAAGTAGGAGAAAGAAACGTCTTACCAGATAAGGTAGAGTCGAAGAAATTAAGAGAATCGAAAGAATGCCTGAAGAGGCCTTTAGAAGGGATGATGCAGATCAATGAAGAACCCGGAATGTAGGCAATTTTGCTAGCTCTGATACCATGTTAGAATTTCAACATATTGATCGCAGATAAAAGAAAGAAACTTTAACATATTGATTTCATTAGAATAGAAGAGAAACAAATGAAATGACATATCAACCCTTGTAGTTATCTTTGTCTTGATAATTCTTCTTGTCTTTAACAGTATTTTCCTAGTTCCTTCATTTTCTTATTTATTTTTTGTTAAAATTATTATAGGAATAAGATTTCTTTATTCACTTGGATTATGAAGCTTAATCCTAATTAGCTTAGGACTAATGAAAGTGAACATGACCCCTATATATCTTTAAGCATGTATCTTGAAAGAGGCATACCATTCTGCGACGTGTGACTCGAAGGAAGAGATGGATGACATGACACAATTGGTGGTCGAGTGTCTCGAGATCTTGGCGGTGTTAGACAAAATACTGCATGGCTATTTTGAGCAGTGAGAGGTGTGATACTCTTTCGGATCGTGTTAATTCTTGTAACCTTAGCGTAGGTAGGGTGAGTACATTGAAAACTCTCTATTTTAATTCCTCATCGTTTATAGTGAAGTTGTTATTTGCCTTGAAGTGGATTAAACCACGTAAAATCATTTGTTCATCTTTACTTTATTCCATTATATTTTCTATTATCTTGTCATTATTCGTCCAAATACTTGGTCTATTATTTTCGACAGATTCGCTTCCATATTGAAGATATAAACTTGAAATTCTTAATCTAAAAATTTCCCCGTTTTTTATAACAAACTGGTATCAGAGCTTTGTGCTAATCGAAATTTTGAGATCAAGTGATTAGAATTTTTTTTTAAGATGGAAAATTTGGAAATTCTATAGAATTCCAATTCGAGAAATTTAACGGAAGTAATAAATTTAGCTTGTGGAAAGTTAAAGTTAGGGATGTGTTGATCCAGGAAGATCAAGAGATTGCTTTGGAAGGAAAGGAAGCAAAACCTGAGGATATGAAAGATAAGGTAATGAAGAGAATTGATCAAAAGGTGGCTAGCATTATCCGGCATTTGCAATAAATAAATTGGATCTCTGTTTAAGGGTTAAAAAGAAGTAAATACAAAAGCTGAGGGAGTAACATATTTTGAGAGAATGCGTATGTTCACTGGGAACAAGAAAGAAGAAAGAAAGAGAGAAAATTATAATCAGGTATGTGTCTATATTCACGTATCGTGTATTCAAAGATGTCTACTCAATGAAGATTGAAGAGGGAATTTGAGGGTGGAGTTTGTGGGTTGTGTGCTGGGTATTGTTGATTTAGAAAATGAGTTTGAAAAAATGGAGGTTCCTCCTCTTTCTCTCTCTCTGTGTATAAATGTGTGGAATATATACTTCAATAAAAAAAAAAGAATGGGTGCCTGCAAATGGATGGTGGTAATGGAGAGAGTGAGAAATTTGAATAGCGGTTCATTTTTTTTTTTGAATCGGGTGCATAAATTTTGAATCGCAGTTTAGAAATTTTTTGAATCGTGGAGCATAAGGTTTTGAATCGTGTTGCATTTTCAAAAAAAAAAAAAAAGAATCGCGGTTCAGAAGCTTTTTTAATCGTGGTGCATAAAGTTTTGAATCGCTATTTTCAAAAAAAATGAATCGGGGTTCAAATTTTTTTTTTTTAAAATCGTTGCATACATTCTTGAATCGCGGTTCATAAATGTTTTGAATCGTGGTGCATTTTTGAAAAAAAATTGAATCGCGGTTCATAATTTTTTTGAATCGTGGTACATAAATTTTGAATCGTGGTGTATTTTTGTAACGCGCCTCAAGCTTATTAAGAGTATCGTAGTCTTTTTCCCCTTAAAAGTGACATTTTCCAGTTAAAAAAAATAGTGATGTAACGAATAGAAATTTTAAAAAATGAACCGATCCGTAATTTTTGTAAAAATTTAGTCCATTCTGGGTACGAAGTTTATAGAAATAAAAAACACATGATATGGGTTGAGTGTCTACAGTTTGGGAATATGTATAGTCGTTGGTCCGACGTCTTACCTGTTGAGACTATTGCTTTGCTTAGGGCACTTGCTTCTGAACTCGTGATCCGCACATGATAGTCGCACAAGCTTTTTTCGTGACCAAATTTGGGTGGATCACATCAAAATACTTCTATTAAGTATTTGTGGTGACGAATGCTTCCTTTGGCATTTCTTTCTTTTTTTCTTTAGATACTAGTACTCTTGTCCGTACCGATGACACAGCGCCAATTTGAGAATTTATCAATAAATGAAACAAATACTGTGGAAATGAACTATTAAAAATAAATTTTTTTTAAAAAATTGATTTTCAAATTGGGCCTTTTTGTCCGGAACGGAGGGATTAATCAATAATTTGTATATGAAATTGCAGACCGGAAAAAACGGGCCGGATAACAGTTAAAAAGAAGAAAAAACAAATATTTCAAATTACAAAACTTACGATTTTTTTTAAAATTAAATTTGTAAATGAAATTACGGGTCAGAAAAAAATTAAATTGATTAAGTAAATTACGATAACAATTAAAAATAAAAAATACAAATACAAATTTTCGCAACCATAAAACTGTAAAACTTTAAAACCGTAAAATATTAACTGTAAAACCGTAATATCTAAAAGAGTAACTAATTTTCGCAAATGTAAAATAATAACTGTAAACCGTCATGTAAACCTTAATATTTCAATAATTAAAATAGGGATGGAAAAAAAGGTGATAAAAACGGTTGAGATTGTGAGATTAAACGTGATAGAGAGACATTCTTTATATTTCATATATATCAATATTACATTGAAATGAATGCCCACACATAATTTTTCGTTTAAAAATTTAACATTCGTCAATAACTTTAACTTATACTTCCTAATTTAAACATGTGCTACCATTAATTAAGAATATTTCCAACCTATTTATAAAATTTTGGGAGAGAAAATTGTAATTTTTTAAAAAACTATAATGAAAATTCTTTAAAAAAATAGAGAGACATTATTTGGAAATTGGTGTTGCAAAATAATTTTTTATTCAATAGCTGTGAAATTTTGGTAAAACAGTAAATTGATTAATTTGTATACGAAATTGCGGGCTGGAAAAAACAGTCCGAAAAAAAATTAAATTGATTAAGTTAATTACGATAATAATTAAAAAGAAAAAAATAAAACCGAGAAAGTCAAAGGCACCATGCTCAACTAATACTCTCTCCGTTTTGAAAATATTATCTATTTTGATCCGTACACCGTTTAATTATTTTTTGATTGTATTGTAAATGAGGGGATACTCAACTCCACTGAAATTATTAGAAAATAAAAAAATAAAATAGGTAAATTGATTAATTTGGAAATTGGTGTTGCAAAATAATTTTTTATTCAATAGCCGTAGAATCTTGGTAAAACAATAAATTGATTAATTTGTATCAAAATTGTGGGCTGAAAAAAACGGGCCGGACAAAAATTAAATTGATTTAAGTTAATTACGATAATAATTAAAAAGAAAAAAATAAAACCGAGAAAGTTAAAGGCATTGTGCTCAACTAATACTCTCTCCGTTTTTAAAATATTATCTATTTTGATCCGGTACATTGTTTAATTTTTTTTGATTGTATTGTAAATGACGGAACAAAAAAATAAAAATGGGGAATAATGACATCACATGACGAACACGTCACCATATTAAGTGAAAAAAAATCATAAAACCATAAAACAGTAAACAAACTTGTAAACTTGGTAAAACAGTAAAATGGTAAACCGTTTTAATAGTTGATCAATCTCAAATTGATTTCCGTAATTAATTCATGTTCTAACATAGGACTTTTGAGAGTATGAGCATAGATTCTTGTGGATAAATATTTGTTATCTGTAATTAGTCAACAAATGTAATTAAACTACTACACCAATTATACTAACCCTTAAGAATAGTAAACCTATCTAATAGTTGATCAATCTCAAATTGATTTCTGTAATTTGATATGGTGGGGATAACAATGAATAAGATTACATGGTTAATGTATTGTCAAAGATATCTTGTTAAAATACAGAAGATATGATCTATCGTTATGTGTTGGAATTCGAGTTTTTTATTTTATTTTACCGTGAATAGTGGGGGGAATTGGAGAGAGAGAGAGAGAGGGGTAGTTATTCAACCGCCATTCACACATATGAACTCGGGGAGTGATAATGACCGTATGATCTTATTAAAGAAATCAATCTCATCCGCTCTTTATCTTTTGTCAATTGTAAGCGTGCGACTATGAGCTGTATTGTATTATAGACTAGTACTCTTGCCCGTGCCGATGGCACGACGCCAATTTGCGAATTTATCTATAAATGAAACAGAAAATATGGAAATGTACTACTAAAAATATTTTTTTAAAAAAAAATTGATTTTCAAATTGGTCCTCTTTGCTCGGAACGGAGGGATTAATCAATAATTTTTATATGAAATTGTGGACCGGAAAAAACGGGTCGGATAACAGTTAAAAAGAAAAAAAAACAAATATTTCAAATTACAAAACTTACGATTTTTTTAAAATTTTTAAAATTTGTATACGAAATTACGGGTCGGAAAAAAATTAAATTGATTAAGTTAATTATGATAACAATTAAAAATAAAAAATACAAATACAAATTTTCGCAACCATAAAACTGTAAAATTGTAAAACCGTAAAATATTAACTGTAAAACCGTAATATCTAAAAAAGTAACTAATTTTCGCAAATGTAAAATAATAACTTTAAACCGTCATGCAAACCTAAATATTTCAATAATTAAAATAGGGATGGAAAAAAAGTAATAAAAACGGTTGAGATTGTGAGATTAAACGTGATAGAGAGACATTCTTTATATTTCATATATATTAATATTACATTGAAATGAATGCCCACACATAATTTTTCATTTAAAAATTTAACATTCGTCAATAACTTTAACTTATACTTCCTAGTTTAAACATGTGCTGCCATTAATTAAGAATATTTCCAACCTATTTATAAAATTTTAGGAGAGAAAATTGTAATTTTTTAAAAAACTATAATGAAAATTCTTTAAAAAATAGAGAGACATTATTTGGAAATTGCTGTTGCAAAATAATTTTTTATTCAATAGCTGTAGAATCTTGGTAAAATAGTAAATTGATTAATTTGTATACGAAATTGCGGGCTGGAAAAAACGGGCCTGACAAAAATTAAATTGATTATGTTAATTACGATAATAATTACAAAGAAAAAAATAAAACCGAGAAAGTTAAAGGCACCGTGCTCAGCTAATACTCTCTCCGTTTCTAAAATATTATCTATTTTGATCCGGTACACCATTTAATTTTTTTTTATTGTATTGTAAATGACGGGATACTCAACTCCACTGAAATTATTAGAAAATAAAAAAATAAAAAAGGTAAATTGATTAATTTGGAAATTGGTGTTGCAAAATAATTGTTTATTCAATAGCCGTAGAATCTTGGTAAAACAGTAAATTGATTAATTTGTATACGAAATTACGGGCTGGAAAAAATGGGTCGGACAAAAATTAAATTGATTAAGTTAACTACGATAATAATTAAAAAGAAAAAATAAAACCGAAAAAGTTAAAGGCACCGTGCTCTACTAATACTCTCTCCGTTTTTAAAATATTATCTATTTTGATCCGGTACATTATTTAATTTTTTTTATTGTATTGTAAATGACGAAATAAAAAAATAAAAAAGGGGAATAATGACAACACATGCCAAAAACGTCACCATATTAAGTGAAAAAATCATAAAATCGTAAAACAGTAAACTGTCTTGTAAACTTGGTAAAAAGTAAATTGGTAAACCGTTTTAATAGTTGATCAATCTCAAATTGATTTCGGTAATTAATTCATGTTCTAACATATGACTTTTGAGAGTATGAGCATAGATTCTTGTGGATAAATATTTGTTATCTATAAATAGTCAACAAATGTAATTAAACTACTACACCAATTATACTAACCCTTAAGAATAGTAAACCTATCTAATAGTTAATCAATCTCAAATTGATTTCGGTAATTTGATATGGTGGGGATAACAATGAATAAGATTACATGGTTAATGTATTGTCAAATATATCTTGTTAAAATTCAGAAGATATGATCTATCGTTACGTGTTGGAATTCAGAGTTTTTTATTTTATTTTACCGTGAATAGTAGGGGGAGTTGGAGAGAGAGAGGGGAAGTTATTCAACCGCCGTTCACAGATGTGAACTCGGGGAGTGATAATGACCGTATGATCTCATTAAAGGAATCAATCTCAGCCGCTCTTTATCTTTTGTCAATTGTAAGCCTGCGACTATGAGCTGTATTGAATTATAGACTAGTACTTTTGCCCGTGCCGATGGCACAGCGCCAATTTGAGAATTTATCAATTAATGAAACAGATATTTTGGAAATGAACTACTAAAAATATTTTTTTTTAAAAAATTGATTTTCAAATTGGGTCTCTTTGCCCGGAATGGAGGGATTAATCAATAATTTGTATATGAAATTGCGGACCGAAAAAAACGGGCCGATAACAGTTAAAAAGAAAAAAAAACAAATATTTCAAATTACAAAACTTACGATTTTTTTTAAAAAATTTAATTTTGTTTACGAAATTACGGGTCGGTAAAAAATTAAATTTATTAAGTTAATTACGATAACAATTAAAAATAAAAAATAAAAATACAAATTTTCGCAACCATAAAACTGTAAAACCGTAATATCTAAAAGAGTAACTAATTTTCTCAAATGTCAAATAATAACTGTAAACTTTCATGTAAACCTTAATATTTTAATAATTAAAATAGGGATGGAAAAAAAGTGATAAAAACGGTTGAGATTGTGAGATTAAACGTGATAGAGAGACATTCTTTATATTTCATATATATCAATATTACATTGAAATGAATGCCCACACATAATTTTTCGTTTAAAAATTTAACATTCGTCAATAACTTTAACTTATACTTCCTAATTTAAACATGTGCTACCATTAATTAAGAATATTTCGAACCTATTTATAAGTTTTTAGGAGAGAAAATTGTAATTTTTAAAAAAACTATAATGAAAATTCTTTAAAAAATAGAGACATTATTTGGAAATTGGTGTTGCAAAATAATTTTTTATTCAATAGCTGTAGAATCTTGGTAAAACAGTAAATTGATTAATTTGTATACGAAATTGCAGGCTGGAAAAAACGGGCCGAACAAAAATTAAATTGATTAAGTTAATTACGATAATAATTAAAAAGAAAAAAATAAAATCGAGAAAGTTAAAGGCACCGTGCTCAACTAATACTCTCTCCATTTTCAAAATATTATCTATTTTGATCCGTTACACCGTTTAATTTTTTTTGATTGTATTGTAAATGACGGGATACTCAACTCCACTGAAATTATTAGAAAATAAAAAATAAAAAAGGTAAATTGATTAATTTGGAAATTGGTGTTGCAAAATAATTTTTTATTCAATAGCCGTAGAATCTTGGTAAAACAGTAAATTGATTAATTTGTATACGAAATTGAGGGCTGGAAAAAACGGGCCGGACAAAAATTAAATTGATTAAGTTAATTACGATAATAATTAAAAAGAAAAAAATAAAACCGAGAAAGTTAAAGGCACAGTGCTCAACTAATACTCTCTCCGTTTTTAAAATATTATCTATTTTGATCCGGTACACTGTTTAATTTTTTTTGATTGTATTGTAAATGACGGGATAAAAAAATAAAAAAGGGAATAATGACAACACATGCCGAACACGTCACCATATTAAGTGAAAAAATCATAAAACCGTAAAACAATAAACTGTCTTGTAAACTTAGTAAAACAGTAAATTGGTAAACCGTTTTAATAGTTGATCAATCTCAAATTGATTTCCGTAATTAATTCATGTTCTAACATAGGACTTTTGAGAGTATGAGCATAGATTCTTGTGGATAAATATTTGTTATCTGTAATTAGTCAACAAATGTAATTAAACTACTACACCAATTATACTAACCCATAAGAATAGTAAACCTATCTAATAGTGACCAATCTCAAATTGATTTGTAATTTGATATGGTATAACGATCTCATTGAATCAATCTCTGTTATCTGTCAATCTGGGTCTGGTCCAAGTAAGGTAGAAATAGGATAGGAATGCATGTATATAAATAATGTAGACTGTAGTAGAGACGTGAAGTAAGAAACCATTTGAACATATATCAAAAGTTGGCCATGGAATCTGACTTAGGAAAGCTCGGGGGGTCACTTCCGGTACCGTGTGTACAAGAACTAGCAAAGGAGCCGCTGGTCAAGGTTCCTGCTAGGTACACGCGCCACGATCAAGATCCTCCTTCCATCACTTCTTTACTTGAAGTCCCCGTGATCGATATGGAACTCTTGCTTTCGGGTGGAGATTCAATGGATTCTGAGCTTCAAAAGCTTCATCATGCTTGTAGAGATTGGGGTTTCTTTCAGGTACTCTATACGTTATACGCACCACTATTCCATTTCTTTACTAGAAACTCGTTTTAATTGTCCGTTAACCGCACAGACATATATTTTTTTAATTAAATTAAAAAAATAAAAAATTTGAAATAATGAATTACAACTATTTAAATAAAAATACATCATCGTATCGGTAAATGATGAATTCTGAATTAATTATACACAACATTTGTTGTGTTATTTTGTTGGTTTTCCCTCTTTATTGCATATCAATATATTGAGACCGGAACGATTTGTTTCCTTAAAAATTGTAATTTGTTTATTGTTTATAGCTGAACCATACTTCAGAAGTATCTTACATGCAACAATTATTAACCTTAATTTTTGTTAATTAACATTGCATCTGATACTACAAATGAAAGTATTAACTAGAACTTGAAAGACAATTACACATCCGATGGAGACAGTGACATTTTGAGATAAAGACTTTGTCACTAACATTGCTTACACTTAATAGTTTAGCTTCTTCAATGTTATGTTCAACCTTTTTATTGGTTAGTTGGTAAAAAAAAATTTACAATAAAATATTATTTGATTCTTTTAATACAAAAATGATAAGATTTTGGGGATTTAGTATAAAAACTGAACAAATATGTTAATAAGTTACCTCTACAATTGTGATGAAGAATTAGGTTTGTTAAATATTATTTCGATATTAATTATATTTTCGTGATCAAGTAAGGTTTTTTTTTTCTTCGTGATTTTCTTGTCATCTAGATGAGATTTTCTGTATTTTTTTTGGTTTCATTTTACCGATTTAAATTTTTTGAAAATTCAACGCATTTTCAATTAAATGAAGACTATTCTGGAGTGTAAGTATAAATTGATGAGCTAAATCAAATCAAATTAAAACATATCAAATGATTTTATTCAATTAATGTATAACATATTCCAAAGCAACATTTAACTGATTTAAACACATGTAAACAATTAATGATAATCAGATTTATGTTTTCAATACATGACCCACCATTTTTATTACATAGAAATGACTTTCTACTTTATGAAGAAAATTTTGGTGAGATTTTGCTATTTTTAGACTACCTGGGTTTTATATATATACATACATAGATTATTAAGAGATTATTGGGGGGTCGGGTGTGAGACTTGGGTGGGTTTGAACCAACACGACGTAATAATGAAGATTTATTTTTCAGATTCCAAGGTTACATATGTTTTGTGGGGTATTTTTATTTATAACATTTTCAAACATGTAAAATACAAAATTAACCTAACTCTCAAAAAATTATCAAGTATAGCCTCTGTTGTACACAACGGGAGACTTGCTAACAAATTAACATAGTATAATATGATCAATCACAGAGAAGAGAGAAAGATTGAAGCCAATGGACTATCGAAATTTTATTAGAGTCAACCTTAAAAACGTTCTAGGGATACAACTATTTATATGGATACAATAAACACTCTAAAACCCTTAAAACAAGTTAAAACGGACAAAGCCCAAATTACCAAAAACGGGACCAAGCGGTCACTCAGTCCAAAGCACCAAGCGATCACGCATTTTCCTGAAAGTTGGTCCAAAAGAATCTTGACTAAGCGGCCGCCTGACCCTCAGCACCAAGCGACTGCCTTGTCCCAAAACCCGGCGATGCATTGTCCAAAACCCGACAATTCATATCGCGGGGGGACTACGCCCCCCACACCCCATTTTGAGGTTCAATTAAGTCCTACCACTGCCCCGGTTCCTCTGAGGGAACTCGACTGCTTCAATCGAGTCATCTCATTCTCAACAGCCTGTTTTGTGATGAATTATTTATAATACCCTTTTGGCTCTCAAAACTAATATAATGAGATTTATGTCGACTTTTGGGTTTATTAAAGGTCTATCAAAGGTCTATAAAGGTCAAGTTAATAGACCTTTGATCGACCTTATTATCTGAAAAATATTTTTACCTGTTTAAATTGTTTCAAAATTTTAAGTGGTCAAAGGATATAAAAGAACATTGCACAGGTCAAATGCCCATACTTAATAATTTCCTCTATGATTTTTTTAATGAAGATAAATATAAGGTTGTCACTTTTGTCAGTTATTTTTCATTGACAAAAACTTAGGAAAGATAAATCTTCCTTTGACATAACACAAGAAAATAGAAATGTTATTTTTCAATATCTATTCTAATCATGGAGACAAGATGAAACTTAGTCTTCCCCCATTAAATTTAATTATTGGAATAATCATAGCTAGAATTACTCAAAGAAAAGTGGTGGAAAAGTTTATACTCCTTTTTTACTCTAAAATAAGTAGTCATGTTCAACAAAAAAATATCTTGTCTATGTTTCTAATAATGTATTGTGCACAGTGATCTAATTAGTGTCTTTGACATGTGATTTAGAAGTTACATTGTGGTTTGAATTTGTAATGAGACAGAGACATAGGAAAAAAATGAATTTTGTAAGACTAAGAGAAATGAAGGATATATATATATCTTACAAGTTCGCTATCAAAACAGTTATTAAGGATTACCTTTATACGAACTAGAGCCTTGTACGCAGCGGAATAATTTCGCTTGAGCTACGATCTTCGTATGCCAAGATCTACAAACCTACAAGTCTCTCTCGTCGGATTGATATCACGGAGCACGGATATCAATACTGGTTCACACCGCAAATCTAAGCCTCTTGATGATTAGGCTAGAGAGAGTATTTTGGTGAGATTGATTTTAGGGAGAGAGTGGAGGCGCCACTTTCTAGGCGTGTAATGCAATAGGGTTTTATCCCCTTAGTTGCCCTATTTATATTATTACAAGAAACATATTTCTTGTAGGTTAAGTCAATCCTAAACCTATTTGGATTAGGATTCTAATTAACCAATAAATAATATAAATATTATTTCCATGTGGGCGGGACTAAATAATCAGGCCGCAAGCCCAATTACCAACAAGAAAGAAAAGTCAAAAACCACAAAGTAAAGTCCCTAAATATTACACATTTCATTTTTTATTTGTTCTAAAAAATTATTTATTTTAAAACTTTCTTTTCTAAAAAATATTTTTACCACTTTACTTTTACTTTTTCTATATATTTTAATTATAGTCAATTTAGAAAGAGAGAGAGTGCATAGAAAACGGACCCAATTTGAACAGTAAAAGTAAGGGTAAGAGCATGAACAACAACTTAGATCAAATAACCCAAATCAAACATAATCCATTAAAAACCAAATAAAATAATTTATTTGATACTCATTTGATTCAAAACCCAAAAAACCTTCTAACCGTGGCACATAATTCAATGCTTTTACATATCTCACCATATTTATCTCTATTACTTTAAATTTTTTTCCTTCAAAAAATGACTAAAAATATAAAAAACAATAGAAAATTTTTAAAATATCCAAATGAAACAAACAAAATCTCTATTTATAGGTAAAAATATATACTTTAATTTAGGAAAAAAAATAAAAAAATAATTTTTTTGGCTGAAAATTGGCCAAGAAAAACGATGGTGGAAAAATTATTTCATCCACTTGAAAAACTGCCATGTGGATAGGGGAGGGCGGGAGGTGTTGGGTTGGGCTTGTCGGTGTTGGGACGCTTTTCTTGAAAATTTTGGTATTAAACGAACGTGTTTTGTTTTGTAAAAGGCTAATTCACGGTCGTTTTGGTGTTTGGCTGGTTGGTTTGATTTTTTTTTAATTTGGTTTTGATTTGTAACCTATATTGATCCAAATCAAACAGAATCAAATAAAAAATATATTATATTATATTTAGATCCACCGTTAAAAACTAAAATTTGGTTTGATTCGGTATTTGATCCAATGTTGTTCATGTTCTAAGGGTATTAACTATTAAGGTATACATATATATTTTTTATTTCTTTCGAACATAAAATAAAAAATAAAGTTGAAATTAAACAAGTGATCATGGTATTTCAGTTGATAAACCATGGAGTGAGCTCTTCATTGGTGGAGAAAGTGAAGGTAGAGATCCAAGAATTCTTCAACATGCCAATGGAAGAGAAGAAAAAGTTTTGGCAGAAAGAAGATGATATTCAGGGATTTGGACAGATCTTTGTTGTATCTGATGAGCAGAAGCTTGATTGGGCTGACGTGTTTTACCTCGCCACTCTTCCTCGTAAAGTCAGACTTCCTCACTTATTTCCTGAACTCCCTCTTCCATTCAGGTAATGTACTCTCTCTCCCTCTCTCCATAACATCAGACTTCAATAGCTCGAACAGAGGTGCAACTATCCCAGCTTTCATAATAATATATTCATACTATTTTTATTCAATACTTTAATAAGCATTTTAATAAATACTTTAACCAGGATCAAATAAAATCCAAACCCAATTCAAATCCAAAAATTGAGGATATTGATCGAGCTTTGAAAATACCTATTTCATAATACTATATTGTTCATGTCTTGAAAGTTTCAAATTTTCAGAGCCTCAGTCCTTTTGATAAATGTCGTTAGATAAATAACGTTAAATTGCTCATGTGTCTCATACGTACATTTAGCAATAACTAAAAATGAAATTTACCCAAACCTAACTTATATCACAATTTGTAATCGAGCTCTTTTTAGTTTGGAAAAAGTCCACAAGCCCTACTTCCCCAAATTGTAGGCCTTCTACCTCTTCTTCCTCAACTTTTATAATTTGCACAAACAAGGAACTCTGAGTTGCGATCTTTAATTTCTCTCTCTCATCCCCATCTGAACTACGACTACAATTCTTTAACTTATTCTAGTCTCTTAAATCGACAAGAAAGAAACACATGGTAATCAAAATTGATCAAAGCAGTGGGCTTCTAATTAATTAATGGCTTCGAGTTAATGATGTAGTTGAAATCTAGTAGCAATAGATAAACACCAACGTCGTTGAGATCGCGCACGATTACCGACCGTTGATCTTCCAAAATCACGTAGAGGGTTACAATCTACCGCGATTCATGCATCAATCCACATTGATTCAATGAATGCCGGGAATTGGAATGAAAGAACAATATTATTAGCCGACAAATACTGCCTCAAAATAAACCCTAAGAGCAACAAAAATCGAAAAAAAAAACCACAACTTGACTGAAAACTTACGAGACCAGTCTAAACGATAATTTTTCAAGTCTTGTAGAACTTTCTAAGAGCTTCTGTGCGGTGGGACCAGTGGTTTCACTTGAGTCAAAAGTTATGTTCCTTTTCGTACGTTGGGTCCAAACTGTCGAGAAAATCTAGTGCGAGACTGCATCAGTAAACATGTCAAATGATCTTTAGGTATGCAAGTCCAAATCATTGTCTAGCCAAATCCGCGATGGCCCCTCCAAATCTCCAATGTTCCTTTCCAAGATTATCCACATCATTTCCACATTTCCATCTCCCGAATTCACAACAATAAATCATGTTTGAATCACCAACATGAAATTTTTGAGCAATTTGATGAAAATAGGGCTTTTATTATGTGAAAAAAAGGTTGGATGTCGACCTCAACATTACTCTATGTCCTCCAACGGAACTTGAGCAATTCCTGCCTCGAGCAGCAACCAAAGATATAGTGATTGATGAAAAACGTGTTGTTGCGAAGAGTGATTCTATCAAATTTACAATGGTTGAGAAGAGTCTAGAAAGCTTAGGTGATCATATTGAAGTTCATAGTGTTTGTGAAAATGAAGAAGCGAACGTTGTTGAAGAGTGACAAAATACGAAGTTCTTAGATCTCTAACGTCGGAGATCAAAGCACAGGAATCGATAACAATGGAGGTTCCAAACAAGAAACAACCAACATCGAGCCATATAAAGTAAAATGAGGAGGAGAAGGGTGTTTCAACGCAATTGATGTTTGGCGAGTTAGAGTAGGAGCCGACGAAACCAAACGGGGAAACGGAGCCAAGTCACAAGTAAACCAAAAGCGGGACACAAAGTAAGAGTTGTTGGAGGACGGCGGTGGCGGTGGCGGTGGTGGAGGAAGGATGGTATGGGGAATTGGAGGACCGATGGTGAAATTGAAACGTCAGAGGAGTCGGTTTTTGCCGTAAAAATACAAAGACTCAATTGTCAAGCCATTGGCTCGGTTGTCATGTCCTAGATGGACCGTTGTTTAGTCAAAAAATAAATGATCAATCCATGTGCTCGGCTCACCATGTGACAGATTCGAAACTCTAAAGGCTCGATTGCAATGATATAAGTTAGGTTTGAGAAGTTTTCATTTTAGTTTTTACTAAATACATGTGTGAGGCACATGAGCAACTTAACAGTATTTCTTTAACGACATTTATAAAATAAAATAAAAAATCTAAAAGCTGAGAATATTTGAAACTTTTATAACTCAATTGTTACGAAAATTTCTTCAGGGACTAATGGTGAGAATGATCAAAAGCCAAGGGATCAATGGTGCTATTAAACCAAAGACAAAAGTACTACTCCATTTGTTCCAAAACTATTGTTTTGGTTTCTTTTTTCGTTCGTCTCAAAAAATTATCTTATTTAAAAGTTTCATTTTTGAAACAACATTTTTATCATTTTACTCAAAAAAATATTTCCTACTTTAATTAAGGGTCATATGCATGTGCTTTAAAATAAACTACTCATGTATTAATAACCAACTCAATTATTTTTCTTTGATCCGTATGTCGGGTCAAACAAGATAATAATATTAGGACGGAGGGAGAATAATTATTGACGCCGAAACTCTAATTTTTAAGTTACCAAACAACTTCATAGTACTGCCCTCAATCCTACATAATTGTCTTGTTTTAATTTTCCAACTTCAAACTGATTGTTTTTCAAATAAATGTTTTTAAGTAATTTTAATTTTTTCGAAACTATGAAACACTTAATTTACATTATACTTTGTGTACTATAAATTACGTATTGTATGGTTTTGGAAAAAAAATAAAAGGCAAAAGTTAATTTTTAATTTAAAAAACAATCAATTTGATTTTTAAAAGACAAAACATAATAATTATTTGGGAACATATATATTCTCCCCCGAGAGAGTGCTCGAACTCTGATTTGTTTGGAACATCAGGGGTCACAAGTGTCAACACCAAAAGAAAAAGGCACAATTATAGTCGTTTTCATTACGAGAAATTTGAAAGACGTCAATTTTCTTCTCACGGAAAATATAAAAGAAATTGAATGATCCATAAAATTTGGAATGTCTATGGGAATGGAATGGAAATATACCTAAAATGATTGGTCCCCTTGCTACTTTTTTAAATAATATACTAATAATTAATAATAATTGTATCCAATTTTTTGGCGCTATTTTGACTTATTAAACTAATATTGTTTAACTCGGTTTAGGATTTGGTATTATATCCATATATATAATTGTACCCCTATAATGTGTACAAAATTGACAATAAATTTCAATAGTTCGTGGACCCTAATCTCTTTCTCTCTCTATTATCTTCAATAGATCTAGCGCTATAATTTATGATTCTTTTGTTATTTGCTTCTGCTTTACACAATATATAAACATTGTAAATATCATTTCCACAAGCTTGAGCTCGTACAATATCATTTCCACTTATTTAATTATTAATATTAATGCATGTAGTGGAAAAAGACTAGTTTGTTAGTAAGGGTATCTCCGATGACCGTAACATTCCTTTCATATTTAACGTTTTCTTCATTTTTCAAAGTACTAAAGGGTGTCGGGGGAAAATGTTACACAGGTACACCCTAGATGCCTACTCAACAGAAGTAAAAAGTTTAGCCATAAAAATCTTTACACAGATGGCAAAAGCCTTAAAAATGGATGTTGAGGATATGACATTGTTGTTTGAAGAAGGAGCGCAGTCCATGAGGATGAATTACTATCCACCATGTCCGCAACCGGAGCTCGTCATCGGCCTTACCCCTCACTCTGATGCCACTGGCCTCACCATCCTTCTCCAACTCAATGAAATGGAAGGCCTCCAGATAAGAAAAGATGGACGGTGGATTCCTGTTAAACCTCTCCCCGACGCTTTTATAATAAACATTGGGGACATTCTAGAGGTATGTAACAAAAGAATCACATTTTATTTCGGCCTAACATAATACTCCCTTCGTCTCGAAATTATCATCCTTTTTTCATTTTTCTTCCATCCTAAAATAATTGTTAAGTTTAAAACTTACTTTTTTAGAACATTACTTTTATCACTTTATCCTTATTTTTTCACCCTACTTTAATTATGAGTCGCATACACATAGTCTTTAAAGGAAACTACACATTAAACCAATATAAATAATCAAGTTAATTATTTTTTCTTAATCCATGTGATGGATCAACTAGGAAGATAATTTAGGGATGGAGTACTTTTTTACTTTCTTCTACCATAAAATCTTTCTCCGTCAAGTAATTTAATGATTGAGCTAATCTTACATTGAGTCGACCGTGGTTTTACGATTGCATTTTTTTTTAAATTTACATTGCCCACATTGCCCAAAAAAAAAAAAATTGTCGCAAAATGAAACTCGTTAAGTATTTTTTAACGCTTGAGTTCGCATGATGCTCTTAATTAGCCACTTTGTTATTTTGAATGTGTGATACAAAAAAATTGAATGCATACTGAATGCACATAATTATGCTGCTAGGATTAGGGGTATAAATCGGAACCACCGAACCACGGAACTGAACCAAACTAAATCAATCAGTTTGGTTCGGTTTTGGACGAAAACGGTTCGCTTTCAGTTTCAAAAATTGAAAATTTCGATTCGGTTCACCGTTTTTGGTATCGAACCAAACCAAATCAGTCATTATTATTTGATTTTGTAAATTATCTTCTTAAGACAATTTAAGTTAAGCCATAATAGTTTTATAACTTGTATATGTTAATGTTGTATTTCTCATGTCTGTCCATTTCCCAAATTCAGAATCAAAATTGGTCATTTTTTATTTCACAATATGTAAATGAAAAGTTGGAATAAAGTTTAATAAAATCAAACATATACTTTTTAATCAAAAACCACACGAAACCAAATAAAAAAGTGTCATGTGAGCTCAACTTGCCTTCTGTTTTCCATGTCACGTGTCTAGAATAATCTAATGACTAATAATAGTATCGTGTCAGCTCAAGCGTCATGTAAACCATACGAAGTTAGTTTCAGTGTCTAAAGAAGAGAGAAAATTTCGCTACATTGGACAAAGTTTAAAAATATTGCAATTATAAAAGTAAAAGTTGACCCCAAAGGATGTTATTGATTCATATTCATTGTTTTTCCGACATGCTTTTTTTCAGATTGTGACTAATGGAATTTATCAAAGTATCGAGCACAGGGCCACCGTTAACTCACAAAAAGAGAGACTCTCTATTGCTACATTTCATAGCGTGAAACCTGATGGGGATTTAGGTCCGGCACCAAGCCTCATTTCTCCTCAAACTCCACCATTATTCAAAAGGATTGGTGTTTCAGATTACTTCAAGGGTTACCTTTCTCGGGAACTTGTCGGAAAATCATACCTTGATGTGATGAGGATTAAAGGAAATGGTCAGAAAAATTGATCGAAGATGATTGTGTGTGTGTTGGGCATAATTTATTTGAAATAAATTTATGTTTACTTAGAAATATATACTCAAAAGAAATATCTAGTGTTAAATAAGTGCTCATGAGTGTTATAAATGATCAATAAAAAGAATATATCAGTCTAGCGAGATTCATGTGCGTTGTAAGTGTTGTTAATGAATTTTTAAAAGTGTTTTTTCTAGTTCTTTCATTTTCTTGTTTACTTTTAATTGGTCAATTCTTTTTGTCTTTTAATCATTAAAGAGTTTATAGCCTTATAATTGTGTTGTTTTGTATATAGCTTTTTTTAATATGGCAAAACCCTCCATTTGGCCACCCAACTTTTCAAAAACTTGCAAGGCGGCCACCGAAAGTTTAAAACTTGCAATGAGGCCACTGTACATTAGTTAGGATGCAAGCGTGCCCATTTTGTGAGAACCCGAAACCTACTTGTATAACTTGTCTTCCATACTTGTTTAACATGATTAGAACATGTTTTTAACATGCTAGTAGTATCCCTAACATGATTGACTCGATTGCATTCCTTGATCGAACCGTAATTGTCGTATCGAACGCCTATTGCCTTTCATGCTCTAGATTGACTTGTTCTTGCTCGGGATTTGATCTTTTAGACTTAGCCAAGACCTTGAGATACTTTTATCATTGTTATAAGGACCCTTGATACTCATTCTAATGCTTCTTAGAGTTGTATATGCCTTATATGCGTTATACGTGCAAATCTGGACCTGTTTGACCTAAAGTATGGCCTGAGGAATCGTTCCACCATGCCAACCGAACATTTTGGGCATTGTTAGGCCACAAGAACCGAACATATTGAAGGAAGTTCGGCCACCACAACCGAACAGAAGAAATTTCCAGCAAAACGGGATTTTTCTGCAACATTGGTTGATTACGATCTTACCCTTACTAAACCTCTTTCATTAGTGACTTAAACCACTTGTATTAGAGTCTTATTAGCCTAATCTAGGCCTAATTAAGATTGATAAACCTATTTCTACCATTCATCAAGTGACACGTGTATTCCACTCACGCCTTAATAGGGCTGATTTCTTTACATCAGCCGAAGACTTCATTTTACGATCTATTTCTTCCCTTCTTCTTCTCTGGTCTGGAGAGAGTTCATGCGTGAGAGTCTCGGTGAGATTAGTGCGTGAGGCTTTGACTCCAAGTGATCTCAAGACCCGCTTGCGATTCCGAGACCGCCGTTGCGTAGCCGTCGTCGAGACGAGCGATTGTCACCGCATAGTTTTTCTTGCATCGTCTTTTGCTTGGCTTGAGGTAAGCTATCGATTTCCCTTAGGTCCATATTAGAAATAACATGCTACCCCCTCTTGCTTCCCTTCTCTCATGTCTAAATCATGCTCTCCTTGTGTTCTACCATGATATTGATACATTTTAAAGAGTATGAATTTCTGGGAATTATAGACCATGAATGTAAATGTTGTGATTTGGACACTAAGCCTAGAAGTAAAAGTGTTCTACTCTACATTAGAAATAACTATTATTCTTGGGTCATAGACTTTCGACCATTATTTGGGAAAACGTGATCTAGGGTTCCATAATTTAGGAACTTGAGTTTATTGTTAGCTATGGTTATAAATTGGATTAATGACTTAGATTAATCAATGCGATGACTTAGAAAATAGTTGGAAATGCAAATAGTGTTTAACTCTATTTGGTTTGAATTATAGAAATGACTCAACGGAGTCGACATTAGTGAGCTATTGAACAATACCGGCTCAATGATCGATCCCTACGACGTTATTACATGCGTTCAACTAGAAAACTAATTCTAGACTATTGAAATGGATTGACTGTCATGCTTGTATCTTTATGACATAATAAATGCATACTTGATAATTGATATATTGAGTTCCCTCTTGTTGAGCTCAATCTTGATTGTTTATTGATGAGATTATACACTAATCTTGAACGAGGACGCTCTTGTCGAACTCGTTCCATATTGATTGATTGTTAAGTAAATACTACTTGGCATTGCATAAGTCCAGCTGGCATACTTGTTATCGCACACACCCTCCACGGCGGGCCACCGTGGGGAAGAGCTCTCCTTGGCCAACCAATACGCGACCATTGAGAATGACTATTGTTTTCCCGAGCATTCCTCGGAGATCGATGTATTATCACAACCATCGATTATCGCACGCTATCGAAGGTGTCTGTTTTGCAGGTCTACGAAGCGGCCCAGCTCTATATCCTCATATTATGTGAACTATGTGCAATAATGTGCATCTTAAATATTTGATCTACATGATTGTAATATTGTTTTGCCTAACGTGTCGCATAATGTCATGTCATGCATGATTGATAGCTTACGAGTCTTTATGACTTACCCGTTCCCCTGTACTTTTTTTAGATCCTGGCAGGACATGACCTTCCCATTGAGGCTCGCAGTGCTCGTATACTTTAGTTCTCTTTTGATCAGGCTTTGCAGTTGAAGAGGTGGTTTTAGAAGTCCTCTTCTCTTCTTTTGTATTTTGCAAGGACGATGGGTATAAGCTAGTCATCTAGACTATGCTTGGGATTGTATAGACTTGAACTCGTGTATTCCTGTTAGCTACTTGTAGTATCAACTCTTGTAGTATGTATACTTCTCTTGATGCCGGCAATTGTATTCGCCGTGCCTTGTATATTGTATTTTTGTTCACTACGTATAGACTTCCGCTGAGCATCCTATTAGCTCTTATTTATTTCCTTATCGTATTAACTGCTTAGCTTGGGTTCCGGCTGTAGTGTCGCCGAAGACTTGGATTATTGCTTAACTGTTTTATCAGGTGAAACGATTTTGAAAATGCCGACCTTTAGTGTCGAGTCTTGTTGCGACTGAAATGTTGCGTCACGTCAGTTTTAAAATATTTTGAGTCCTTGCATGTTCTTCCTTTCTTGTCCCTCTTGTCTTGTCTTGTTTGGCGCTCCGGTCCGCGGTTCCATCTTGGGTCCGGGGTCGCCACAGTTGGTATCAGAGCTCTCGTTAGCTCTCGTTATTGGTTAGCTCTCGTTAGCTATTGGTCAGGATAGGTTCCATGGCCTAGGTGGGTTGTTTCTTGTGTGATGTTCTAACGCCAAGTGAATTCTTATAGGTGCTTGATGGTGAATCCTAGAGCAGATCGTGTAGGTAGAGACCCAGGAGAGTTCCTGATGAACCTGAGGCGGAATTGCCACCTCCACCACCGAATCCTATAGGCATGAATGCACAGATGGCAGATTTGTATCGCCGCATGACAGAGTTTATAACCGAAATGGCTCAGATAGGTCAAGGTCAGAATGTAACTCCACCACCACCACCAGAACCGAATGTGAGAGTATCGCCACCAAGGAATGATGTTATACCTGAAGCAAGAGTGTGAAATAATACTATCTTAGAGAGGTTCTTGAAAATGAAGCCTCCATCATTTGAAGGAGAATCGGATGCTAGTATGGCCGAGTTATGGCTAGAGGACGTGAAGAAGATCTTTGCAGTTCTGGACTGCACGGATGAGGAGAAGGTTGTGTTAGCTGTGTATAAGCTTAGAGGAGCCGCCAATCATTGGTGGGAGGTTCTACGCGATAGTTGGGAGTTGAACCGAGTGGCTCAAGTATGGCCTAACTTTGAGATGGAGTTTAGGGCTTCTTACGTGCCTGTTGTGGTTAGACGACGACGAGAGAAAGAGTTCCAGGATCTAGAGCAGGGAACCATGTCTGTAGCTCAGTATTCTGCTAAGTTCATTGAATTATCTCGTTATTGTGCACATCTGGTGCCAGATGAGAGACACAAGACTCATAAGTTTGTGAAGGGGTTGAAGACTGAATTTAGGAGACAGTTGTTATCTCTTCAGTTGGAGGATTACAAGAGCGCAGTAGATCGTGCGTATGAGATAGAGCGAGACATTAAGGAGCATGCATAAGTCTTCTCGGCTAGCCTTCGCAGTGACCTCACAAAGCATTCGTGAAAGGTCATCTTACGGAAATCGATCCGGCCAGGTGGCAATCGTCATTTCATTATCGAGAATAGGCAACGATGCGGTGGGCGATTTAGGCGACGATCGGAGAGTCGTGGTAGTAGTGCTTTTACTCCTCAGGATCAGCCGACTCAGAGTAGTGGACCTTTGACTTGTTCTCATTGCCATAAGATTGGGCATTCGAGCGAGCAGTGCAGGTATAGGCTTGGCACTTGTCTTGGTTGTGGAGACTCTAGTCATAAGGTCAGAGACTATCCTAAGACTAGAGTGACACAGTCCGTAGGTTCTGTTCAGCAATCCGGATCCAAGAGAGATAGTGATGGGCGTCCCAAGGCGCAGGCTCGTGTTTTTGCACTTGATCAGCAAGGTGTTCTCGAGTCTACGCATGTGATCGGAGGTATTCTCTCTGTCTTCGGTCATAGAGCTCGAGTTCTTATTGATCACGGTTCTACTCATTCTTATGTCGCATTGCATTTCATAGAGCATTTATGTGTATTGCTTGCTCAGTTGCCTTACGTGCTTGAGGTGTCTACACCGTTGGGTGAATGCTTATTGGCGTCTGAAGTTTATAGAGATTGTGACGTGCTTGTTAATGATCGAGTCTTGCATGCTGATTTGGTAGTATTGCCTATTCGAGACTTTGATGTGATTCTTGGTATGGATTGGCTTTGTGTGAATCATGCTTTAGTAGATTGCCGTCGTAAGAGAGTCACTTTTGCCATGCCCGGTATTCCGGAGTTCGTGTTTATGGGTGATCATGCTATGAAAGGTATTCATGTTATTTCTGCTTTACGTGCTAGACAACTCTTATCCTGGGGTTGTACGGGGTATTTAGCTTGTGTGCTTGATACTAGTGTCCCGACTGCTAAATTAGAAGATGTTCCGGTAGTTAGTGAATTTCCAGATGTCTTTTCTACCGATTATGCATTGCCTCCCGACCGTGAGTTAGAGTTTTGCATTGAGCTTTTGCCAGGAACTTCGCCTATATCTAGAGCGCCTTACAGAATGGCTCCAGTGGAGTTGAGAGAATTGAAAGAGCAGTTACAAGAACTTCTAGATAGAGAGTTCATTAAACCGAGTGTGTCTCCGTGGGGTGCACCGGTGTTATTTGTGAGAAAGAAGGATGGTAGTTTACGACTTTGCATAGACTATCGACAGTTGAACCAGGTTACTATCAAGAATCGGTATCCTTTGCCACACATTGATGATCTGTTTGATCAACTTCGAGGCTCAGTTGTTTATTCCAAGTTTGACTTGAGGAGTGGCTATTATCAGTTGAGAGTTAGAGAGGAGGATGTTCCTAAGACAGCCTTTCGTACACGTTATGGCCATTATGAGTTCGTGGTTATGCCTTTTGGTTTGACGAATGCACCTACAGTCTTTATGGATTTAATGAATAGGGTGTTTCGTGAATATCTTGATTGCTTTGTGGTTGTGTTTATTGATGATATCCTCGTGTACTCGAAGTCGCGAGAGGAGCATGAGATTCATTTGAGAGAGGTTCTTTCGATCTTGCGTGAGAATAAACTTTATGCTAAGTTCAGTAAGTGTGCTTTCTGGTTGGAACAGGTTGCTTTTCTAGGACACGTGGTGTCTAGTGATGGTATAGCAGTGGATCCATCCAAGGTTGAGGCAATTACTAAGTGGAAGATGCCTAGTACGGTGACCGAAGTCCATAGTTTCTTGGGCTTGGCAGGTTATTACCTTAGGTTTATCGAGGGGTTTTCGAAGATCGCTACTCCGATGACTAAATTGATACAGAAGAATTCTTCTTTTATATGGAGTGATAAGTGCGAGGCTAGTTTTCATGAATTGAAGAGAAGGTTGACTACAGCTCCTATCTTAGCATTGCCTAGTGGTTCGGAGAACTTTGTTATTTATAGCGACGCTTCACTAGAAGGTTTGGGTTGCGTGCTTATGCAGAATGGGAGAGTTATTGCCTATGCTTCGAGGAAGCTATCACCTCATGAGCAGAATTATCCGACACATGATCTCGAATTGGCCGCCATCATATTTGCACTTCATAAGTGGAAGCATTATCTTTATGGAGCTAAGTTTGAGATATACACTGATCACAAGAGTTTAAAGTATCTCTTTTCGCAGAAGGAGTTGAACATGCGACAGAGACGATGGATGGAGAAGCTTAAAGATCACGACTGTACTATCTTGTATCATCCAGGGAAGGCTAATGTTGTTGCCGATGCCTTGAGTAGGAAAGTGTATATGTCTTGCTTGATAATGAGAGAGTGGAAGATGCTCGAGGATGTCCGCGAATGGGGTCTAGTTGTGAGTGGGCATAGTGTTATCTTTGCTAGTGTACGTGTTACGCCTGCTTTGTTTGGGTTGATTAAGGAAGCTCAGGCTACTGATCCTGAACTGAAGAATATTATTGATGGTTTGGGTGATGGTAAGACACCGGAGTTTGCTATGAACACTGATGGGATTTTAACTTTTCGGGGTAGAGTTTGTGTTCCTGCCACCGATGGGGTTAAGCGTATGGTTCTTGAGGAGGCTCACAAGGCCAAGTACACTATACATCCAGGGAGTACTAAAATGTATAGGGACTTGAAGAGACAGTTTTGGTGGAATGGAATGAAAAGAGAGATCGCAGAGTATGTATCTAGATGCTTGACATGTCAACA
Organism: Codonopsis lanceolata; assembly: GCA_013146195.2. Lineage (NCBI taxonomy): Eukaryota > Viridiplantae > Streptophyta > Magnoliopsida > Asterales > Campanulaceae > Codonopsis > Codonopsis lanceolata. The sequence continues at coordinate 105,879,488 of CM028383.1, read as the reverse complement.
AGTGAAAGCTGAACACCAAAGAATTTACCAGACTTGAATATAGATAAATACCTTCGGAAAGCTTGATTTGAGAACATGGTTGTACTTTTGAAATATCGGAGACCAGATGGATTCGTGAGCATACTCTGCAAGGATGGGCTGTAGGCACCAATATGAGCAAATGAGACACCCCTGGGGTTTGAAAGCCCCTAGTCCTGAATTGTTGCTTATGATCCTGGAGTTGGCCTTTTCTGGATTTCCTGCCTTTCCAGATTTTTCTACCTTCTTGGCTTTCCAGCTTTCTTTTCTTCTCTGGCTCCCTATCGGTCCTTTTTTTTTTCTTTGCTTTTTTTTTTTGTTTTTTTTTTTGCATTCCTTTTTTTTTAAAGTGGTAGCCCCTGACATCTCGAAGTAGGACTTACTAAATCTCTTTTTTTTAATCAAGAATGAATGATGCACTTATCAACTGGTGATTGCAATTATGAGAGGTTAAGAGATAAATTTGGAGATGACAATTGAGAATAACAGTGAGGGAGATTTCCTGTCTTTTCATGTTTTGCGAAACAAAACAGAAAACACATAGCAAATACTTTTTTTTTTTTTTGAAGAGTAAATCAAATGATTTGACCGAACCCGAAGGCAGTCTACGTACCTCATTTCGAGACTCAGGTCATCGTAGTTCAACTCTATTAGAGAAATTTTCACTTTGCTAATCTTCTCTTTTTTTTTTCTTTTTTTTTAAACAATCATTTTTTTTCAATTGGAAAGAATACATATTTTTTTATTTTTTGTGAACACTCTTTTTTATTTCGGTTGTTACAGGGTTGAAAATGCAAAAGGACAAAGCAGGATGCGCAAAACAGTGAAATGCAGGGGTTAAAGTGTGAAAAAAGAAACTACTTGGCCTAAGTTGGTGCCACCCATGGATGAAATGGGGGTGGCGCCCAGATCGCTAATGGGTGGCGCCAAGTTTCAAGCTACAGTGCTCCCAAACTGCTACAGGACAGCTACAGTTCGCCGTAATGTGAAAAATCCTCCCCGATATGTACAACTAAGTGAAGCAAGAAGAGAGAAAATTTAATTCCCTCGGTGTCCTCTTCCCAGTCTATAAATAGAGCCTTCGGGGCTTACTTTCAGACACAACTTTTCTTCCCCGAAGAATTCTCCGCGTCGTTGTTACGCTGGAGAAATAGAGAACGAAGTGAGATACTGAGCGATCCTTCTCCAAAGCCTCAAAACCCTGCCAAAACTCCTCCAAACTTAAAACTCACCGGTTAAAGTGAGCCTTAGCCCCCAGCTAGATTTCCACTCTATTTCCCCGGTCCAAAAATCGTGAAAAGAACAGTTGCTCTGCCCGATTTAAAAGGCCAAATCAGTCAGAAATAAGCTGTTATTCTGACTGATTTCCGCCTTCCTCAAGCAACCAAAACAACAAAAATAAACAGTTACTCTGCCCGGATCCCGAGGCAAAAAGTAACCTTCGAAGCAGTTATTCTGCCCTAATCTCCTCACCACTTCATCAAAAAAAGACTCCCTCTCCCTGAAGGACAGAGCGAGCACACCCTAGTCCGCCAGTAGGTAAGTTTTAAATATTTATTTGTAAAAAGTGTTATTTTCCATCCGGCCTAATATAAAAATGTAAGTCGTTTTGCTGGTTGGATTTAGTTAGAAATAGCACTAAAAAGAACCATTATTATGGCCAAATATTTTTAACTATATTTGTAACTATTTGTAAGGAGATGGCTGCGAGTCCGTAAATAATGTAGCCACGGATATATATATATTTTTTTATTTCCTATCTTTTAATGCTTTGTTTATCTGCTAAATAAATATAACAAAAAACATACTTTAGTCAAAAACTACTTTTGAGACCGAAAGGGCGAGTTGGGTGCCTAGCACCTTCCCAACTCGTAACTTAGCCTCCGAACTAGTTTTTACAATCTATGGTTTTCTTTTTTTTTTTTTTGCTTTATTTCTATCTTAAAATAAAGAGGGCGACTCTATAAAACGTTTTGGATCCAGTGGGGCATCGCAATATCTTTTCTTGCACTTTTCCGTTTTCCCCTAAAAAAGGGAGAATGAGAATGAAAAGGTGATGTATTCCTATATCATGGTCTCCCCTAAACAAGGGATAACTTGATGCAGGAAACCCAAAGCAACCATAGTGATCCGAAATAGACCATAAGGCTATTTTCATAAAATCCATAGTGTGGCCTCGCAACACTCCTTTCTTGCACTTTTCCGTTTTCCCCTAAAAAAAGGAGAATGGGAATGAAAGGGTGATGTATTCCTATATCCTGGTATCCCATAAAAAAAAGGATAACTTGATGTAGAAAACTCAAAGCTCCCATATTGGACCAAAAATCCACTAAAGTCAACCGAGACGTATTCAAACGCGTTATCTTAGACAACACTCCTCTCGCACTTTTAATTTCGTCTTCCCCTAAACAAGGGAGGGTGGAATGAGAGCAGTGGTGTCCCGCATCCGCACGTACGCGCACCCCTATCCAAGGACGCGCGGGGCGCGGGCGCATCCGGGCGACCCACAGTGGCGACTCTGATGGGGAGATCGTTTTATTTTAAATAAAATAGAGGGCTAGACTCATAAAAAAAATTGTTTTTATTTGTTTCTGGCTAAAATATGCTTGTTATATTAATTTCTGCATTTGAATATTGCGTTCCTATACATCCGTGTCTATATTTGTAGATATGATCCTCCATCTTGCAACAGTTTCTTTCCAGTCACTATTACGGATATACTTAAAAATATATGTTTTTGTTTTCAGAAAATAAATTTTAAAAAAAGGTTTTCGCAAAAAAAAAATCAAAAAATGTATATATGCAATAAATTTCCGGGCAGCACAACAATAAAAGGGTCGGGGCTTTATCTTTAATATTGTTTTATTTTCGGCCCATATATATTTATTTTGTTCTGTTTACTTTTTCTTACTTCGCAAATTTGTACATATTTACATTCATTCTTCCATTTTATTTTGGGGATATAGGACCGATTTATAATTAATAGGAATAGATAGATTCCCTGCTTTTCTTTCTATTTCTTAATGTGATGTGCTTGTTTGCTTGCGCTCAAACTAAAAAAGTCGAGAAAATCCACAAATAACAGCAAGACATGTCATATTTGTTTTTATTTCCTGTTTATATCTGAAAAAGAAACAAAAAAGTTTTTACTGCTTTTTAGATACTACACACACGTGCACGCATGTAAATATATTCCGAACTGATACCCTACACCATGGCCAGCCTACCCCCTGCATAAGCCATCGTTAGAATGCATATAGATTTTTAGGACACTTCAAAGACCGATCCGTTTTTGCATTTTTGAATCATGGGTCACCCCTGTAATTAAAAAATATGAGATCAAAAAAAATATATAGTCAAAATAAATGCGCAAAAAAAAATGATCAGTAAAAAAAATGTTGAAAAAAATAAGTGCGCATAAAAAAAATGATAAATAAATACACAGGGGCTGATTTATTATTCTCTGATGCTCGACCTAGACCATTTCGAATGGTGGATCCTGGAAAGAGTATAGACCCTTCACCTGGGATCAGTCCGATCTTGGGGAGTCGAAAGGCAGGTGGAATATATATATATATATATATATATATATATATATATATATATATATATATATATATATTATTTTTTAAAAAAAGAAACAGGGACGGCACCCTGCAGGAATTTATTGATAAAAAGGAAAAAAACAAACTAGAGGGGGACAACCAGCCTTACCCAATCAAGGGGGGACAAAGGGGCCTGACCTCGAAAAAAAGGAAATACAAAGAAAACTAAAGTCTACGAAAAGAAGATAAACCAACAGGATCCTGCTGAAGAGCACGACGAACCTCCCCCGGAAGTTGAGAAACCACTGAAAAATCCTTATCACATTGCATATTGTGAGCAACAGCCGCAAGCCGATCCGCCACAGAATTCCCTTCCCTGAACACATGATAAAGACTGTTGTTACCCAGAAGATCCAGACATTTCCGAAGATCATAAGTAAATTGCCAAGGACAACCTTGAGAACCCTTAATAGCTGAGGCTACCACTAAGGATTCCACTTCCACCACCACCCGATCATAGTTCATAGCACGACACAAAACTAAACCATCACGAAAAGCCTGAAATTCAGCTCCAGTGTTGGTTCCTGAACCATAATATCGAGAAAAACCATAGATGAAGAACCCATTCGAATCTCTAATAACACCCCCACCAGTAGCAATGCCGTTGAGCGAAGAGCCATCAGTATTAAGCTTTACAAAATTAGCCCCTGGAGGATGCCAACGAATCCAGGTCCCATTAAACAAGCTGACCTTCTTAATAGGCAAATTGAATGCTTGCAAACTTAGAAAACCCATTCTCGAAATAGGAGATTTCGGACGGAAAAGCCAAAGAATATCCTTTAAACCATTCAAAACTTGCTTGAAGATAACATCTCTAGCCATAGGGACAGAATCAAAGATAGCACAACAACGAGCCTTCCATAAAAACCAACATCCGTATAGCAAAATACCAATCTGAACAGCTCCCCCTTGATTACGAGCTGAAACTCCCTCTATCCAAATTCTGAATAAATGAGCAACATTAGAATAACTATCGATCTTGTGAAAAGGCTGAGCTAGACGATGCCATAAATCACGGGCCACCTCTGAATGCACAAAGACGTGATCAATAGACTCTCGATCTGGAGAACTATGGTAGCAAACACAATGGGAGACTATAGGAACTTGCCGAGAGTGTAAGCGCAAATCCACCGGGATAGCACCATGCATGAGCTTCCAGCCGAATGCACTAATTTTTGTGGGAATCCATGGTTGCCAAATCCTTCTAGCCCAATAAAGAATAGGAGAATGATTACGGAAGAGATTCCAATAAGCCTTTATGTCAAAATGACTAGACGAGGTCTCACAGAACATCAGACTATCTCTCTCATTTTCTGCCAAATGAACCCGCTGAATAAAGCCTTGGTATTGAATAGGAATGCTGGGAAGGAAAGTTTCCAGATTATCTAGAGCCTGCTTCACTGTCAGTTTAATATCAATAGGTTGAGGGCCCTCCTAACCTAACACCAACCCAATTGTCGTTCCAAAAGGAGACATCACCTCTACCAAGGATCCATCTGCTATGTTGCATGAGAGGCTCAATATGAGCATAAACTGCCCTCCAGACATGAGATGCAGTCTTGGGAGCTATAAACCATGAGCACTCCTGTACTTAGCTGTAGTGAATTGAGCCCATAAGCTGTGCCCTTGAAGAGCACTCCAAGCCAACTTAGCATGAAGAGAGTCACGAATCTGCACCAAAGAACGAAAACCCAAACCACCCTCATCCAGCGGCTTACACATTACAGTCCATGAAACCTAATGAATTCGATGATTGTCCCCTTGACCCCATAAAAAATTAGCCATGGCTGACTCAATACGACAAAGGACACCCGTAGAGACTTTGAGAGCCGCAAGCGCATAAACGGGAATACTGCTAAAAACCGATTTAATCAGCACTATTTTTCCCCCAAAAGAGAGTAGATGAGATTTGTAACCATCTATTTTCCTTCTAATTCTATTCTCCAGATGCTCAAAATAATGGCGTTTGACACGGCCTTGAAAAAGAGGAAAACCAAGATAAGTCATTGGGAATGAACGGTGCACACAACCAGTCCAATTAGCAATACATTGCGCCTTACGACGGGAACAGTGAGAGGAGGTGCAAAAGCCACTCTTTTGAATATTAACTAACTGGCCTGAAGATCTTTCATATTGAGAAAGAATATTCTTAAGAGAAAGAATAGACTTCTTCCCCGCATTACTGAAAATAATCATGTCGTCAGCATAGAGGAGATGAGAGATGATCATATTCCCTCGGCCATGTCTATAAGGCTCAATCAACCCCGTCTCAAAACCTCTTTTAATAGCACGCGAAAGAATATCTTGAGCTATGATAAAGAGAGCGGTGACAAAGGATCCCCCTGCCGAACACCGCACGAAGAATTGAAAAATATGTGATTTGAGCCATTAATTCGCACAGAATACCATACATTACTAAGAAGATGTTCAAATAAAATGCACACCTGAGAATTAAATCCAAAGATCTGCAGGGCTTTTAAAATAAAAGGCCACTCCATTCTGTCATAAGCCTTCGACATGTCTAATTTAAAAGCAACATTCCCTCCAAAACTCTACTATTGATTTTATTAATGAGCTCATGAGCCAAGGCTATATTCTCCTGGATAGTACGACCCTTGACAAAACCAGATTGTTCCAAATAAATGATTTTTGGAAGAATTCCAACCATCCTGCTGGCCATTATCTTTGAAATAATCTTGCATGAGAAATTGCATAGACTGATAGGCCGGAGATCACTGAAAGTACTAGGATTGGAAATTTTTGGGATAAGAAACAAAACAGTGGAAGAAATGCCACGATGAAGAATATTACCATGGAAGAAATCTTGAACCGCTGCAACAACATCTGCCTTAATAATGTCCCAACAAGCCTGAAAAAAGTGCCCTGTGAAGTCGTCAGGACCAGGAGCACTATCCGCATTAAGCCCTTTTACAGCCTTCCATATTTCGGCTACCGAAGGAATAGCAGCCAAAGCATTATTATCATCCTCCCCTATCAAAGTCGGGACTGAAGAGAATAACTCCTCTTCCAAGCTTGGGTTAGATGTTGAGAACAAGGTAGCATAATGATTCACAGCCATACTACCCAAAGTAATATCATCCGACACCCAAGAACCATCTGATAACTTAATACGAATAGTATTCCATGCTGCTCTATCCCGAAGTGTAGCATGGAAAAAAGCCGAGTTGCGATCCCCGTCACTAAGCCAATTGACGCGAGCCTTCTGCTGAAGCATTTCTTCATCCCATTTGAGAACCTGCTCAAGATCTTTCCGAGTGCGATCCAATAAATCTGCCGTATTCTCATCCCATCCTTGTTGGAGCTGAAAGTCCAGATGTAAAATGTCATCTTGATAGGCTGCAATTTTCTTCTGCATGTGCCCAAAAACCGACCAATTCCAGTCCTTAAGAGCTTTACGAAGCATGCCCAGCTTCCTGTGAAGGATTTCCATAGCTGTACCAGAACAAGCTCTATCCCAAATTGACTGAACAAAATTAGAGAAATCAGGATGCTCTGTCCACATACGCTGAAACCGAAAGACTCCTTTAGGTTTCTGAATGAGTTGAAAATCAAGTAAAAGTGGAGAGTGGTCCGATTTAAATCTGCTCAGGTGGGTAACCCGTAAAGGAGGAAAGGAAGCGTTGTACAAACCATTACTAAGAACACGGTCCAAACGCTCCCAGATTCTGCCATGACCCTGAAGACCATTGCACCATGTGTAAACTGAACCTTCATAACCAACATCTGTCACTCCTGCTACAAGCATAAAGTTATTAAAATCCTCCATACTACCAAAATCAAAACCTGAACCCCCAAGCTTCTCTGTCGAAGAAGAGATAGTATTAAAATCGCCTCCTATAAACCACGGAGAATTGATGCTATTAGAAAAGTCTACCAAATCATGCCAAAGCATTTGACGTTCCCCTCTCGTGCACTTCGCATAAACAAACGAAGCCACCGTAGACAAATTATTGGATCCCGTAATCCGAACGGAAACTTGTTGAGTAGTTTCACCAAGGTAATCAACCTGAGTAGTATTGTCCCAAAGGAGCCATATATGTGTATTATTAGGTTCATAATGCATACTATTATGGAAATGAAGCTTCCTAGCTATTTTACCAAGACGATTTCCAGCAATCTTTGGCTCAAGAAGAACAACCAAAAAAGGTTTATGTTGAAAGACCAATTTTTTCAAGTAAGAAATGGTTTTCTTATTTCCAACCCCGCGAGCATTCCATAAAAGAATCGTCATAAAAACAAATTAAAAAGTGGTTACCTGGGCCTTAGCATTAGCCCTTGTGTTACGCTTCTTAGCCTTAGATGTTTTTGATTTAGGCTTTTGCTTAGCCTTAACTTGATCCCGACATTGTTGTTGAAAACCTTTAATAGAAGAAGCCGATTTTAACCTAAGGGGGTTTGAAACAAAAACACACACTTTTACACACAGTTGTGGTGCGATTTATTGTCTTTCCGGTTTTAGGGTTTTAGCGGCTAGGGCATTCATGCCGCCATACCAGGTCCAGCCGGGGCTCCTCCTCCGGTGGTGGAACATATGGATATGGGTACCAAACGTCCGAAGGAACCATCGTCTTCTAAATCCTTCGCGGAGGCTGTGAAGAGTAAGGGAGAAACGCAATGTCAACATCCTTCAAAGACGGCTGTTTTGAAAGATCTACCTCTTCCACCTCGGCAATCTGTACTAGTTGAGAATGAAACGGGTGTTCTATTTTCGCCGATCGAGATAGAGGCTGCTCATGCACAGTTCTCTAACACCCTCACTCTGAAATTCTCAATGGGGAGACCTTCATTACATGTTATACATGACCATATTTCTCAATCTTGGCATTTGAATGGAGAGTTTGTTCTTGGGCTTTTAGATCCGCGTCATGTGATGGTGCATCTTTCATCGGCCGAGGATATGATAAAGGCGTTATCGAAAGAGTCTCATATGATTCAAAGGTGTATGTTTAGGTCTTTTCGGTGGACTCCAGACTTTGCGTATCAAAGGGATATCACAAGGGTGGCAGTTTGGATTCGTCTGCATCACTTACCTCTCTCTTTCTTTAATATTTCGTATCTTCAGCGGATAGGCAATGGACTAGGGAATTTTCTTCATGCGGATGATCGCACTCTAGCTTTAACTCATCCCATGTTTGCCCGTATTTGTGTGGAGGTTGACGTATCTCAACGGCTGCCGACTCGCATGTGGCTGGGGACTTCTAAAGAAGATGGTTTTTGGCAAAGTATCGAATTCGAAGGTAATATTGCATACTGTTCTGGATGTTGCTTGTTAGGGCATTTGGCCATGGAGTGTCGCAAAAGGTTGAAAGGGTCTACTAATAAATCAATGGCACAAGAAGAAAAGGGTTCGCCGAATATCGACACGGAGCATCGTACTCATAGACAATCTGCTCAGGGTGGGTCTTTTGGGGGGCATGACCAAGCTCATCCTGTTGGTGTTTCGCTAGGTGGAGCTCCTTCACAACATTGGCAAATAGTTAAGTTATTAAAAAGGAATACCAATGGGTCTACCTCCCATACAAAGGATAACTGTGGACAACCAATTGAGCATGAGGTTATAGATGTGGTTAATTCTCCTAAGGCGAATGAGGATACTCTTCGGCAAGGGGTTATGCCGTGTAGTACTGAAGCGGAGATCCCACCATGCCAGGATGATGGTAAGGCGGCGGCTCCTCCTGTGGTTCAGCCAGTTGATAAGTCTTTGCCTATAGAGCAACAAGATGATATCGCTAATGTTTCCAATGTACAGACTTCGGCCACTATTTTAGAACCTAAAGATGAGAATGGGTCTGAGCCGAAGGCAGATGATATCTCTTTACAAAATTCTTTTGATCTTTTGGCAGATCTTGATGACAATGGGGCTTCTCTTGAGACTTTATCACGGGATCAAAATCTTTGGATAGGAATCTTCCGTCAAAGTCTATCAAACTAAATCGCACGGCTTCCCTTGATAACATTAAGGATTTAGAGCAATCGGGTGATTCAGTTCAAGAGTTTCAGAATTATTGTCACAAACTGGGAATGAAGGTGAAAGAAAATAAGTATGCTCAAGATAACGTACGCCTGACGAGGGCGAAGAGTGGTAAGGCTAAGGTCTTGAAGTCCCACCCTTTACATTGATTTTATGACGATTCTTTTATGGAATGTGAGGGGTATTCCAAATAAGGAGACGGTTGACTATATAAGGGTGTTACTCCGTCAGCATAATCCGGCATTGTGTGTTTTTGTGGAACCAAAAATTTCTGGGGATCGTATTCATAAAATTGCGAGGAGTTTAAAATATAGTAATTGGATGCATCAAAACCCTGTTAACACTCACATATGGCTTATGTGGGATGATCGTGTTATAGTTGATTTGGTTAATGTCACTAAGCAACAAATTACAGTTGCTTTGAAGATGGACAATGGAAATAGTCTCTTCGCTTCTTTCGTTTATGCATCTTGTATGAGTAATGAGAGACAAGTTTTATGGAGGGATTTGTCTGATATTGCTACTACTTTAACGGACCCATGGTTAGTCGGGGGGGATTTCAACATCATTGCTAATATGGGAGAAAAGTTAGGAGGTGTTGGCTACGACTACCAAGGTATGGCAGATTTTAATGAGTTTATGATTTCTGCGGGTCTTGGAGATACGGGTTTTGAAGGTAGCACTTTCACTTGGTGCAATAATCATGAGGATGGTTCTCGAATTTGGCAATGGCTTGATCGAGTTCTAATTAATGGTTTTTATTCGGCCAAGTATACGGGTATTGCAATGGAACACTTGGGCCGTGTTATGTCAGATCACTCGCCGCTTTTTGTGACTTTTCCTTTTGTGATAAATCCAAAAAGTCAATTCAGATTTCAAAGGATGTGGGTGGATCATCCGGGATTCCTTGGTTTTGTTAGAGACCAGTGGAGTAGGCCGGTTTATGGGACTGCCATGGAAATTTTGCATAGGAAATTACATTTTTTAAGGAAGGAGTTAAAACGTTGGAATTGGGAAATCTTTGGTAACGTACACCGTAAGCTAGTGCAACAACAAGATAAAGTTCAATTTTTGGAGGATGTCTGTTTACGTCAAGGAGGAGACAATGCCATTACTGCTCTGAATTTAGCAAAATCGAATTAACTCAATTGATGAAGTGGGAAACGGAATTGCATCAACAGAAATCTCGTCAATTATGGCTGCAGGATGGTGATAGAAATACGGGTTTCTTTCATGCTAGCCTCAAAGATAGACAATGTCGGAATGCTATTAAGTTACAAAATGCTGATGGTTCGTGGTGTACAGATAATAAAGTCATAGGGGATCGAGCAGCTCATTTCTTCGAGCAGTCTATTCATGCGTTCGGACCATACTGTGGATGAAGGGCTCTTTCAGAATCTTCCGTCTATGGTTGATGATCAGGCTAATGCGAGTCTGGAAATAATGCCTATGGAGTCTGAAATTTGGGCGGCTGTGCAAGATTTAAATCCCAATAGTGCTCCTGGAATTGATGGTTTTACAGGCTGGTTTTTCCGCACTTGTTGGGATATAATTAAGGAGGATTTCATGGTTGCTATTCAGGCGTTTTTCTTGGGTCACGAGATTCATAGGGGTTTAACTACTACCTCTATTATTATGTTGCCGAAGGTTGATAGTCCGACGGCTTTGGGCGATTTTCGCCCGATTAGTTTATGCCCTTTTGCTGGAAAAGTGATCTCAAAGATTGTTGCAACTCGGCTAGCCAAAGTTCTTCCTCAGGTGATTTCGGTGGAGCAAACGGGTTTTGTTAAAGGAAGAAGTATTCAGGAGAATGTCGTTTTGGCTTATGAGATGGTTCATCGGATTAATATGCGTACTAGAGGTGGTAATGTTGTTTTTAAGTTTGACATGTCCAAAGCCTACGATAGACTGGAATGGGACTTTCTCATTAGAGCTTTACGAGGCTGTGGTTTTAGTGTTAATTTTTGCGATATGATTCTTCGTTTGATTAACAATGCGTGGTACTCAATTCGCATTAATGGAGAAAGCTTTGGATTTTTCAAATCTTCTAGAGGGGTTGTGACGACCCGACCCGGACCCCGATATGGAATCACAAGTCAAGTCATCCAAATAGGACAACAATACATGCAAATACTCAATTATAGAAAACGATGTGACGCGACATTTTAGATGAAGCGCGACTCGGCACCAGAAGGCCGGAAATTTTTAAAACATTTTAAACCTGATATAACAATTTAAGACAAGTATATCAATTCATCGGCGACTTTACTACCGGAACCCAACACTACACAGTTCATGCAAATAACATGTATATTATTCTTATAGTATAGAAGTAGGCATGCTAGTCTCAAGTACACAAGTGAGATAACAAGTACAACATTGCGTTAAAAGTTTTCTAGCCCGCAACGTAGAAATAACATGTATATTATTCATGTCATGATCACTAATAAACACCAACTCCGGTATACCGGGCATGGCAATTGTAACACCCTTATGATGGCAATCTACTAGAGCATGCAATACACTATCACCAATGAACACATCACAAGCCTTATAGACCTCATATGCGAGTTCAAGATCACTCAATGGTATAGACATCAAGCACATAGGGTAACTGTCAAGGCAAGACGCGTAAATTCTCAATAAAATGTGGTGCATCATATTTGCACCTATATAGCAATACACCATTTGTTGTTCCATACCTTTTTGGTAATTGGTTCGGTCAATTTCAAATCTAATTTATACCATTCTAGTTCTCCGACGAAGACCTCTTGATAATCAAGTCAGGGGCCCTCTAAAGTGACTTCAAAAGCTTTCATCGTAAAGGATGTGGGGTGTTCGTGAATCAAATAAAAGCATCCTTTATATCGGTCTCAAGAATACAAATCATAAGCACATATAGGCATGGCATCAACATCATGCAACATACTCCCTCCGTCCCTAAATTATCGTCCTCCTTTCCTTTTTCGTCCGTCCCAAAATAATTGTCCACTTTGAAACTTACTTTTTTAGAACATCACTTTTACCACTTTACCCTTACTTTTTCACTCTACTTTAATTATGGGCCACATATACATGGACATTAATGGAAACTATACATTAAACCAATATAAATAATCAAGTCAATTACTTTTTCTTAAACTGTGCGCCGGGTCAAGCAGGACAATTATTTAGGGACGGAGGGAGTAGTATATTAATTTACTATGTATGTAAACCAAATTATGGAATATTCATACTATTAACTACCTATCAATGGTAGATAAAACACATTATACAAGGCTAGTACACTATCAATGTATTAGACTAATAAAGAGACAATACAACATTTCACGAGTCACTAGCTAGCATATTCTTACTAACTAGTATACGGGCAATCCTTATAAGTCAAACCGTATACGGGTCGACAACCAATCCAACCAATCATCACGTGATCACCTACTGGCCAATCTCCAAGTTCCAACATATCATGAGGAAATTTCACCTTGATCAAGGTAGTCCCCCAAATACCCAAACACAACCATCGGGAAAGAGTTCTCAAATTCCCAACACAAGTAATACAAGAACTGGTGGTTAATTACTACCTTAACTATCTACACCTGTATAGTAATCTATGACATACTAATATGTACCACGGGAGGTTTAACCACTCCGCTCTTAAAACGTATTACAACGAACTTTCGCCATAATGATTAACACGACGATCACCCTTGGGACCGACAATCTAGCTTCTCCGATTCCTAAAAATGGAACAAGGAACAACGGCTCTACTGAAACGCAGTACCCACTTTTGGTATAACTGCAACTCATAAGCAATATAGGAGAAATATAATACTCCTAGACACAAACCTTCACTCACGACAATCTAGACCAAACGAACTTAGTACTCCAAGTCGTATTCATTCACGAAGAATCTGCCAATAAGGCACGAAACAGAACACTCAACGCCAAGATTCACACAAAGAACCAACCCACCTAGGCCATGGAACCTATCCTGGCTGATAGCTAACCTATAAAGCTCTGATACCAACTGTGGCGACCCGACCCGGACCCCGATATGGAATCACAAGTCAAGTCGTCCAAATAGGACAACAATACATGCAAATACTCAATTATAGAAAACGACGTGACGCAACATTTTAGATGAAGCGCGACTCGGCACCAAAAGGCCGGAAATTTTTAAAACATTTTAAACCTGATATAACAATTTAAGACAAGTATATCAATTCATCGGCGACTTTACTACCGGAACCCAACACTACACAATTCATGCAAATATTCCTCGACGGCTACAACATGCCGGAGAACAACATATATAAATAAGAGCTAAAGTAATGCCCAACGGAAGTGAAATCAAGTGAACCACACTACATCTATACAAGGCTCGGCGTACATGCGCCGGCACTCAAAATAGGATACATGAACTACAAGTATAGACATAAATCCAAACAAAACCAAGTTCCCAAGCAAAGTCTAAATGACTTGCTAAACCCAACGTCCTTACAAAAGAGAACAAAATAAGGACATCTATAACCACAACCTCGTTGCGTGCGATCACGGACAAGCACAAATCCTGCAACACCTCAACGAGCGGTACCTGAACGGCTCGGATCTAAAGCAGTAAAAGGGAGGGGGTAAGTCATAAAGACTTTGTGAGTTAACAATTATGCATGTCATGGCATTATGCAACATACATAGCAAGATATCATCTTTAATATCAAGTCACTCAAAGTATTCATTTAATAAACACTTAAATCACATATCCATGGTAGCACATTGTTTCACATAAGTGCTATAAAGTAAACCACATAGAAGGAGGATATGTTATGGAACCGGTGCCGCTACGTAGCTCCTGCAATACACAGCGTTAACATTCGTGCCAATGATACCCGTGATTAGTGTATCAAAGTACCGAGTTCTCTACTCGGGTACCAAGCTCTCTCCTTGGTACTTAGACTTTCCAATGTGCTCTTTTGGTTACAAAGAGTGCTACTTCCCCACCGTGGCCAAATGGAGGCGTGTGTGATAAAAACCCGGTATAACAACCCATCACTATCACGAGTCCCATAACTCGTGACGGCGATGCGTTGTCACACCAACGACTCAATCAAATATGCCAGCTGGACTCATGCAATGCCAAGTAGATGTTTACTCGTCATATAATCTCAAATACGGAACAAGTTCGACAAGAGCGAACTTATTCAACAAGTAGTTGTTTACTCATTTAAGGAATCAAACAAGAATTCGACAAGAGCGAATTCAACATGTCAAATAGATACATTATTCTACAACATGCTCTCAATCATGCATTTACTTCACACGATCACATAAACCGCACAAGAACTCATTCGAGTCTTACAAGCACACAAACATCAAGGCATAAACATCAATCCATCTCAAAGTATCGTAAGCTAATTCATTAGTCTAACGAACTACATTCGTCGTAGGGATTGATTGTGGAGTCGTTATTGTTCGATAACTCCCTAAATTCAACTCCGGTGAGTTTTACTAAAATTCAACCAAGTAGAGCATTGATACTATATGTATCGCATTGCCCTTTTCTAAGTTCTCCGTTCATTTAGAACTCGATAACTAAGCCGTTCATGTTCTCAAACTAGCCTTAAACACAATCCCGAGTTTCAAACCCTAGTTTCGGTGATTTTGTTAAACCTTGAATTGAACCGAATTCTTTCACAAGAGTTATTCCCAAGCTCATTATAAACAACATTCATGTTTTACAAAATGTCAAAATCATAACTTCATAGAGATTTCATAAAATCATACTCATATTTTATATGTTGAATTGAAGGTTTTGTCTTCACAAAAGATGTTCACAATCAACATTAAAACAACTATAATGAAGGGGTCATGTTATTTTATTAAACATGGAAATCTCAGGGAATTGTCACTCACCTTAGTCCTATGATTAATGGATGAATGGGTGATCAAGGCAAGGATTGTTGTAGAGGAGATTGAGGCCTTCGATTTGGCGGTCTCGGATCGCCGATCGGACCACCGGATCTCCGGGAAATGGTCTCACAAGTTGGTGTTCTTGATATGGACGAAAATGGTGAAGGAGCTTCTGATTCTCTGAAGTTTTTGATCAACAATGGCTGATCTTGGCTGAATTTGTGTTTATATACTTCCCCTCAAACCCCCAATCCAAGTGAAGGTGATTATATATCTTGCTTCCAATTGGTCAAGGAAGGATGGCCATTGATAAGGAATGATCAAAGGGATCAAAAGGGTTGTTGAAGAGTCAACAAAGAGGGCTTTGAGTCACTAAGGTCGGCCAAGGGGCAAGGGCTCAAGGGTCAATAGCCAAAACCCACTCAAAACTCACAAAACCAGATTCTGAAAACAGACAGTCAATCTTGTAAAATCGACCAAAAATAGATCACACCTCCAAATGAGGTTATTATTGATTTTTATGAAACTAGACTCTTTAAACTATAGTTTAGCGTTTTAAATTACTCAATTTGGACTTATATTCATCAAAATATGGCTACTACAAGTTCAAGTACAGAAGCTGATTTCCTGAAAACAGAATTCTGGCACAGCCATAAGTCAAGACCTAAATGAGGTACTTATACACCTTGGAAAAATACCATATTTTACAGGTAGTATCATAACATAATCCGGTAAAACATACTAAATTTTTAGAAAATTCCCTTTAGTAGATTGGTACCAGAATTTTCCCGAAGTTTGCCCAAAACCGGACTGAATCTGCGAAGTAATATGTTGGTCATCTTATTTCCAAATGCAACAAGTCTATGAACAACGATTATGTAAGCATGGGAAATACTAGTACACTTGGTTTAGAACTCAAATGAACTTCTCGCAAGTTGAAAACACAAATAATACAAGCAACGAAGGCAATCCCGAGAAACCCTAAGGCTCAAACGAAGCAACAATGCTTCTAAACTCTCAACCAAGCATACAACAACTAAGATGAACATTGTAAATCTTATATGCAAGGTACTAAGACTCCAATGAGACTTATTTAGGTGCTATCATGTTAAGATAAACACTCGAAACACCAACAACAAGGCATGCAACGCATGGAAGATCAACACTCTAATATGATCTCAACCAACTCAATGCAAACATGGCATGAATGAAATGAAGTCTCTAACATGTCAAGACACTTAATAAACATGTTATAATGATGACCAACGTGAAATGGGTTCGGGTTCTCACAGGGGTGCGACAAGGAGATCCTTTATCTCCTTTGTTGTTCATCATTGCGCAAGAAATTCTTACGCACAACATCAATGCCAAACTTGCAGCTGGGCAGATTCTTCCTTTTGTGCATGGTCGTGGGGGTTTGGTGGTTTCTCACTTGTTGTACGCAGACGATATGCTAATCTTTTGTAATGCTAGTAAAGGCTCCATTCTTGCTCTGCATGAGATTTTGCGTGCATATGAAGGCGCCTCGGGGCAGCTCATCAATTTGGAAAAAAGTGGTTTTTATGTTTCCAAGCATTGTTCGGGGAGAAAGGTTAGACGTATTATCAAATGGTCGGGTTGTTCTTTCAAGACTTTTCCGATGACACATTTGGGTATTCCTCTTTTCCACGGCAGAGTTAAGATTGAATATTTTGATGGCTTAGTTCATAAAATTTTACGGAGGATAGAAGGCTGGAAATCGAAGATTTTATCTTTTGGGGGAAAGCTTGCTCTTCTTCGTTCGTTATCAGTAGTATTCCGATTTATATTTTATCAGTGCTTCGAGTTTCCAAAAAAGTTTTAGCTCGTATTGAATCGGCGATGGCTGCGTTTTTATGGAGCAATAATGGTGAATCTCGTCTTCACTGGATAGCTTGGGATACTGTTTGTCGTCCCATTGATGAGGGAGGGCTGGGTCTTCGATCTTTACGGGATGTGATGACTGCTCTCCAAGCTAAGCTTGCATGGGCTTTATTGCAAGGAAAGAGCCTTTGGGCGAAATTTGCTATTTCCAAATATGGTGTTGATAATCTGATCAATCAACGAGTGATGTCTCCTGTCAGCCGTGCCATCTACAATCATTTGGAGGATGTTAAAAGATGTAGTAGGTGGTTAATAGGCAAAGGTGAGGTGTCTTTTTGGGGAAGCAATTGGTGCGGCACGATCCTGGAAGGGCCATACCCGATTGATATGCAACTTTAAGTTAAGGATGTTTTGCCTTGTTTGGATCAATTTCGCCATTTAATTTCTGACGAGAATATGGCAATGGCTCGGAGGGTTCGCTTGAATAACCTTAAGGAGGATGTTCTGGTCTATCAACATTCTAATTCAGGTTGTTTTCGAGTTTCGGATCACTGGCAGCAGGTTCGTATTCATTGGCTGAAATTGTCATGGGCGGGGAAAATTTGGCAGCATTGGATCCCTACTAAGCTTAGCGGTTTTGTTTGGAAGCTATGTTATGGAGCTCTTCCGGTGGATCTTCAGCTTAATAGGAAAAATATCTATCTTGCTTCCAAATTTGTATGTTGCATTCACTCTCATGATCAGGAAAGTCTTTCTCATTTATTCCTATTCTCCGAGACAGCCAAAATGGTGTGGTCAAGTTTAGCTCGCTGTTTTACTTTGATTGACATGGTATCTATGAAACATCAAATTGGCGCATATAAGATTGGTGTAGTTATGCTTGGTTGTTGGGAGATTTGGAAAGCAAGGTGTTGAGCTGTTTATAATAATATTCCTATGCGGGGGGATGCGATTATTCGACAAGTTTGGTCCGGGGTTCGTGACATGATGTTTATCTATAGGCCGAAAATGGAGTCTAGACAGGTCGGCATTTTGGGTCTTCAATCTCAGTGGATTCCAATCAAATCTGTTTCTTTTAATAGAGGT
Organism: Codonopsis lanceolata; assembly: GCA_013146195.2. Lineage (NCBI taxonomy): Eukaryota > Viridiplantae > Streptophyta > Magnoliopsida > Asterales > Campanulaceae > Codonopsis > Codonopsis lanceolata. Next base: position 105,861,038 of record CM028383.1, on the reverse strand, counting down.
AAGTGGGTTCGATGGGAGCCTCCGATTAGGGGTGGTAATTCGTGTTATCGTGTCGTGTTCGTGCCTCATTATCGTGTTTTAATATTATCTATCTTATTTGATCATAAATAAAACAATAAATATTAATTTGAATATATTAACAACTTCGTGTCGTGTTTCGTGTCGTGTCTTGTCGTGCTGGGCTTATCGTGTCATTTGTCTCCGTAATCGTGTTTTATAATCGTGTCTTATTGGTTCATGCTAACGTGCCGCGCCAGGCATTGCCACCCCTACCTCCGATAGTTAATGGTTTTAAATTAAATACAGACGGTTCTTCTAGGGGTGGGCTCTGCACTGGTGGTGGTATTATCAGAAATCATCGAGGTAGTTTGATATATGCCTTTTCTTCATCTTATGGTCATGGAACAAATACCTTTACGGAGATTTCTGCTTTGCATGATGGCTTGCTAGCAGTTCGGAATTTAGGTTTGCAACTTGTGTTTGTTGAATCTGATTCTTTAGTGGCCGCTCGGGGGCTTTCGGGCACTCAAAGTTTCCCTTGGCAGTATTCTTATGAGCTTAATGAGTGTAAGGAGCTTTTGGGTCTGCATTCTATTCGTCATGTGTATCGCGAGGTTAATGGTGTGGCTGACAGACTTGCGGAGTTTGCTCATTCTCATCCTTCCTACAAGACTTATGATCATCTATCCCAGTTTCCCAGTTCTGTGCGTCAAGCCTTTAGATTTGATAGTCTGGGTCTGTTTAGTTATCGTGGTTGATTTGCTTCTATTGTTAGTCTTTTTAGAGGTTAGGCTCCTTGCCTCTCCCGTTTTGTGGGTTTGGCGGGTTGTCCCCCTCCGTTTTATATTCTTGTTTATTTTAATAAAATCTTGCAGGGTGCCGTCCCTGTTTCCTTTAAAAAAATAAAAAATAAAAAAGCCGATTTTGGAAAATCCTTTAGATCATCAAACGAAACCGATCTAGTAAGCTTGATACGAACTTTATGACCAACTGAAGCCATAGATTTGTGAGTATCCAAACCCCTATCATTCACCAAAGCATCAAAATCTGAAAGGAAAAAGCTTTATGCAAACCAGTTTCCTTATTAAAATTACCCTTACCTCCAACCACATCAGCTTTCAAACCATTAAGAGAATTATTCTCCATGATCGAGGTTGTGCTGTTATCCCCATCTAACTTATTCTATAAGCCTCTATCAACCTCTGAAATGTCACCCAGCCCATTATGAGAATGAGGATCATCGCCATCGTTTGGAACCCCAGTTTCCTTATGTTGCAAGTCTTCAACATCATTATCATTCTGAACATCCTCCGAAAGATCAACAAGAGTAGCAAAGGCGTTAGAAAGATGGACACTCTCCTTTTTACCGTAGACCTATCAACTAAATTCGGGATTGGCAGATGTAAAATTATTTCTTGTCGGAACCTCTTCCGTCACACATCCTTGAGAATTTTTGGCATTTGAAACCGATCCAACCTCCGGCCTTTTAAGAATTTTAATTGGCTCCCACCGCTGAACAGGAGGAGGGTTAACAGTTTCTAGAGGACCATTCACCTTTTCTTTACCCTTAGTTCCCATAGGAATTGTCTCACTTGTACCAGGTGGACCATTATTCTGAGGAGCTTGAGGAATATTACCCACATGATCAGAGCCCTCACCATTATTGTTATGATTGTGCCTTCTCTTTTGTCCCTTACGGCATCGATCCTTTGTATGTCCCAACAGACCACAACCGACACAATATAAAATATTACCCTCAAATTCAAGAGGCTGCCAAAAACCAATGTCTTTCTGTGGGTTCCCGGGAATGCGGGTGCTCCCGTGCCCCGCGCGCCCTTGGATAGGGTGCTGGCGTCATGCGGATGCGGCGGTGACATCCACGCTCGTTCCACCCTCCCTTTTTAGGGGAGGACGAAATCAAAAGTGCGGGAGGAGTCTTTGTCGAATAGCGTTGGAATGCGCCTCGGTTGCCTTTAGTGGATTTTGATCCAATATGGGAGCTTTGGATTTTCTATGTCAAGTTATCCCTTTTTTAGGGGATACCAGGATATAGGAAAACATCACCTTTCCATTCCCATCCTCCCTTGTTTAGGGGAGAACGTGAAAGTGCAAAGAAAGATGTTGCAGCGCCCCCACTATGGATTTTATGAAAATAGCCTTATGGCCTATTTCGGATCACTATGAGTGCTTTGGGTTTTCTACGTCAAGTTATCCCTTGTTTAGGGGATACCAGGACATAGGAATACATCACCTTTCCATTCCCATTCTCCCTTTTTTAGGGAGAGCATGAAAGTGCAAAGAAAGATGTTGCGAGGCCCCACTGATCCAAAATGTTTTTAGAGTCGCCATCTTTATTTTAAGGCAAAAATAAAGCAAAACCAGAAAAAAGAAAACCAGAGATAAAGAAAACGGGTTCGGAGGCTAAGTTACGAGTTGGGAAGGTGCTAGGCACCCAACTCGCCCTTTCGGTCTCAAAACGGTTTTTGGCTAAAGTATGCTTTTTGTTATATTTATTTAACAGATAAATAAAGCATTAACTACCTACAAATACATCCATTACATCTATATTATTTACGGACTTGCAACAGTCTCTTTTACAAACAATTACAAATATACTTGAAAATATTTGGCCATAATAACGGCTACATTTAGTATTATTTCCTAACTAAATCCGGGCAGCATAACTGCTTATATATTCACATTGGACCGGATTGGAAATAATACTATTACAAATAAAGACTTTAATGAATAAATAAAGCAAATAATTACAAATATATCTGAAAACATTTGGCCATAATAACGGCTACATTTAGTACTATTTCCTAATTAAATCCGGGCAGCACAACTGCTCATATGGCTACATTGGGCCGGATTGGAAATAATACTTTTACATACAAATGAAAGACTTTAAAAGTAAAAACTTACACCTAGGGTGTGCTCTCTGTCCCTCGGGGGAGAGAGAGTCTTTTTTTGTTGAAGTTGTGTGTTGTGTGTTGTGTGAATTTGGGCGGCGGATTTGCTGAAAGTTACTTTCGGCCTCGGGATTTGGGCGCAGTAACAAGCTGTTTGTGTTTGGTTGTTTGTTGGCTTGAGGTAGGGAAATCGGGCGAGTAATAACGGCTTATTTCTGGCGATTTGGCCTTTTAAATCGGGCAGAGCAACTGCTCTTTCCACGATTTTTGGACCGGGGAAAAAGGGTGGATACCTAGCTGGGGGGCTAAGGTACACTTCTATCGGTTGGTTTTGTGTTTGGAGGAAGTTTGGCAGAGTTTCGAGGCTTTTGAGGTGATCTCTCACTATCTCACACCGCTTCTAATTCTCCGGTAACGAGAACGCGAGAAGCTTTACTAAATTTTTGTGTCGAAATGAGGAGCCGGGTGCCTCTATTTATAGGAGGAAGGCTGGGACATCTGGATGAATTAAAATTTCTTCTCTCACAAGATCAATCCTGTGTCAATACAGCCTTGGCTGTGAAAGTTGCATTTTGCGGCAACTATTTGGATGAACAGTGGTAGGAAGAAGCAATTTGGGCCCCACCCCCTCCCATTTTGGGCGCCATGCCCAAACTCATGGGTAGCCACGCCCATTTCCAAAATATGCAATTTTTGAACACTTTAGTCCCTCGCACTGGCCCTTTCGCATCCTCGCTTTGTCCTTTTGCACTTTTGACCTGTAACTTGACATTTGTTAATGTTTTAACAGTCTTGATATTTTATGTCATGTCACATACCGGCAGGTACGAAATTGGGGTGTCTCTGAGCCCCTCAACGATGGAGTCTACTGTAACCCGCAGCTTACTGAGTAGATCTAACATCGTTGATAAGAATAGACTCTCCAATTTCGTTTCATTTAAAACGAGGGAGAAATATGCGCAGTAGCGCTTATAATGCAAAGAATTTATCAAACCTCCATATCCTAGACATTTTTAGTCGCTTATAGCAAGTTATCGCAGTTTTTAAGCATATATGCAAATTAAGTGCTCTGATGGTCGGACCTATTAATGTAGGCTGCCTACGTATCCCTTAATAAAAGGAATAAGACCAAACGTAGTTCGGTCTAAGCCGAAACAAACAACCAAATGAGGAAGTTGTGTCCTTTGGGTCAAAACCCATCCGAGAACACAAGCGAAGAAAAGATTTTCATGTTTTTAAAAGTCAGATTCTTCCGGTCCTCAAACCGTTGTCAAATACGGCATGAAGATTTTTGTGTCGAAAACCATATTTCAACCGAGATAAATACATGTCGTTGAAATATGTTAAGAGCTTTTCAAAATTGTGTTGGTCGGTGAATACCTTGCTTCCAAACACAATAAGAGGACCTTCAGATTTTCGAAAACTGTATTCGACCGATAAATACCCGACATCGAATACGATAAAGAATGTTCTTCAAATTTTTCGAAAATTGTATCCAACCGATAAAAATCCGTCGTTGGATACGACAAAGAGATTTTTCTTTTCCTTCTTCTTCTTTTTTTTTTTTTTGTTTTTTGAATATTCCTCTTTTTTTTTTTCTTTTTTTTTTTCTTTTTGAACAAAACCTTTTGAAAAAGATTTTTCTTTTATTTCTGAAAGCAGGATAAGAAAATCTTAGCTTCCTTACCTTTCTTACATGTTCTGGCTTTTGACTGCTGCTGTTGGCTCAGCTAATTTGACTATTTCTGCCGTTCTGATTTTTCCATGCTGAGGATTTCCTTCTTTCTTCTCTTTTTTTTTCTTTTCTGTTTGATTTCCCTTTTTTTCTGTTTGTTTGTTTTTTCTTTTTTCTTTTTTTTCATGACTTTATTATTCTATGATTCTCTTTTTTTTCTCTTTCTTTGATTGATTTTTCTTTTCTTTTCTTTTTGCAAATTTTTTTTTAAGAAGAGAGGCTTACCTTTGCCGCTGAATTTTCTGACTTTTCTGCTTGTCGGGCGGCTGATTGGCTGGAGATATGAGCTTTTCTTGCTTTTTGGGTGAAAGGCCGTCGAATGTGGTTAACAAAATTGCTTTTGTTAACTTCCTGTTAAGTCTTAGGGACCACTTTGCAGCTTTGAAATTTTGAGGACTTAATTGCTGATGTTGAATTGCTTGGAGGGGGAAAAGTGAAAATTTCACTTTTCCTCCTTTTCTTCTTCACTTACGGGAATGAAGGCAAAAGCCTTCATTCTTTCTCTCTTCTGCTCCTCAGCTTCCATTGCCGACGGGGTGAGTTTTCTATTTTTTTCTTTTTTTTTTCTTTTTCTCTCCTTTTCTCAATTTTCTTCCGCCAATTTTTTTGTTTTTCTCACTGTAGATGGCTTTTTCTAGATCCGTAAAGGGAAAGCACCAATGACCCGGTCCGTGAAGAAAAGAAAGAACTTCCTCCCTTGATCCGAACCATTCCTGCTTATTACTGTAGCACGATTGCACTGTGTGCGAGATCGGTACAAGCACATCTCGAATCTTCCTGATCCCAATGTGAGTATAACTTTCTTCCACCCATTTGGTTAATTTTTCAGATCTGCTCATTTTCCGTGCTGTTTTGGACTTTTGGAGTATATATATGCTGCTTATGATATTTATGCATGTGATTTATGAGCTAAAATGATGCAATTTTGGTAATAATGCATGAGATTTGGACAATTTATTTTTGCGATGCCCAAATTGAACTAGTAGTTACTATTTGATCCTACTATGCATGATCTATAATGTTAATGCAAATAAGGCTATATGATGCATGTTTTAAATCTAAAAATATTTTTACATGGCATATATTCACAATATGGAATTTTCGGAATGAAATGCAAATTTTTCTGGACACATTTTTCAGATATATGCAAGACAAAACAGATATATTTTGTGTACCAGAATTTATTTTCTATGCATGCTAATGCTGTAGGGATATAAGAAATGCAAAGAAGATATTATTTTTCCATGGTGGCATTTTAATTTTTTTCACAGCACTTAATACAATTTTGCATGACTAATAAATGCAATGCATTTTCATTTTATTTGTTGCGAATGCTCAATAATATGCCCAGAGATGCCCTTTTTTATGTGAATGCATGGTAATTTATTTATTTTTTTATTTTTTTATGAATTGAGAATAAAGGAAATGTGGCATGCATATTTAAATGCAAAGTATATATTCTATCTCTTTTTTTTTTAACATGCTGACATGTATATTTATGCAAAGTATATTTGTATATTATTATTATGGTACTTAAAATGATAACATGTATATTTATGTGCAAAAACAATTTTTAATGTACAAATATATATATATATATATATATATATATATATATATATATATATATATATTATATATATATATATTTATTTATTTATTTTTTTATTTTTTTTTGTTTGAAAAATCTAATGTATTAAATATGTAAGGAGAAAGTGAGAGACTTACCTTTATTTTCCTCCCTTTTCTTTTTTTTTTTTTTAGAACGCAAGACTTGGACAAGCTGAGCCACTTGCCTGAGTGTCCTGATATATACCATTCAATGCCTTTGCCAAATTTTGTGTTTTAGTGAGAGACTGCTTGGGAGATTTCATGCGGGTTTTACTTCCTTCCTCAGCTTATAGAGTCATCTTGACGTGTCATGAATTTCTGTGGGATACCACCCACACTTTCCATCTCACCGGGAGAGATCACTATGACTCCCTATGATTTTGCTGCCATTACTGGCATATCTACCAGTATTGGGCAAAACTTGGCGCCTGATTATACCCTCCGCGGATCGCCATGACGAGGTGGAGGACCCGGGTTTGTGTCCGAGTACAAAACAAGAGACGAGGTGACCATTCGAAGTGTGAAGAAGTGGCTTCGGAGAATGCCGGCATGTCGACGGAGATAGCGCTGTGGGCGCGTGTCGCTCTGACATTTTATTCTTTTTCCTTGGGATCTCTTTGCTAATGCATCCACTACCTCGGTGGTCTTCGCTGGCCGCCGAGACCTGGGCCATGTGATTGACTATGACCGGGGTAGGTGTTTGGTCGAGCTTTATGTCCGATGGATAGGCCGAGTGAATGACTCAAAGGTTATGACCGGTTTTGCCCCCCGCCTGAGGTATATTTTTCTTTCCTCTTTTTTCTTTTGTCAAGATGTATTTTTTTATTTTTTCTTTTTGTCGACTTTTTCTTTTCTCTCTTTCTTTTCTTCTTTTTTTTTTCGGTGGGCTTATTCGCTCGACTTTGTAATCGGCTCATCACAATGATGTCCTTGACCGCCTTTACTTGATCAAATTTTGTGATGCCAATCTGAAGAAAAAGGACACCACGGGCCATTATATTGAGTCACCTGGGTCGCAGACGTGAGTGGCGAGCCTCGACTCAGTTCAACTTGTTCCCTTGGCGGAATCTGGGTCCGATCGAGGTTACCTTGCTATTGAGTCGCCGCCGATTTTGATGGTGTCGATCATGCGTGACTCTTTGTACATGGGTGAGCGGGTCAACCGTCAAGATGTCCCGCTCGTATCTCCAACAGCACCTCCCCGCACCTCCTCCGAACGTGATCGAGCCGACTTTATACCTAACCGCAACGCTACTTGTCCAAATATGAGATGCCCGCTGCTGATTTCCGGTCATAGCATATGAAGATTTTGAGGACGATGCTCCATCCCCCTCCTCCTCCTCCCCGTGATTGAGGCGTGCATCTGCTGATGTGTTGGCCGGGTCTTTCATTCGACTCGATGCACGGCTTGAGTTTTCCATGCCCGATGATGCCTTTTCGACTTTCCAAGATCGGCGAGATGATAGGCTCATAAGGGAGGTTCTTCCCGATGTTGAGATCCCCGAGGAGTATCATGCCCCCGATCAAAGCCCGCACTTGTATATTTATCACTCTTTTTTTATTGACTGATGCCTCTCTCTTTTATTTATTTATTTATTTTTTTTT